>JAJOZX010001731.1:420000-793793 GCA_023014485.1 Bathynomus jamesi | reverse complement strand
GAGACATGACACACATGATATAACATAACGCATGATAATGTTATAAATTCGAATTAGAGCGAAAGGAGATATTTTATCTTTGAAGCGTTCAATTTTGCAATAGTTAGCGGAATTTGATAACTTAACTAAGCATTTTCGAGTTCAATGCGGGAGGTGATATAATTAAAAATAAAAATGAAAAAAATAATAAGAGAACGTATTTATGCGTTTTCGAACGAATGCATGAAGTTTTGCGTTTAATAGATTGACACGAGTAAAAATGAATATTTAATAAAATTTATATAGGATAATGATCAAGGGAAATTAATGACGTATAGATGAATATGGTTGAATAATAATATTTATACTGCATAACACCACAACATTATTATTAAAGAATTTACCATACATTGAATACGGAAGATGTCCAAATACTAAGCACATGATTCAGTGTACAAGGTATGGGAAACGTAAAGAGAATTAAGTTATTTTATGACGTCATAGTGTATAAGTCATTATTAGAAAAGATGAATTAGAGAAATACAGTAATGATAAAGAAGTACAAATCGAAATTCTATCCAAAACTCGCTTAGGCGATTTTGGTTTCTTATGTAAAAATGAATATGGATTATTCATTGTTCATTTTTACAGTGTTCCCCCTCTAAAATGATATTAACACAATAATAATACAATTAATACAATACAATTGAGAAAATAAGATCTAACGAATTCAAATTAGATGATGACGAATTTTTCTTTATTACAAATTTTTATACAGAACAAGTGAGTTATTATATAATATAAAAAAAATTCAAAGATTAATACTTTAATTTAGACAAACATTTAAGTTAGACAAACACTATGGTTAAAATTTTTTACCAAATTTTATTTTTTCTGTGGGATGAATTACATACATAATGAATAGTAGATAAAAGGGAAAAATATAATTTTAAAGTTCATGGATTTTCAAGGTTACCATGATAGTACAATTCATAACTAATTTTATTGACTATTGTAGGTAAAAATAGAATTACGTAATGGATGATGTATAGAAATGTGGTCAAGTGTGTATTTGGGTGTACTAGGTACAAAGTGTGTATCTTACAATTTCGAGGGACAGATTAGTTGAGAGGATTGTTCAATTAACTGAATAAATGCATGAGCAAGATATAATAGAAAGCAAAATGATTAAGATTAAATTACATAGTTAGCATTTACACGTAATTAAATAAAGTTTATTGTGATATCCAATGATTTTAGCATAAGGTTTGTCTATATATTACATATAGTGTGCATACATGCGTCTGTATGTGTAGGGATTTGGGAAGTTTTTGAATTAACAAAGTTTTAAAAATAATGTATAATAATTTAAGATGGGTTTAGGGTTATAAAATTTTTTAAGTTTAAGTCAGTTATTGTTATTATTATTATCATTATTATTATTATTATAAAATCCTTTAAGCTCAAGGTCAATTATAATAAAATTCTAAATTACAGGTAGTATTAATGATGGTGTATGCATATGAGTTTAATGTGAAAGTGACTTGAGGTACGGAAAGAAAATGAATTCGAATATGTGTCAAAAGTAATAGATTCAATTAGGATTATCGATTGTACGTAATTAAATCAGTTACACATATATTAAGGTAATAAAAAACGTACTTAGAGGACCTTGCAATTAATGAAAGTAAATCTAGCGGTATTAAAAATTAAATTTTGAAGATGGAATTAAATTCGACTAGTAACATTCCTAGCTATATATAAACTATATAACTTTAACATTAACCAGAAGTATCGGTACGATTATTGAATTAAGAAAATTAAGAATACAAATTAAAAATAGAAATCAATTTATGCATTTTAATGAGCTAAACATAATTTTATAATATTCTTAAAAATAAAAGTAAATCGAACCTTAGATGAGTTTCGGCCAAGAATAAAAAAAGTTATTGAAATGGAAGGAAAGCATTTCGAACAATCTTTTCTTTTAATAATTTCAGGTAAATTTTACATTAAAAATTAATCTTATATAATAAAAAAAAATATTAAAAAGGTTTAATAATTTTTCCATGTTAAGTAGAAAAATCATACTCTTTCGTTGAATGTTGATAGAATTTGAATTATTTGATATTTTGACACACAATTAATTAAATTCGACTAACAATTACTCAGTATTCATCGAATAAAAAAAATATTAAAAAAATATAAAAATTGAAAATAGAAATCAATTATAAACTATAATGAAGTAACATATACTGTAATATAAAAAAACACTCTAAATTGAGGTTATGTTCCATAGTACCAAAGAGGAATTAAGTATGGTTGAACCAGTTCTCTGGTTGACACGGTTGAACCGGGTTGGGGTGTTTACAATAAAATAAAAATAAAAATAAAAAGTTTGGAGTATTACATTCGGGGGAATTGAGTGACTAAGCGGGGGGTATAAGTTTGAAATTGACAATACGTCTTTCGTGAGCACTTTGCTCTTTAAAAAAAGATTGCTTGTCACACTACTTAGAACAAAAATTAAGAGAGTTCAACAAACGGAGGGACGGCATGTTCCTCATATACATTACAATAATTACCAAAATCGTTACAACCTTTGTAAAAACGGTTTTTTACAAATAATAAAATACATAACTATATATTTATATACGCAACAATCATGAAAAGGAAAAGACAAATCGGTGAATTTCCTTCTTACAAACAAAAAAAGGTTAACTAAAGACGCAAACCGGTCAATTCAGTTGAATTTAATTCTCTTTTACAACAAAAAAGAGGTTGAATTAAATTCTCTTAAACAACAAAAAAAAAGGTGGAATTAAATTTTTAAATTACATTTTCTTAAATTAAATTCTCTTAAATTACAAAGAAAAAGTTGAATTTAATTGACTGCATTGAAATGACTGGGGACTTGAAAACTCGACTTGGGATTCGAAAACTCGACTTGGGACTCGAAAACTCGACTTGGGATTCGAAAACTCGACTTGGGATTCGAAAACTGACTTGGGATTCGAAAACTGACTTGGGATTCGAAAACTGACTTGGGATTCGAAAACTGACTTGGAATAAAACTAACTTGGAATAAACTGGCTTCGAATAAAACTGGCTTCGAATAAAACTGGCTTCGAATAAAACTGGCGTCGAATAAAACAGGCTTCGAATAAAACTGGCTTGGAATAAAACTGACTTGGAATAAAACTGACTTGGAATAAAACTGACTTGGAATAAAACTGTCTGACTTGAACTCTATCAAGTATTCTGAAATTGAAAATGAAACTGACTTGAACTCTTATCAAGTAGTATCGTGAAACTGAAAATGAAACTGACTTGAACTCTTATCAAGTAGT
This sequence comes from Bathynomus jamesi, assembly GCA_023014485.1. Classification (NCBI taxonomy): domain Eukaryota; kingdom Metazoa; phylum Arthropoda; class Malacostraca; order Isopoda; family Cirolanidae; genus Bathynomus; species Bathynomus jamesi. Next base: position 790,464 of record JAJOZX010001731.1, on the reverse strand, counting down.
ATCGTGAAACTGAAAATGAAACTGACTTGAAACTTTTCTCAATTATCTCTGTAACTCTATGAACTCTCTATAAACTCTCTCTTTCTTAATTTGCAAGTCAATTCAATTCAATAATTTGAAAAAATTTGCAAACAAAAATAAAAAATGTAAACAACATTTCGCTCTAAAGTACGCGAAGGTACTGTACTATTATGTTTGGTACATAAAATAAAATTATTCTATACTGAATATGATAGTGAAAATAACTCTGAAAATAATTCTGTGACAATTACTCTGTGACAATTAACTTCTGTGAAAATTACTGTTTCACTAAAAAAAAATGTATCACTGGTGTCTGAAGTGTTCACTGTGTTTTGTGTTAATTCTGGCTCCATACTAAATATTAACTGTTAATAATGCTGACTTTTCAAATGTTTACAAATTTCTTAAAAAAAACCAACTCTGTACTTAACAAAATTTCTACGGGGAAATCCTTGAGACGTGTCCTGAAGACGTCTTGCTGGCTACTTCTTCTTGGATGAAAACTAGGCGTGGAGAACTTTGAGTCGTGACACACCGTTCAAGGGTGGATGTTACGAACTGGAAGTCGTGACACGCCGGTCAAATGGTTTTATCCTGATGCAGGGTAATTTCTATCCTGGCCAAAGAGTGGCCATTTGTTAAAATCCTCTTCTTAAAATATTCTTCTAATCCTGGGGCAGAGTCGCCAGACTTGTTATCTTCCTTCTTCTATGTGTTAATGGGGTGTCTCGTATCGACGAGGCGTTCTTGTTAGGAGGCAGCAACGGATATTTCTTCTATAACATTCTAATTCTTTTCCGCCGGTCAAATGGTGGGTCGCCACTTGTTAAACTCTTGGCTACAGACTCGCCAGACTGTTATGCCAATATCTTCTATGGTGCTTGGGTTGTCTCTTTCTTAATTTGGGTAAAGGGTCGCCAGTTGTTAATTCTTCTCTTTTTATAATACTCTGATACTTTCTGATACTAAAATTATCGACTTTTCTTTTATAACTTATCGACTTTACTGACTAAATTCCTGAAGAGAACAAGGCTCGAAGGAAAAGATAAAAACTTCTTTTACTCTAGTTTACTTCTCAAAATGTACAGGTAGTGCTCTGAATTTACAGGGGTAGAGGTTCGACCTCTTTCGACCATGGCTCAGTCCGGAATCTAAAAAAATTAAGGAGGCAAGGGGCCTCTGCCCCCTCCCCGCAGCGAGGCTGCTAACAGTGACCAAAACAGAGTCTCGTAATGAAGTGCCGTAATGAAGTGCTATTCATTTTACAACAAATAGATGTATAATATAAACCTAAATGTTGGGGGACCGCAGTTGAAGGTTAAGTTCCCCCCTTTTAAACACATGATCAGATGTTTGAAAAATTCAAAATAAAAATAAAAAACTAATTTGTATTTTTCGCCGAGTCTACATTTATGAAGGCGATATAATTTCATAGTAGTACATAAGTACAATTTGAGTACATGACTGAGTACGTATTAATTTTGGTTCATTACAATTACGACTACAATTATGGATTACTTCACATTCGCTTATGATTGTCCATTACAGTTCTATTAATGTAAATTCTTACATTATATATTAAGTCATTACATTTAATTACAGTTTCATTGAAGTACATTACGTCGTTTACCATTCTTAGTGTTTGTATATATGGTTATAATATATGGTTATTATATATGGTTATTATATATGGTTATTATATATGGTTATTAGTACAACACAAGTACATGAGACATGACACACATGATATAACATAACGCATGATAATGTTATAAATTCGAATTAGAGCGAAAGGAGATATTTTATCTTTGAAGCGTTCAATTTTGCAATAGTTAGCGGAATTTGATAACTTAACTAAGCATTTTCGAGTTCAATGCGGGAGGTGATATAATTAAAAATAAAAATGAAAAAAATAATACGAGAACGTATTTATGCGTTTTCGAACGAATGCATGAAGTTTTGCGTTTAATAGATTGACACGAGTAAAAATGAATATTTAATAAAATTTATATAGGATAATGATCAAGGGAAATTAATGACGTATAGATGAATATGGTTGAATAATAATATTTATACTACATAACACCACAACATTATTATTAAAGAATTTACCATACATTGAATACGGAAGATGTCCAAATACTAAGCACATGATTCAGTGTACAAGGTATGGGAAACGTAAAGAGAATTAAGTTATTTTATGACGTCATAGTGTATAAGTCATTATTAGAAAAGATGAATTAGAGAAATACAGTAATGAATAAAGAAGTACAAATCGAAATTCTATCCAAAACTCGCTTAGGCGATTTTGGTTTCTTATGTAAAAATGAATATGGATTATTCATTGTTCATTTTTACAGTGTTCCCCCTCTAAAATGATATTAACACAATAATAATACAATTAATACAATACAATTGAGAAAATAAGATCTAACGAATTCAAATTAGATGATGACGAATTTTTCTTTATATTACAAATTTTTATACAGAACAAGAGAGTTATTATATAATATAAAAAAAATTCAAAGATTAATACTTTAATTTAGACAAACATTTAAGTTAGACAAACAATATGGTTAAAATTTTTTACCAAATTTTATTTTTTCTGTGGGATGAATTACATACATAATGAATAGTAGATAAAAGGGAAAAATATAAATTTTAAAGTTCATGGATTTTCAAGGTTACCATGATAGTACAATTCATAACTAATTTTATTGACTATTGTAGGTAAAAATAGAATTACGTAATGGATGATGTATAGAAATGTGGTCAAGTGTGTATTTGGGTGTACTAGGTACAAAGTGTGTATCTTACAATTTCGAGGGACAGATTAGTTGAGAGGATTGTTCAATTAACTGAATAAATGCATGAGCAAGATATAATAGAAAGCAAAAATGATTAAGATTAAATTACATAGTTAGCATTTACACGTAATTAAATAAAGTTTATTGTGATATCCAATGATTTTAGCATAAGGTTTGTCTATATAGTACATATAGTGTGCATACATGCGTCTGTATGTGTAGGGATTTGGGAAGTTTTTGAATTAACAAAGTTTTAAAAATAATGTATAATAATTTAAGATGGGTTTAGGGTTATAAATCTTTTAAGTTTAAGTCAGTTATTGTTATTATTATTATCATTATTATTATTATTATAAAATCCTTTAAGCTCAAGGTCAATTATAATAAAATTCTAAATTACAGGTAGTATTAATGATGGTGTATGCATATGAGTTTAATGTGAAAGTGACTTGAGGTACGGAAAGAAAATGAATTCGAATATGTGTCAAAAGTAATAGAATTCAATTAGGATTATCGATTGTACGTAATTAAATCAGTTACACATATATTAAGGTAATAAAAAACGTACTTAGAGGACTTTACAATTAATGAAAGTAAATCTAGCGGTATTAAAAATTAAATTTTGAAGATGGAATTAAATTCGACTAGTAACATTCCTAGCTATATATGAACTATATAACTTTAACATTAACCAGAAGTATCGGTACGATTATTGAATTAAGAAAATTAAGAATACAAATTAAAAATAGAAATCAATTTATGCATTTTAATGAGCTAAACATAATTTTATAATATTCTTAAAAATAAAGTAAATCGAACCTTAGATGAGTTTCGGCCAAGAATAAAAAAGTTATTGAAATGGAAGGAAAGCATTTCGAACAATCTTTTCTTTTAATAATTTCAGGTAAATTTTACATTAAAAATTAATCTTATAATAAAAAAAAATATTAAAAAGGTTTAATAATTTTTCCATGTTAAGTAGAAAAATCATACTCTTTCGTTGAATGTTGATAGAATTTGAATTATTTGATATTTTGACACACAATTAATTAAATTCGACTAACAATTACTCAGTATTCATCGAATAAAAAAAAATATTAAAAAAATATAAAAATTGAAAATAGAAATCAATTATAAACTATAATGAAGTAAACATACTGTAATATAAAAAACACTCTAAATTGAGGTTATGTTCCATAGTACCAAAGAAGAATTTAGTATGGTTCAACCAGTTCTCTGGTTGACACGGTTGAACCGGGGTTGGGGTGTTACAATAAAATAAAAATAAAAATAAAAAGTTTGGAGTATTACATTCGGGGGAATTGAGTGACTAAGCGGGGGGTATAAGTTTGAAATTGACAATACGTCTTTCGTGAGCACTTTGCTCTTTAAAAAAAAGATTGCTTGTCACACTACTTAGAACAAAAATTAAGAGAGTTCAACAAACGGAGGGACGGCATGTTCCTCATATACATTACAATAATTACCAAAATCGTTACAACCTTTGTAAAAACGGTTTTGTTACAAATAATAAAATACATAACTATATATTTATATACGCAACAATCATGAAAAGGAAAAGACAAATCGGTGAATTTCCTTCTTACAAACAAAAAAAAGGTTAACTAAAGACGCAAACCGGTCAATTCAGGTTGAATTTAATTCTCTTTTACAACAAAAAAGAGGTTGAATTAAATTCTCTTAAACAACAACAAAAAAGGTGGAATTAAATTTTTAAATTACATTTTCTTAAATTAAATTCTCTTAAATTACAAAGAAAAAGTTGAATTTAATTGACTGCATTGAAATGACTGGGGACTTGAAAACTCGACTTGGGATTCGAAAACTCGACTTGGGACTCGAAAACTCGACTTGGGACTCGAAAACTCGACTTCGGATTCGAAAACTCGACTTGGGATTCGAAAACTGACTTGGAATAAAACTGACTTGGAATAAAACTGGCTTCGAATAAAACTGGCTTCGAATAAAACTGGCGTCGAATAAAACAGGCTTCGAATAAAACTGGCGTGGAATAAAACTGACTTGGAATAAAACTGACTTAGAATAAAACTGACTTGGAATAAAACTGACTTGGAATAAAACTGTCTGACTTGAACTCTATCAAGTATTCTGAAATTGAAATGAAACTGACTTGAAACTCTTATCAAGTAGTATCTTGAAATTGAAAATGAAACTGACTTAAACTCTTATAAAGTAGTTGTAGTGAATACTCTTATTTTAGTTTCAAGATAAATGTTAATTTTACCGTCTTGAATTTCGGAATAGCTATAAATTCATTTTAAATTAGTTACCCATCATAATTCAATTGTAAACCACATTAAATAATTTTATGTATACTGTATTATTTTATTGTATGTAAACATAATTAATTATATATCACAATTGTCAGTTAATTATTTATATTCAAATAATTATTTTAATCTAATACCATGTCCATTTTGCAAATAAATAATAGAAATCCAAGGGTTATATTTTCCATCCTTGGTACTGTCGCAGTTTCGCCTAACGGACTCAATACGGCTAGTGAGATAATCACTGGTTGGCACTTAACCAGCGGCAGTGCTTATGGCTACATCATCCAGGTTAGCCTATACCGGATAGATGCGCTACGGTCCCAAGCCGTAGCTTGCCTAGGCCCAACGACGACGACGACGAAAACCAACAATTGGTGACCCCGGAGTTGGATTCCCCCCTTTTACCCGAACGACTAGGACTAGACTGTAACGTCGTTCGTGCCCATCACCCCCTTCACCCGAGCGACTAGGACCAGACTGTAACGTCGCTCGTGCCCTCTGCCCCTCACCCTCCCCGTGCGCTCTGTGCCTGCGCTCGTCTCAACCTCCACTCCTTCGTTGGTAACTTGTCGTCTTGCTTGTACGTCAGCAAGCATAGGAGAAGATGCCTGACGACGCTGGTGCCATCTCCCACTTGAGCGTAAAGCTCCCCGTCTTCTGGCCGGGTGATCCATTTATTTGGTTCCACCAAGTGGAATCACAATTCAACTTGGGAAGGATCACCGCTAGCAGGACAAAATACGATCATGTTTTGTCCTCTCTACCAGCGAGCATCATCTCTGAAGTCCGTGACGTCATCGTGTCTACTTCCACGAGTGAGGACCCATACAACGATCTGAAGTCTGCCATCCTGTGCCGCACCACTGTCTCCGAGCGTGAGAAACTACATCAGTTAATCTCAAAAGAAGAACTTGGAGACCGTAAGCCCACTCAAATGCTGAGGGCTATGCAGTGCGCTCTAGGCGAACGCGCACAAACCTTCGATAAGGACATCTTTAGACAGTTGTTCTTGCAGAAACTTCCTCCATCAGCTCAGCGTGTCTTGGCCACTATGGATCCTGCTACTCCAGTTGATAAACTAGCAGAAACTGCCGACAAAGTAGTGGAGATTGACACAGCTCCGGTCAACAACGTGAACACACAATCGGAACTGGAGTTGAAAGTGGAAGAGTTAAGTCAACAACTCAACCACGTTTGTTCTCTGCTACAAAATCAACGGCAAAGAAGCCATTCTCGGTCAAGATTTACGAAGAGGCATCGTTCGAGTTCCGGGAAGATCTGCTTCTACCACTCAAAATTTGGAAAGAAGGCTAGGAAGTGCATCTCCCCTTGCAATTTTTCGTCGGAAAACCCCAGCAGCGAGTCCTAATGGCGTCTAGTACTCGCACTGCCAACCTGTTATTCATAAAGGACAGGAACTCTGGTGTCAATTTCTTGGTCGATACCGGAGCGTCAGTCAGTGTATTCCCTCAAAAATCTGGTCATACGCACTCGGAATCTCCGCCTCTATACGCTGCTAACGGTTCACGCATACCCACGTACGGTACTCAGTCGCGTGAACTAAACTTGGGCCTTCACCGATCCTTCAAGTGGATTTTCATCTGTGCTCAAGTGCAGCATCCCATAATCGGCGCTGACTTCCTCCAGCATTTCAAACTCCTGGTGGATCTTGACAAGCGACGCTTATGCGACCAGGCCACACTGCTTTCTGTTCTTGCCAAACAGGTTGCCCTTCCGGACGCCTCGAACTCTGCACTTTCCCTCGTTCCCCTAATTCCATGTACCAGTGCCTTTTCCAGCGATATCCAGGAATTCTTCAACCGATGCAGATGGGTGATACCATTAAGCACACCATTACCCATCACATTACAACAAAAGGTCCCCTGTGTTTGCAAAACCCAGACGTCTTGCCCCGGACAAACTGAAAGCTGCCAAATCGGAATTCCAGCTTATGATAGATCTTGGGATAATAAGACCTTCCAAAAGCAGTTGGTCCTCTCCCCTACACCTGGTCCAGAAGAAGTCAGGAGACTGGAGACCATGTGGGGATTACCGGTTTTTGAATTCGACAACCATCCCGGACCGATATCCGGTACCAAATGTCCAAGACTTTACTTCTCTTCTCCACGGCAAATCTATCTTCAGTAAAATAGAACTCGTTAAGGCTTTCCACCACATTCCCGTAGAGCCTTCGGATATTCCCAAGACTGCAGTTTGTACACCATTTGGGTTATTCGAATTTGTGAAGATGCCGTTCGGGCTACGGAATGCTGCGCAAACCTTTCAGAGGTTTATAGATGAGGTCACCAGAGGCTTAGACTTTGTTTATGCCTACATCGATGATTTGCTTGTGGCCAGCTCAACGGAAGAGGAACATAAGGAACATCTTTCACTCCTCTTTCAACGCTTAGAACAATACGGTGTTACTATTAATGCATCTAAGTGTGTGTTTGCACAGCCAACCTTGGAATTTCTTGGTCACACGATTTCGCAGCACGGAATTACCCCCCTTCAGGACAAGTGTGAAGTGATAAAAAATTACCCTATGCCAAATAATCAGCGTGAGTTACGTCGGTTTCTAGGTTTGGTAAATTATTACCACAAGTTCATTAAAAACTGTGCCAGTGTTCTTGCTCCTCTACACGCTATGATCACACACAAACGCAAGGTAACGAAATTGGTATGGTGTAGCGATAGTTTACAGGCGTTCGACAATGCCAAAAATGCTATCAATAGTGCATTGTCTCTGTCATTTCCTATCAGTGATGCCCCCCTAACTCTGACGGTCGATGCATCAGATGTTGCGATCGGTGGGGTGTTGGAACAAACCATTAACGGTCAACAAGCACCCATCGCGTTTTACTCGAAAAAGCTGCAGCCAGCCCAAACGCGTTATAGTGCTTTCGGACGTGAACTTCTTGCTATTTACTTAAACGTGAAGCATTTTCAACATTTCCTTGAAGGCCGAGAGTTTTGTGTTTTTACCGACCACAAACCTTTGGTCACTGTCTTCAATAAAAACAGCTGTAACCACTCTCCCAGAGTCATCAGGCAACTCGATTATATCTCGCAATTTACCACAGATATCCGCCACATCAAAGGTGTCTTGAACACTCCAGCGGATGCACTTTCAAGAATAGAGATTACTTCTGTTACCCTCAGCTCTACACTGTGGAATGCTATTGCACAGGATCAAGATAAGGATACGGAACTACAAGACCTGCTCAGAGAAGACTCCACTCACTCACTTTCCCTCAAGAAAATGAGTATGCCAGGATTGTCTGTGCCCCTCTATTGCGACGTATCAACAGCTGCTATTCGCCCTTATGTCCCTCCATGTCACAGACAAGCAGTCTTCACGGATCTTCATAAGCCCTCCCATCCTGGTATCCGTGCTTCGCAACACCTGGTTACCTCTCGCTTTGTTTGGCCCTCGATTCGGAAGGATGTCAAACATTGGACCAAAACGTGCCTTGCCTGCCAGCGTGCCAAAGTCCAAAGGCACACCAGGTCCCCCTTTGACGCATTTCCGCCCCCATCCCAGCGATTTGAGGTAATTCATGTAGACATTGTTGGCCCTCTTCCAGTGATTCAAGGCCAACGTTATCTGCTCACCTGTCTCGACCGCTTTTCCAGATGGCCTGAAGCATCCCACTTCCTGATATCCAAGCGGACACTGTTGCAAGAGCCTTTCTTCATGGATGGGTATCAAGATTTGGATTGCCGACAAAAGTCATCACTGACCAAGGTCGCCAATTTGAGTCTTCGCTTTGGAAGAAGTTTACCAGCTTGTTGGGTACAGTACATGCGCATACCTGTGCGTATCATCCGCAAGCTAACGGCCTCGTCGAACGCTTCCATCGCCAGCTGAAGTCATCCCTTATGTGTCACGAAGACTCCCATTGGATGGATAAGCTTCCACTCGTGTTGCTTGGTATTCGCTCTGCATTTAAGAGTGATCTGAAGACTACAGCGGCTGAACTAGTCTATGGAGCAACACTGCGGCTACCAGGTGGCTACTTCACTGCAGGGGATAAGTCATGTGATCCTACGGAATTCGTTCAAACACTTTCCTCTCACATGCAGTCCCTTCAGCCTGTTCCCCCTCGATTGACTAGCCAACAGAACATCTTTGTTTCCCCAGCCCTCCAGTCTTGCACCCACGTTTTCGTTCGTGTACCTGTCCCAAAACGGCCTCTCCAATGTCCATATGACGGGCCCTATGAAGTTCTCCGACGTACGCGCAAATCATTTCTCATCCAGCGCGGTTCCAAGGTCGACAAGGTTTCTATCGATCGTCTTAAGCCTGCGTTTTTGGAATCAACCTTAAGCGAGGTACATGTAGCTACGAAAAAGGTCCAGGGGAAATCTGTGTCGTTCGGAACTCTTTGAACTTCCTTTCTGGTGGGGGAGTGTGTAGTGAATACTCTTATTTTAGTTTCAAGATAAATGTTAATTTTACCGTCTTGAATTTCGGAATAGCTATAAATTCATTTTAAATTAGTTACCCATCATAATTCAATTGTAAACCACATTAATACTAATTTTATGTATACTGTATTATTTTATTGTATGTAAACATAATTAATTATATATCACAATTGTCAGTTAATTATTTATATTCAAATAATTATTTTAATCTAATACCATGTCCATTTTGCAAATAAATAATAGAAATCCAAGGGTATATTTTCCATCCTTGGTACTGTCGCAGTTTCGCCTAACGGACTCAATACGGCTAGTGAGATAATCACTGGTTGGCACTTAACCAGCGGCAGTGCTTATGGCTACATCATCCAGGTTAGCCTATACCGGATAGATGCGCTACGGTCCCAAGCCGTAGCTTGCCTAGGCCCAACGACGACGAAAACCAACATAGTATCTTGAAACTGAAAATGAAACTGACTTGAACTCTTAAGTAGTATCTTGAAAATGAAACTGACTTGAACTCTTATGAAGTAGTATCTTGAAAATGAAACTGACTTGAACTCTTATCAAGTAGTATCTTGAAACTGAAAATGAAACTGACTTGAACTCTTATCAAGTAGTATCTTGAAACTGAAAATGAAACTGACTTGAACTCTTATCAAGTAGTATCTTGAAACTGAAAATGAAACTGACTTGAACTCTTATCAAGTAGTATCGTGAAACTGAAAATGAAACTGACTTGAAACTGTTCTCAAGTATCTCTGTAACTCTATGAACTCTCTATAAACTCTCTCTTTCTTAATTTGCAAGTCAATTCAATTCAATAATTTGAAAAAATTTGCAAACAAAAAAAAAATGTAAACAACATTTCGCTCTAAAGTACGCGAAGGTACTGTACTATTATGTTTGGTACATAAAATAAAATTATTCTATACTGAATATAATAGTGAAAATAACTCTGAAAATAATTCTGTGACAATTAACTCTGTGACAATTAACTCTGTGACAATTAACTCTGTGACAATTAACTTCTGTGAAAAAAATGTATCACTGGTGTCTGAAGTGTTCACTGTGTTTTGTGTTAATTCTGGCTCCATACTAAATATTAACTGTTAATAATGCTGACTTTTCAAATGTTTACAAATTTCTTTAAAAAAACCAACTCTGTACTTAACAAAATTTCTACGGGGAAATCCTTGAGACGTGTCCTGAAGACGTCTTGCTGGCTACTTCTTCTTGGATGAAAACTAGGCGTGGAGAACTTTGAGTCGTGACACACCGGTTCAAGGGTGGATGTTACGAACTGGAAGTCGTGACACGCCGGTCAAATGGTTTTATCCTGATGCAGGGTAATTTCTATCCTGGCCAAAGAGTGGCCACTTGTTAAAATCCTCTTCTTAAAATATTCTTCTAATCCTGGGGCAGAGTCGCCAGACTTGTTATCTTCCTTCTTCTATGTGTTAATGGGGTGTCTCGTATCGACGAGGCGTTCTTGTTAGGAGGCAGCAACGGATATTTCTTCTATAACATTCTAATTCTTTTCCGCCGGTCAAATGGTGGGTCGCCACTTGTTAAACTCTTGGCTACAGACTCGCCACTGTTATGCCAATATCTTCTATGGTGCTTGGGTTGTCTCTTTCTTAATTTGGGTAAAGGGTCGCCAGTTGTTAATTCTTCTCTTTTTATAATACTCTGATACTTTCTGATACTAAAATTATCGACTTTTCTTTTATAACTTATCGACTTTACTGACTAAATTCCTGAAGAGAACAAGGCTCGAAGGAAAAGATAAAAACTTCTTTTACTCTAGTTTACTTCTCAAAATGTACAGGTAGTGCTCTGAATTTACAGGGGTAGAGGTTCGACCTCTTTCGACCATGGCTCAGTCCGGAATCTAAAAAAATTAAGGAGGCAAGGGGCCTCTGCCCCCTCCCCGCAGCGAGGCTGCTAACAGTGACCAAAACAGAGTCTCGTAATGAAGTGCCGTAATGAAGTGCTATTCATTTTACAACAAATAGATGTATAATATAAACCTAAATGTTGGGGGACCGCAGTTGAAGGTTAAGTTCCCCCCTTTTAAACACATGATCAGATGTTTGAAAAATTCAAAATAAAAATAAAAAACTAATTTGTATTTTTCGCCGAGTCTACATTTATGAAGGCGATATAATTTCATAGTAGTACATAAGTACAATTTGAGTACATGACTGAGTACGTATTAATTTTGGTTCATTACAATTACGACTACAATTATGGATTACTTCACATTCGCTTATGATTGTCCATTACAGTTCTATTAATGTAAATTCTTACATTATATATTAAGTCATTACATTTAATTACAGTTTCATTGAAGTACATTACGTCGTTTACCATTCTTAGTGTTTGTATATATGGTTATAATATATGGTTATTATATATGGTTATTATATATGGTTATTATATATGGTTATTAGTACAACACAAGTACATGAGACATGACACACATGATATAACATAACGCATGATAATGTTATAAGTTCGAATTAGAGCGAAAGGAGATATTTTATCTTTGAAGCGTTCAATTTTGCAATAGTTAGCGGAATTTGATAACTTAACTAAGCATTTTCGAGTTCAATGCGGGAGGTGATATAATTAAAAATAAAAATGAAAAAAATAATACGAGAACGTATTTATGCGTTTTCGAACGAATGCATGAAGTTTTGCGTTTAATAGATTGACACGAGTAAAAATGAATATTTAATAAAATTTATATAGGATAATGATCAAGGGAAATTAATGACGTATAGATGAATATGGTTGAATAATAATATTTATACTACATAACACCACAACATTATTATTAAAGAATTTACCATACATTGAATACGGAAGATGTCCAAATACTAAGCACATGATTCAGTGTACAAGGTATGGGAAACGTAAAGAGAATTAAGTTATTTTATGACGTCATAGTGTATAAGTCATTATTAGAAAAGATGAATTAGAGAAATACAGTAATGAATAAAGAAGTACAAATCGAAATTCTATCCAAAACTCGCTTAGGCGATTTTGGTTTCTTATGTAAAAATGAATATGGATTATTCATTGTTCATTTTTACAGTGTTCCCCCTCTAAAATGATATTAACACAATAATAATACAATTAATACAATACAATTGAGAAAATAAGATCTAACGAATTCAAATTAGATAATGACGAATTTTTCTTTATATTACAAATTTTTATACAGAACAAGTGAGTTATTATATAATATAAAAAAAATTCAAAGATTAATACTTTAATTTAGACAAACATTTAAGTTAGACAAACAATATGGTTAAAATTTTTTACCAAATTTTATTTTTTCTGTGGGATGAATTACATACATAATGAATAGTAGATAAAAGGGAAAAATATAAATTTTAAAGTTCATGGATTTTCAAGGTTACCATGATAGTACAATTCATAACTAATTTTATTGACTATTGTAGGTAAAAATAGAATTACGTAATGGATGATGTATAGAAATGTGGTCAAGTGTGTATTTGGGTGTACTAGGTACAAAGTGTGTATCTTACAATTTCGAGGGACAGATTAGTTGAGAGGATTGTTCAATTAACTGAATAAATGCATGAGCAAGATATAATAGAAAGCAAAAATGATTAAGATTAAATTACATAGTTAGCATTTACACGTAATTAAATAAAGTTTATTGTGATATCCAATGATTTTAGCATAAGGTTTGTCTATATAGTACATATAGTGTGCATACATGCGTCTGTATGTGTAGGGATTTGGGAAGTTTTTGAATTAACAAAGTTTTAAAAATAATGTATAATAATTTAAGATGGGTTTAGGGTTATAAAATCTTTTAAGTTTAAGTCAGTTATTGTTATTATTATTATCATTATTATTATTATTATAAAATCCTTTAAGCTCAAGGTCAATTATAATAAAATTCTAAATTACAGGTAGTATTAATGATGGTGTATGCATATGAGTTTAATGTGAAAGTGACTTGAGGTACGGAAAGAAAATGAATTCGAATATGTGTCAAAAGTAATAGAATTCAATTAGGATTATCGATTGTACGTAATTAAATCAGTTACACATATATTAAGGTAATAAAAAAACGTACTTAGAGGACCTTACAATTAATGAAAGTAAATCTAGCGGTATTAAAAATTAAATTTTGAAGATGGAATTAAATTCGACTAGTAACATTCCTAGCTATATATGAACTATATAACTTTAACATTAACCAGAAGTATCGGTACGATTATTGAATTAAGAAAATTAAATATACAAATTAAAAATAGAAATCAATTTATGCATTTTAATGAGCTAAACATAATTTTATAATATTCTTAAAAATAAAAGTAAATCGAACCTTAGATGAGTTTCGGCCAAGAATAAAAAAAGTTATTGAAATGGAAGGAAAGCATTTCGAACAATCTTTTCTTTTAATAATTTCAGGTAAATTTTACATTAAAAATTAATCTTATATAATAAAAAAAAATATTAAAAAGGTTTAATAATTTTTCCATGTTAAGTAGAAAAATCATACTCTTTCGTTGAATGTTGATAGAATTTGAATTATTTGATATTTTGACACACAATTAATTAAATTCGACTAACAATTACTCAGTATTCATCGAATAAAAAAAAATATAAAAAAAATATAAAAATTGAAAATAGAAATCAATTATAAACTATAATGAAGTAAACATATACTGTAATATAAAAAAACACTCTAAATTGAGGTTATGTCACTACCATGCGATTTACCATTTCTATGGTTGAACAGTATCCATGTTTGTGCCATTAGAAGTTCGCTGTAAACAGCGAATGTCCCTCCCTTATATTGTACGTACAGAGTGAATCACTCTGACGTCATAAAGTAACTTAATTTCCTTCCATACCTTGAATACTGAATCACGTGTTCAGTATGTGGATATCTTTCGTATTCAATGTATGGTAAATTCTTTAATAATAATAATAACTTCACTCTCTATGAGTCATTATTTATATGTTGTGTCCTGTCGGTGTTATGCAACCATACTCATTCATACATCCATGTTCCTTCTTGACCGTTGTCCTTTATTCATTTTATCACCTATTACCTATTTTATTACCTATTACCCATTGTCTAGTTATTCTCTATCAACTTATCAGTCTATGTTTACTCGTGTCTATATTACGCGCACAACCTATTGTGTGACGAATGATATGTGTACACTACCGTGTGCAGTCGTACATGTCTATTGACGATCATGATACGTACATGTATTCTTTTTTGTTTTTATTTTCTTTTTTATTATTTCACCACTCGCAAGTTGTCTATTATTGCTGAGACGAAGGCTCGAATTCCGATTACGTCGTCAAAAGCGAGCCTCTGAATTCGAACTCTTCTCTCTTGCCTCTGCTACCAATTTATAACGTTAAGATGTGATGTTATATTATTATAATATACCATATTGTTCCCTGCCAGGCTACTGGTTAATCTCTACATAGTTACCCACGTTCTCATTATCTGTACTTACTATTTCTACCTAATTGTCATTCAAATTCCGTTACTTATGTCTTACGTTATCATTAATGTCCGTGTACTTTCAAATGAAAAGTACACCATATCTTCTCTCCGCTTTCCTCATCGCTGGCTAATTAGACTTTCAAATCATGATAACCAACCATTCCTCTAATAAGATTAGACATAATTTGGCGTAATCACTGTTAACTATAAATATATAACATTGTTGTTAATCCCCTTTAAATTATAAAACAACGGAGAACTCTCCTTCATTGTTTAAATTGTGTTACCTATTCAGATTACTTCAGTATTAGATATGTCAATTAACAAATTGCTAAAATTGTAATTAACGGTAATTAATGTATGTAATATAATGTAATTTATGTACTTAATGTACTCTGTACATGTCGGTCCCCCGACATTATGTCGACACCCAAAAGTGTATACCTTACAAAAATTAGTATCTTTTTTTGTTAACTTTTTGCTTAAATTATGCTTAACGTCAGAATTCTTGCTCTCCAGCTAAAGTGGGAGCTTAACCTTCGACTGCATTCCCCCAAAATTGAGGCTTATTTATTTCTTGTATTGTAAATTAAATCATTCCTGCCTGAGCTCTTGATACCAGAGGTTGCACCTCGACCCCTTTTAAATTTCCTCCCTGAGCCGTTGTTACCAGAGGTGGCTCCTCTCTCATCTTAAATTCCTGCCTGAACCTTCACCCGAGGAGGCCGAGCCCCCCTCACTTTAAATTCCTGCCTGAGGCTTAGACCAAGGAGGCCAAGCCTCCTCATTTTAAATTCCTGCCGTAACTCTTACTCGAGGAGGACAAGCCTCCTCGCTTTCAATTCCCACCTTAACTATTGTGAAATGGGGTCGAACCTCTACCCCTGTAAACTCCTGTTTGAGCTGTTGTTGTAAGAGGTAAAACCTCTCCCCTGTAAACTTCTGATTATTTATCAGTGCCTCGTTCTGTATAAACTTTGTAAATAAAAGAATTTATGAGTGAACTAAAACTCCAATTTTTGAAGTGAAGTGTTTCCATTCATCCCTTCGGGAAAAAAACAAACTTGGTAGGAACTATTTATATTGATACTCGGAAACTCTCGGCCAAGGCCGAGCTTACCCAACAAAGGACCACCTTCGTTGGATTGTCCAAAGTGCATTAACCCTAAAAAGTCGCAAGCGGGCAGAGGCTCGCACAACGTATGCGCGACACTGGAGGCCCGCACAACCTATGCGCGACAGTTATGTTCCATAGTACCAAAGAGGAATTAAGTATGGTTGAACCAGTTCTCTGGTTGACACGGTTGAACCGGGGTTGGGGTGTTACAATAAAATAAAAATAAAAATAAAAAGTTTGGAGTATTACATTCGGGGGAATTGAGTGACTAAGCGGGGGGTATAAGTTTGAAATTGACAATACGTCTTTCGTGAGCACTTTGCTCTTTAAAAAAAAGATTGCTTGTCACACTACTTAGAACAAAAATTAAGAGAGTTCAACAAACGGAGGGACGGCATGTTCCTCATATACATTACAATAATTACCAAAATCGTTACAACCTTTGTAAAAACGGTTTTGTTACAAATAATAAAATACATAACTATATATTTATATACGCAACAATCATGAAAAGGAAAAGACAAATCGGTGAATTTCCTTCTTACAAACAAAAAAAAAGGTTAACTAAAGACGCAAACCGGTCAATTCAGGTTGAATTTAATTCTCTTTTACAACAAAAAAGAGGTTGAATTAAATTCTCTTAAACAACAAAAAAAAGGTGGAATTAAATTTTTAAATTACATTTTCTTAAATTAAATTCTCTTAAATTACAAAGAAAAAGTTGAATTTAATTGACTGCATTGAAATGACTGGGGACTTGAAAACTCGACTTGGGATTCGAAAACTCGACTTGGGACTCGAAAACTCGACTTGGGACTCGAAAACTCGACTTGGGATTCGAAAACTCGACTTGGGATTCGAAAACTGACTTGGGATTCGAAAACTGACTTGGGATTCGAAAACTGACTTGGGATTCGAAAACTGACTTAGAATAAAACTGACTTGGAATAAAACTGACTTGGAATAAAACTGGCTTCGAATAAAACTGGCTTCGAATAAAACTGGCTTCGAATAAAACTGGCGTCGAATAAAACAGGCTTCGAATAAAACTGGCTTGGAATAAAACTGACTTGGAATAAAACTGACTTGGAATAAAACTGACTTGGAATAAAACTGACTTGGAATAAAACTGTCTGACTTGAACTCTATCAAGTATTCTGAAATTGAAAATGAAACTGACATGAACTCTTATCAAGTAGTATCTTGAAATTGAAAAAGAAACTGACTTAAACTCTTATAAAGTAGTATCTTGAAACTGAAAATGAAACTGACTTGAACTCTTATGAAGTAGTATCTTGAAACTGAAAATGAAACTGACTTGAACTCTTATCAAGTAGTATCTTGAAACTGAAAATGAAACTGACTTGAACTCTTATCAAGTAGTATCTTGAAACTGAAAATGAAACTGACTTGAACTCTTATCAAGTAGTATCTTGAAACTGAAAATGAAACTGACTTGAACTCTTATCAAGTAGTATCGTGAAACTGAAAATGAAACTGACTTGAAACTGTTCTCAAGTATCTCTGTAACTCTATGAACTCTCTATAAACTCTCTCTTTCTTAATTTGCAAGTCAATTCAATTCAATAATTTGAAAAAATTTGCAAACAAAAATAAAAAATGTAAACAACATTTCGCTCTAAAGTACTCGAAGGTACTGTACTATTATGTTTGGTACATAAAATAAAATTATTCTATACTGAATATAATAGTGAAAATAACTCTGAAATTAACTCTGTGACAATTAACTCTGTGACAATTAACTTCTGTGAAAATTACTGTTTCACTAAAAAAAAATGTATCACTGGTGTCTGAAGTGTTCACTGTGTTTTGTGTTAATTCTGGCTCCATACTAAATATTAACTGTTAATAATGCTGACTTTTCAAATGTTTACAAATTTCTTAAAAAAACCAACTCTGTACTTAACAAAATTTCTACGGGGAAATCCTTGAGACGTGTCCTGAAGACGTCTTGCTGGCTACTTCTTCTTGGATGAAAACTAGGCGTGGAGAACTTTGAGTCGTGACACACCGGTTCAAGGGTGGATGTTACGAACTGGAAGTCGTGACACGCCGGTCAAATGGTTTTATCCTGATGCAGGGTAATTTCTATCCTGGCCAAAGAGTGGCCACTTGTTAAAATCCTCTTCTTAAAATATTCTTCTAATCCTGGGGCAGAGTCGCCAGACTTGTTATCTTCCTTCTTCTATGTGTTAATGGGGTGTCTCGTATCGACGAGGCGTTCTTGTTAGGAGGCAGCAACGGATATTTCTTCTATAACATTCTAATTCTTTTCCGCCGGTCAAATGGTGGGTCGCCACTTGTTAAACTCTTGGCTATAGACTCGCCAGACTGTTATGCCAATATCTTCTATGGTGCTTGGGTTGTCTCTTTCTTAATTTGGGTAAAGGGTCGCCAGTTGTTAATTCTTCTCTTTTTATAATACTCTGATACTTTCTGATACTAAAATTATCGACTTTTCTTTTATAACTTATCGACTTTACTGACTAAATTCCTGAAGAGAACGAGGCTCGAAGGAAAAGATAAAAACTTCTTTTACTCTAGTTTACTTCTCAAAATGTACAGGTAGTGCTCTGAATTTACAGGGGTAGAGGTTCGACCTCTTTCGACCATGGCTCAGTCCGGAATCTAAAAAAATTAAGGAGGCAAGGGGCCTCTGCCCCCTCCCCGCAGCGAGGCTGCTAACAGTGACCAAAACAGAGTCTCGTAATGAAGTGCCGTAATGAAGTGCTATTCATTTTACAACAAATAGATGTATAATATAAACCTAAATGTTGGGGGACCGCAGTTGAAGGTTAAGTTCCCCCCTTTTAAACACATGATCAGATGTTTGAAAAATTCAAAATAAAAATAAAAAAACTAATTTGTATTTTTCGCCGAGTCTACATTTATGAAGGCGATATAATTTCATAGTAGTACATAAGTACAATTTGAGTACATGACTGAGTACGTATTAATTTTGGTTCATTACAATTACGACTACAATTATGGATTACTTCACATTCGCTTATGATTGTCCATTACAGTTCTATTAATGTAAATTCTTACATTATATATTAAGTCATTACATTTAATTACAGTTTCATTGAAGTACATTACGTCGTTTACCATTCTTAGTGTTTGTATATATGGTTATAATATATGGTTATTATATATGGTTATTATATATGGTTATTATATATGGTTATTAGTACAACACAAGTACATGAGACATGACACACATGATATAACATAACGCATGATAATGTTATAAATTCGAATTAGAGCGAAAGGAGATATTTTATCTTTGAAGCGTTCAATTTTGCAATAGTTAGCGGAATTTGATAACTTAACTAAGCATTTTCGAGTTCAATGCGGGAGGTGATATAATTAAAAATAAAAATGAAAAAAATAATACGAGAACGTATTTATGCGTTTTCGAACGAATGCATGAAGTTTTGTGTTTAATAGATTGACACGAGTAAAAATGAATATTTAATAAAATTTATATAGGATAATGATCAAGGGAAATTAATGACGTATAGATGAATATGGTTGAATAATAATATTTATACTACATAACACAACAACATTATTATTAAAGAATTTACCATACATTGAATACGGAAGATGACCAAATACTAAGCACATGATTCAGTGTACAAGGTATGGGAAATGTAAAGAGAATTAAGTTATTTTATGACGTCATAGTGTATAAGTCATTATTAGAAAAGATGAATTAGAGAAATACAGTAATGAATAAAGAAGTACAAATCGAAATTCTATCCAAAACTCGGTTAGGCGATTTTGGTTTCTTATGTAAAAATGAATATGGATTATTCATTGTTCATTTTTACAGTGTTCCCCCTCTAAAATGATATTAACACAATAATAATACAATTAATACAATACAATTGAGAAAATAAGATCTAACGAATTCAAATTAGATGATGATGAATTTTTCTTTATATTACAAATTTTTATACAGAACAAGTGAGTTATTATATAATATAAAAAAAATTCAAAGATTAATACTCAATTTAGACAAACATTTAAGTTAGACAAACAATATGGTTAAAATTTTTTACCAAATTTTATTTTTTCTGTGGGATGAATTACATACATAATGAATAGTAGATAAAAGGGAAAAATATAAATTTTAAAGTTCATGGATTTTCAAGGTTACCATGATAGTACAATGCATAACTAATTTTATTGACTATTGCAGGTAAAAATAGAATTACGTAATGGATGATGTATAGAAATGTGGTCAAGTGTGTATTTGGGTGTACTAGGTACAAAGTGTGTATCTTACAATTTCGAGGGACAGATTAGTTGAGAGGATTGTTCAATTAACTGAATAAATGCATGAGCAAGATATAATAGAAAGCAAAAAAGATTAAGATTAAATTACATAGTTAGCATTTACACGTAATTAAATAAAGTTTATTGTGATATCCAATGATTTTAGCATAAGGTTTGTCTATATAGTACATATAGTGTGCATACATGCGTCTGTATGTGTAGGGATTTGGGAAGTTTTTGAATTAACAAAGTTTTAAAAATAATGTATAATAATTTAAGATGGGTTTAGGGTTATAAAATCTTTTAAGTTTAAGTCAGTTATGTTATTATTATTATCATTATTATTATTATTATAAAATCCTTTAAGCTCAAGGTCAATTATAATAAAATTCTAAATTACAGGTAGTATTAATGATGGTGTATGCATATGAGTTTAATGTGAAAGTGACTTGAGGTACGGAAAGAAAATGAATTCGAATATGTGTCAAAAGTAATAGAATTCAATTAGGATTATCGATTGTACGTAATTAAATCAGTTACACATATATTAAGGTAATAAAAAAACGTACTTAGAGGACCTTACAATTAATGAAAGTAAATCTAGCGGCATTAAAAATTAAATTTTGAAGATGGAATTAAATTCGACTAGTAACATTCCTAGCTATATATGAACTATATAACTTTAACATTAACCAGAAGTATCGGTACGATTATTGAATTAAGAAAATTAAAATACAAATTAAAAATAGAAATCAATTTATGCATTTTAATGAGCTAAACATAATTTTATAATATTCTTAAAAATAAAAGTAAATCGAACCTTAGATGAGTTTCGGCCAAGAATAAAAAAAGTTATTGAAATGGAAGGAAAGCATTTCGAACAATCTTTTCTTTTAATAATTTCAGGTAAATTTTACATTAAAAATTAATCTTATATAATAAAAAAAAATATTAAAAAGGTTTAATAATTTTTCCATGTTAAGTAGAAAAATCATACTCTTTCGTTGAATGTTGATAGAATTTGAATTATTTGATATTTTGACACACAATTAATTAAATTCGACTAACAATTACTCAGTATTCATCGAATAAAAAAAAATAAAAAAAAATATAAAAATTGAAAATAGAAATCAATTATAAACTATAATGAAGTAAACATATACTGTAATAAAAAAACACTCTAAATTGAGGTTATGTTCCATAGTACCAAAGAGGAATTAAGTATGGTTGAACCAGTTCTCTGGTTGACACGGTTGAACCGGGGTTGGGGTGTTACAATAAAATAAAAATAAAAATAAAAAGTTTGGAGTATTACATTCGGGGGAATTGAGTGACTAAGGGGGGTATAAGTTTGAAATTGACAATACGTCTTTCGTGAGCACTTTGCTCTTTAAAAAAAAGATTGCTTGTCACACTACTTAGAACAAAAATTAAGAGAGTTCAACAAACGGAGGGACGGCATGTTCCTCATATACATTACAATAATTACCAAAATCGTTACAACCTTTGTAAAAACGGTTTTGTTACAAATAATAAAATACATAACTATATATTTATATACGCAACAATCATGAAAAGGAAAAGACAAATCGGTGAATTTCCTTCTTACAAAAAAAAAAAGGTTAACTAAAGACGCAAACCGGTCAATTCAGGTTGAATTTAATTCTCTTTTACAACAAAAAAGAGGTTGAATTAAATTCTCTTAAACAACAACAAAAAAGGTGGAATTAAATTTTTAAATTACATTTTCTTAAATTAAATTCTCTTAAATTACAAAGAAAAAGTTGAATTTAATTGACTGCATTGAAATGACTGGGGACTTGAAAACTCGACTTGGGATTCGAAAACTCGACTTGGGACTCGAAAACTCGACTTGGGACTCGAAAACTCGACTTCGGATTCGAAAACTCGACTTGGGATTCGAAAACTGACTTGGGATTCGAAAACTGACTTGGGATTCGAAAACTGACTTGGAATAAAACTGACTTGGAATAAAACTGGCTTCGAATAAAACTGGCTTCGAATAAAACTGGCTTCGAATAAAACTGGCTTCGAATAAAACTGGCGTCGAATAAAACAGGCTTCGAATAAAACTGGCTTGGAATAAAACTGACTTGGAATAAAACTGACTTGGAATAAAACTGACTTGGAATAAAACTGACTTGGAATAAAACTGTCTGACTTGAACTCTATCAAGTATTCTGAAATTGAAAATGAAACTGACTTGAACTCTTATCAAGTAGTATCTTGAAATTGAAAATGAAACTGACTTAAACTCTTATAAAGTAGTATCTTGAAACTGAAAATGAAACTGACTTGAACTCTTATGAAGTAGTATCTTGAAACTGAAAATGAAACTGACTTGAACTCTTATCAAGTAGTATCTTGAAACTGAAAATGAAACTGACTTGAACTCTTATCAGTAGTATCTTGAAACTGAAAATGAAACTGACTTGAACTCTTATCAAGTAGTATCTTGAAACTGAAAATGAAACTGACTTGAACTCTTATCAAGTAGTATCGTGAAACTGAAAATGAAACTGACTTGAAACTGTTCTCAAGTATCTCTGTAACTCTATGAACTCTCTATAAACTCTCTCTTTCTTAATTTGCAAGTCAATTCAATTCAATAATTTGAAAAAATTTGCAAACAAAAATAAAAAATGTAAACAACATTTCGCTCTAAAGTACGCGAAGGTACTGTACTATTATGTTTGGTACATAAAATAAAATTATTCTATACTGAATATAATAGTGAAAATAACTCTGAAAATAATTCTGTGACAATTAACTCTGTGACAATTAACTCTGTGATAATTAACTCTGTGACAATTAACTTCTGTGAAAATTACTGTTTCACTAAAAAAAAATGTATCACTGGTGTCTGAAGTGTTCACTGTGTTTTGTGTAATTCTGGCTCCATACTAAATATTAACTGTTAATAATGCTGACTTTTCAAATGTTTACAAATTTCTTAAAAAAAACCAACTCTGTACTTAACAAAATTTCTACGGGGAAATCCTTGACGTGTCCTGAAGACGTCTTGCTGGCTACTTCTTCTGGATGAAAACTAGGCGTGGAGAACTTTGAGTCGTGACACACCGGTTCAAGGGTGGATGTTACGACTGGATGTCGTGACACGCCGGTCAAATGGTTTTATCCTGATGCAGGGTAATTTCTATCCTGGCCAAAGAGTGCCACTTGTTAAAAATCCTCTTCTTAAAATATTTTCTAATCCTGGGCAGAGTCGCCAGACTTGTTATCTTCCTTCTTCTATGTGTTAATGGGTGTCTCGTATCGATGAGGCGTTCTTGTTAGGAGGCAGCAACGGATATTTATTCTATAAAATTCTAATTCTTTTCCGCCGGTCAAATGGTGGGTCGCCACTTCTTAACTCTTGGCTACAGACTCGCCAGACTGTTATGCCAATATCTTCTATGGTGCTTGGGTTGTCTCTTTCTTAATTTGGGTAAGGGTCGCCAGTTGTTAATTCTTCTCTTTTTATAATACTCTGATACTTTCTGATCTAAAATTATCGACTTTCTTTTATAACTTATCGACTTTACTGACTAAATTCCTGAAGAGAACAAGGCTCGAAGGAAAAGATAAAAACTTCTTTTACTCTAGTTTATTCTCAAAATGTACAGGTAGTGCTCTGAATTTACAGTGTAGAGGTTCGACCTCTTTTCGCCATGCTCAGTCCGAATCTAAAAAAATTAAGGAGGCAAGGGGCCTCTGCCCCCTCCCCGCAGCGAGGCTGCTAACAGTGACCAAACCAGAGTCTCGTAATGAAGTGCCGTAATGAAGTGCTATTCATTTTACAACAAATAGATGTATAATATAAACCTAAATGTGGGGGACCGCAGTTGAAGGTTAAGTTCCCCCCTTTTAAACACAATGATCAGATGTTTGAAAAATTCAAAATAAAATAAAAAAAACTAATTTGTATTTTTCGCCGAGTCTACATTATGAAGGGGAGATATAATTTCATAGTAGTCATAAGTACAATTGAGTACATGACTGAACGTATTAATTTTGGTTCATTACAATTACGACTACAATTATGGATTACTTCACATTCGCTTATGATTGTCCATTACAGTTCTATTAATGTAAATTCTTACATTATATATTAATCATTACATTTAATTACAGTTTCATTGAAGTACATTACGTCGTTTACCATTCTTAGTGTTTGTATATATGTTATAATATATGGTTATTATATATGGTTATTATATATGGTTATTATATATGGTTATTAGTACAACACAAGTACATGAGACATGACACACATGATATAACATAACGCATGATAATGTTATAAATTCGAATTAGAGCGGAAGGAGATTTTATCTTTGAAGCGTTCAATTTTGCAATAGTTAGCGGAATTTGATAACTTAACTAAGCATTTTCGAGTTCAATGCGGGAGGTGATATAATTAAAAATAAAAATGAAAAAAATAATAAGAGAACGTATTTATGCGTTTTCGAACGAATGCATGAAGTTTTGCGTTTAATAGATTGACACAGTAAAAATGAATATTTAATAAAATTTATATAGGATAATGATCAAGGAAATTAATGACGTATAGATGAATATGGTTGAAGAATAATATTTAGACTACATAACACCACAACATTATATTAAAGAATTCCATACATTGAATACGGAAGATGTCCAAATACTAAGCACATGATTCAGTGTACAAGGTATGGGAACGTAAAGAGAATTAGTTATTTTATGACGTCATAGTGTATAAGTCATTATTAGAAAAGATGAATTAGAGAAATACAGTAATGAATAAGAAGTACAAATCGAAATTCTAGCCAAAACTCGCTTAGGCGATTTTGGTTTCTTATGTAAAAATGATATGGATTATTCATTGTTCATTTTTACAGTGTTCCCCCTCTAAAATGATATTAAACAATAATAATACAATTAATACAATACAATGAGAAATAAGATCTACGAATTCAAATTAGATGATGATGAATTTTTCTTTATATTACAAATTTTTATACAGAACAAGTGAGTTATTATATAATATAAAAAAAATTCAAAGATTAATACTTTAATTTAGACAAACATTTAAGTTAGACAAACAATATGGTTAAAATTTTTTACCAAATTTTATTTTTTCTGTGGGATGAATTACATACATAATGAATAGTAGATAAAAGGGAAAAATATAAATTTTAAAGTTCATGGATTTTCAAGGTTACCATGATAGTACAATTCATAACTAATTTTATTGACTATTGTAGGTAAAAATAGAATTACGTAATGGCTGATGTATAGAAATGTGGTCAAGTGTGTATTTGGGTGTCACTAGGTACAAAGTGTGTATCTTACAATTTCGAGGGACAGATTAGTTAGAGGATTGTTCAATTAACTGAATAAATGCATGAGCAAGATATAATAGAAAGCAAAATGATTAAGATTAAATTACATAGTTAGCATTTACACGTAATTAAATAAAGTTTATTGTGATATCCAATGATTTTAGCATAAGGTTTGTCTATATAGTACATATAGTGTGCATACATGCGTCTGTATGTGTAGGGATTTGGGAAGTTTTTGAATTAACAAGTTTTAAAAATAATGTATAATAATTTAAGATGGGTTAGGGTTATAAAATCTTTTAAGTTTAAGTCAGTTATTGTTATTATTATCATTATTATTATTATTATAAAATCCTTTAAGCTCAAGGTCAATTATAATAAAATTCTAAATTACAGGTAGTATTAATGATGGTGTATGCATATGAGTTTAATGTGAAAGGGACTTGAGGTACGGAAAGAAAATGAATTCGAATATGTGTCAAAGTAATAGAATTCAATTAGGATTATCGATTGTACGTAATTAAATCAGTTACACATATATTAAGGTAATAAAAAAACGTACTTAGAGGACCTTACAATTAATGAAGTAAATCTAGCGGTATTAAAAATTAAATTTTGAAGATGGAATTAAATTCGACTAGTAACATTCCTAGCTATATATGAACTATATAACTTTAACATTAACCAAAGTATCGGTACGATTATTGAATTAAGAAAATTAAAATACAAATTAAAAATAGAAATCATTTATGCATTTTAATGAGCTAAACATAATTTTATAATATTCTTAAAAAAAAAGTAAATCGAACCTTAGATGAGTTTCGGCCAAGAATAAAAAAAGTTATTGAAATGGAAGGAAAAGCATTTCGAACAATCTTTTCTTTTAATAATTTCAGGTAATTTTACATTAAAAATTAATCTTATATAATAAAAAAAAATATTAAAAAGGTTTAATAAATTTTTTCCATGTTAAGTAGAAAAATCATACTCTTTCGTTGAATGTTGATAGAATTTGAATTATTTGATATTTTGACACACAATTAATTAAATTCGACTAACAATTACTCAGTATTCATCGAATAAAAAAAAATAAAAAAAATATAAAAATTGAAAATAGAAATCAATTATAAACTATAATGAAGTAAACATATACTGTAATATAAAAAAACACTCTAAATTGAGGTTATGTTCCATAGTACCAAAGAGGAATTAAGTATGGTTGAACCAGTTCTCTGGTTGACACGGTTGAACCGGGGTTGGGGTGTTACAATAAAATAAAAATAAAAATAAAAAGTTTGGAGTATTACATTCGGGGGAATTGAGTGACTAAGCGGGGGGTATAAGTTTGAAATTGACAATACGTCTTTCGTGAGCACTTTGCTCTTTAAAAAAAAATTGCTTGTCACACTACTTAGAACAAAAATTAAGAGAGTTTCAACAAACAGAGGGACGGCATGTTCCTCATATACATTACAATAATTACCAAAATCGTTACAACCTTTGTAAAAACGGTTTTGTTACAAATAATAAAATACATAACTATATATTTATATACGCAACAATCATGAAAAGGAAAAGACAAATCGGTGAATTTCCTTCTTACAAACAAAAAAAAAGGTTAACTAAAGACGCAAACCGGTCAATTCAGGTTGAATTTAATTCTCTTTTACAACAAAAAAGAGGTTGAATTAAATTCTCTTAAACAACAAAAAAAAAGGTGGATTAAATTTTTAAATTACATTTTCTTAATTAAATTCTCTTAAATTACAAAGAAAAAGTTGAATTTAATTGACTGCATTGAAATGACTGGGGACTTGAAAACTCGACTTGGGATTCGAAAACTCGACTTGGGACTCGAAACTACTCGAAAACTCGACTTGGGACTCGAAAACTCGACTTGGGATTCGAAAACCGACTTGGGATTCGAAAACTGACTTGGGATTCGAAAACTGACTTGGATTAAAACGACTTGGATTCGAAACTGACTTGGAATAAAACTGACTTGGAATAAAACTGATTGGAATAAAACTGGCTTCGAATAAAATGGCTTCGAATAAAACTGGCTTCGAATAAATGCTTCGAATAAAACTGGCGTCGAATAAACAGGCTTCGAATAAAACTGGCTTGGAATAAAACTGACTTGGATAAAACTGACTTGGAATAAACTAACTTGGAATAAAACTGACTTGGAATAAAACTGTCTGACTTGAACTCTATCAAGTATTCTGAAATTGAAAATGAAACTGACTTGAACTCTTATCAAGTAGTATCTTGAAATTGAAAATGAAACTGACTTAAACTCTTATAAAGTAGTATCTTGAAACTGAAAATGAAACTGACTTGAACTCTTATGAAGTAGTATCTTGAAACTGAAAATGAAACTGACTTGAACTCTTATGAAGTAGTATCTTGAAACTGAAAATGAAACTGACTTGAACTCTTATCAAGTAGTATCTTGAAACTGAAAATGAAACTGACTTGAACTCTTATCAAGTAGTATCTTGAAACTGAAAATGAAACTGACTTGAACTCTTATCAAGTAGTATCGTGAAACTGAAAATGAAACTGACTTGAAACTGTTCTCAAGTATCTCTGTAACTCTATGAACTCTCTATAAACTCTCTCTTTCTTAATTTGCAAGTCAATTCAATTCAATAATTTGAAAAAATTTGCAAACAAAATAAAAAATATAACAACATTTCGCTCTAAAGTACGCGAAGGTACTGTACTATTATGTTTGGTACATAAAATAAAATTATTCTATACTGAATATAAGTGAAAATAACTGAAAATAATTCTGTGACAATTAACTCTGTGACAATTAACTCTGTGACAATTACTCTGTGACAATTAACTTCTGTGAAAATTACTGTTTCACTAAAAAAAAATGTATCACTGGTGTCTGAAGTGTTCACTGTGTTTTGTGTTAATTCTGGCTCCATACTAAATATTAACTGTTAATAATGCTGACTTTTAAATGTTTACAAATTTCTTAAAAAAAACCAACTCTGTACTTAACAAAATTTCTACGGGGAAATCCTTGAGACGTGTCCTGAAGACGTCTTGCTGCTACTTCTTCTTGGATGAAAACTAGGCGTGGAGAACTTTGAGTCGTGACACACCGGTTCAAGGGTGGATGTTACGAACTGGAAGTCGTGACACGCCGGTCAAATGGTTTTATCCTGATGCAGGGTAATTTCTATCCTGGCCAAAGAGTGGCCACTTTGTTAAAATCCTCTTCTTAAAATATTCTTCTAATCCTGGGGCAGAGTCGCCAGACTTGTTATCTTCCTTCTTCTATGTGTTAATGGGGTGTCTCGTATCGAGAGGCGTTCTTGTTAGGAGGCAGCAAACGGATATTTCTTCTATAACATTCTAATTCTTTTCCGCCGGTCAAATGGTGGGTCGCCACTTGTTAAACTCTTGGCTACAGACTCGCCAGACTGTTATGCCAATATCTTCTATGGTGCTTGGGTTGTCTCTTTCTTAATTTGGGTAAAGGGTCGCCAGTTGTTAATTCTTCTCTTTTATAATACTCTGATACTTTCTGATACTAAAATTATCGACTTTTCTTTTATAACTTATCGACTTTACTGACTAAATTCCTGAAGAGAACAAGGCTCGAAGGAAAAGATAAAAACTTCTTTTACTCTAGTTTACTTCTCAAAATGTACAGGTAGTGCTCTGAATTTACAGTGGTAGAGGTTCGACCTCTTTCGACCATGGCTCAGTCCGGAATCTAAAAAAATTAAGGAGGCAAGGGGCCTCTGCCCCTCCCCGCAGCGAGGCTGCTACAGTGACCAAAACAGAGTCTCGTAATGAAGTGCCGTAATGAAGTGCTATTCATTTTACAACAAATAGATGTATAATATAAACCTAAATGTTGGGGGACCGCAGTTGAAGGTTAAGTTCCCCCCTTTTAAACACATGATCAGATGTTGAAAAATTCAAAATAAAAATAAAAAAACTAATTTGTATTTTTCGCCGAGTCTACATTTATGAAGGCGATATAATTTCATAGTAGTACATAAGTACAATTTGAGTACATGACTGAGTACGTATTAATTTTGGTTCATTACAATTACGACTACAATTATGGATTACTTCACATTCGCTTATGATTGTCCATTACAGTTCTATTAATGTAAATTCTTACATTATATATTAAGTCATTACATTTAATTACAGTTTCATTGAAGTACATTACGTCGTTTACCATTCTTAGTGTTTGTATATATGGTTATAATATATGGTTATTATATATGGTTATTATATATGGTTATTATATATGGTTATTAGTACAACACAATACATGAGACATGACACATGATATAAACATAACGCATGATAATGTTATAAATTCGAATTAGAGCGAAAGGAGATATTTTATCTTTGAAGCGTTCAATTTTGCAATAGTTAGCGGAATTTGATAACTTAACTAAGCATTTTCGAGTTCAATGCGGGAGGTGATATAATTAAAAATAAAAATGAAAAAAAAATACGAGAACGTATTTATGCGTTTTCGAACGAATGCATGAAGTTTTGCGTTAATAGATTGACACGAGTAAAAATGAATATTTAATAAAATTTATATAGGATAATGATCAAGGGAAATTAATGACGTATAGATGAATATGGTTGAATAATAATATTTATACTACATAACACCACAACATTATTATTAAAGAATTTACCATACATTGAATACGGAAGATGTCCAAATACTAAGCACATGATTCAGTGTACAAGGTATGGGAAACGTAAAGAGAATAAGTTATTTTATGACGTCATAGTGTATAAGTCATTATTAGAAAAGATGAATTAGAGAAATACAGTAATGAATAAAGAAGTACAAATCGAAATTCTATCCAAAACTCGCTTAGGCGATTTTGGTTTCTTATGTAAAAATGATATGGATTATTCATTGTTCATTTTTACAGTGTTCCCCCTCTAAATGATATTAACATAATAATAATACAATTAATACAATACAATTGAGAAAATAAGATCTAACGAATTCAAATTAGATGATATGATTTTTCTTTATATTACAAATTTTTATACAGAACAAGTGAGTTATTATATAATTAAAAAAAAATTCAAAGATTAATACTTTAATTTAGACAAACATTTAAGTTAGACAAACAATATGTTAAAATTTTTTACCAAATTTTATTTTTCCTGTGGGATGAATTACATACATAATGAATAGTAGATAAAAGGGAAAAATATAAAATTTTAAAGTTCATTGGATTTTCAAGGTTACCATGATAGTACAATTCATAACTAATTTTATTGACTATTGTAGGTAAAAAGAATTACGTAATGGATGATGTATAGAATGTGGTCAAGTGTGTATTTGGGTGTACTAGGTACAAAGTGTGTATCTTACAATTTCGAGGGACAGATTAGTTGAGAGGATTGTTCAATTAACTGAATAAATGCATGAGCAAGATATATAGAAAGCAAAAATGATTAAGATTAAATTACATAGTTAGCATTTACACGTAATTAAATAAAGTTTATTGTGATATCCAATGATTTTCATAAGGTTTGTCTATATAGTATATAGTGTGCATACATGCGTCTGTATGTGTAGGGATTTGGAAGGTTTTTGAATTAACAAAGTTTTAAAAATAATGTATAATAATTTAAGATGGGTTTAGGGTTATAAAATCTTTTAAGTTTAAATCAGTTATTGTTATTATTATTATCATTATTATTATTATTATAAAATCCTTTAAGCTCAAGGTCACTTATATAAAATTCTAAATTACAGGTAGTATTAATGATGGTGTATGCATATGAGTTTAATGTGAAAGTGACTTGAGGTACGGAAAGAAAATGAATTCGAATATGTGTCAAAAGTAATAGAATTCAATTAGGATTATCGATTGTACGTAATTAAATCAGTTACACATATATTAAGGTAATAAAAAAACGTACTTAGAGGACCTTACAATTAATGAAAGTAAATCTAGCGGTATTAAAAATTAAATTTTGAAGATGGAATTAAATTCGACTAGTAACATTCCTAGCTATATATAAACTATATAACTTTAACATTAACCAGAAGTATCGGTACGATTATTGAATTAAGAAAATTAAAATACAAATTAAAAATAGAAATCAATTTATGCATTTTAATGAGCTAAACATAATTTTATAATATTCTTAAAAATAAAAGTAAATCGAACCTTAGATGAGTTTCGGCCAAGAATAAAAAAAGTTATTGAAATGGAAGGAAAGCATTTCGAACAATCTTTTCTTTTAATAATTTCAGGTAAATTTTACATTAAAAATTAATCTTATATAATAAAAAATATTAAAAAGGTTTAATAATTTTTCATATTAAGTAGAAAAATCATACTCTTTCGTTGAATGTTGATAGAATTTGAATTATTTGATATTTTGACACAATTAATTAAATTCGAATAACAATTACTCAGTATTCATCGAATAAAAAAATAAAAAAAAAATATAAAATTGAAAATAGAAATCAATTATAAACTATAATGAAGTAAACATATACTGTAATATAAAAAAACACTAAATTGAGGTTATGTTCCATAGTACCAAAGAGGAATTAAGTATGGTTGAACCAGTTCTCTGGTTGACACGGTTGAACCGGGGTTGGGGTGTTACAATAAAATAAAAATAAAAAAAAAAGTTTGGAGTATTACATTCGGGGGAATTGAGTGACTAAGAGGGGGGTATAAGTTTGAAATTGACAATACGTCTTTCGTGAGCACTTTGCCCTATAAAAAAAAATTGCTTGTCACACTACTTAGAACAAAAATTAAGAGAGTTCAACAAACGGAGGGACGGCATGTTCCTCATATACATTACAATAATTACCAAAATCGTTACAACCTTTGTAAAAACGGTTTTGTTACAAATAATAAAATACATAACTATATATTTATATACGCAACAATCATGAAAAGGAAAAGACAAATCGGTGAATTTCCTTCTTGCAAACAAAAAAAAAGGTTAACTAAAGACGCAAACCGGTCAATTCAGTTGAATTTAATTCTCTTTTACAACAAAAAAGAGGTTAAATTAAATTCTCTTAAACAACAAAAAAAAGGTGGAATTAAATTTTTAAATTACATTTTCTTAAATTAAATTCTCTTAAATTACAAAGAAAAAGTTGAATTCAATTGACTGCATTGAAATGACTGGGGACTTGAAAACTCGACTTGGGATTCGAAAACTCGACTTGGGATCGAAAACTCGACTTGGGACTCGAAAACTCGACTTGGGATTCGAAAACTGACTTGGGATTCGAAAACTGACTTGGATTCGAAAACTGACTTGGAATAAAACTGACTTGGAATAAAACTGACTTCGAATAAAACTGGCTTCGAATAAAACTGGCTTCGAATAAAACTGGCTTCGAATAAAACTGGCTTCGAATAAAACTGGCTTGGAATAAAACTGACTTGGAATAAAACTGACTTGGAATAAAACTGACTTGGAATAAAACTGTCTGACTTGAAC
This sequence comes from Bathynomus jamesi, assembly GCA_023014485.1. Lineage (NCBI taxonomy): Eukaryota > Metazoa > Arthropoda > Malacostraca > Isopoda > Cirolanidae > Bathynomus > Bathynomus jamesi. The sequence goes on along the minus strand of JAJOZX010001731.1, from coordinate 757,108 downwards.
TCTATCAAGTATTCTGAAATTGAAAATGAAACTGACTTGAACTCTTATCAAGTAGTATCTTGAAATTGAAAATGAAACTGACTTAACTCTTATAAGTAGTATCTTGAAACTGAAAATGAAACTGACTTGAACTCTTATGAAGTAGTATCTTGAAACTGAAAATGAAACTGACTTGAACTCTTATCAAGTAGTATCTTGAAACTGAAAATGAAACTGACTTGAACTCTTATCAAGTAGTATCTTGAAACTGAAAATGAAACTGACTTGAACTCTTATCAAGTAGTATCTTGAAACTGAAAATGAAACTGACTTGAACTCTTATCAAGTAGTATCGTGAAACTGAAAATGAAACTGACTTGAAACTGTTCTCAAGTATCTCTGTAACTCTATGAACTCTCTATAAACTCTCTCTTTCTTAATTTGCAAGTCAATTCAATTCAATAATTTGAAAAAATTTGCAAACAAAAATAAAAAATGTAAACAACATTTCGCTCTAAAGTACGCGAAGGTACTGTACTATTATGTTTGGTACATAAAATAAAATTATTCTATACTGAATATAATAGTGAAAATAACTCTGAAAATAATTCTGTGACAATTAACTCTGTGACAATTAACTCTGTGACAATTAACTCTGTGACAATTAACTTCTGTGAAAATTACTGTTTCACTAAAAAAAAATGTATCACTGGTGTCTGAAGTGTTCACTGTGTTTTGTGTTAATTCTGGCTCCATACTAAATATTAACTGTTAATAATGCTGACTTTTCAAATGTTTACAAATTTCTTAAAAAAAACCAACTCTGTACTTAACAAAATTTCTACGGGGAAATCCTTGAGACGTGTCCTGAAGACGTCTTGCTGGCTACTTCTTCTTGGATGAAAACTAGGCGTGGAGAACTTTGAGTCGTGACACACCGGTTCAAGGGTGGATGTTACGAACTGGAAGTCGTGACACGCCGGTCAAATGGTTTTATCCTGATGCAGGGTAATTTCTATCCTGGCCAAAGAGTGGCCACTTGTTAAAATCCTCTTCTTAAAATATTCTTCTAATCCTGGGGCAGAGTCGCCAGACTTGTTATCTTCCTTCTTCTATGTGTTAATGGGGTGTCTCGTATCGACGAGGCGTTCTTGTTAGGAGGCAGCAACGGATATTTCTTCTATAACATTCTAATTCTTTTCCGCCGGTCAAATGGTGGGTCGCCACTTGTTAAACTCTTGGCTACAGACTCGCCAGACTGTTATGCCAATATCTTCTATGGTGCTTGGGTTGTCTCTTTCTTAATTTGGGTAAAGGGTCGCCAGTTGTTAATTCTTCTCTTTTTATAATACTCTGATACTTTCTGATACTAAAATTATCGACTTTTCTTTTATAACTTATCGACTTTACTGACTAAATTCCTGAAGAGAACAAGGCTCGAAGGAAAAGATAAAAACTTCTTTTACTCTAGTTTACTTCTCAAAATGTACAGGTAGTGCTCTGAATTTACAGGGGTAGAGGTTCGACCTCTTTCGACCATGGCTCAGTCCGGAATCTAAAAAAATTAAGGAGGCAAGGGGCCTCTGCCCCCTCCCCGCAGCGAGGCTGCTAACAGTGACCAAAACAGAGTCTCGTAATGAAGTGCCGTAATGAAGTGCTATTCATTTTACAACAAATAGATGTATAATATAAACCTAAATGTTGGGGGACCGCAGTTGAAGGTTAAGTTCCCCCCTTTTAAACACATGATCAGATGTTTGAAAAATTCAAAATAAAAATAAAAAACTAATTTGTATTTTTCGCCGAGTCTACATTTATGAAGGCGATATAATTTCATAGTAGTACATAAGTACAATTTGAGTACATGACTGAGTACGTATTAATTTTGGTTCATTACAATTACGACTACAATTATGGATTACTTCACATTCGCTTATGATTGTCCATTACAGTTCTATTAATGTAAATTCTTACATTATATATTAAGTCATTACATTTAATTACAGTTTCATTGAAGTACATTACGTCGTTTACCATTCTTAGTGTTTGTATATATGGTTATAATATATGGTTATTATATATGGTTATTATATATGGTTATTATATATGGTTATTAGTACAACACAAGTACATGAGACATGACACACATGATATAACATAACGCATGATAATGTTATAAATTCGAATTAGAGCGAAAGGAGATATTTTATCTTTGAAGCGTTCAATTTTGCAATAGTTAGCGGAATTTGATAACTTAACTAAGCATTTTCGAGTTCAATGCGGGAGGTGATATAATTAAAAATAAAAATGAAAAAATAATACGAGAACGTATTTATGCGTTTTCGAACGAATGCATGAAGTTTTGCGTTTAATAGATTGACACGAGTAAAAATGAATATTTAATAAAATTTATATAGGATAATGATCAAGGGAAATTAATGACGTATAGATGAATATGGTTGAATAATAATATTTATACTACATAACACCACAACATTATTATTAAAGAATTTACCATACATTGAATACGGAAGATGTCCAAATACTAAGCACATGATTCAGTGTACAAGGTATGGGAAACGTAAAGAGAATTAAGTTATTTTATGACGTCATAGTGTATAAGTCATTATTAGAAAAGATGAATTAGAGAAATACAGTAATGAATAAAGAAGTACAAATCGAAATTCTATCCAAAACTCGCTTAGGCGATTTTGGTTTCTTATGTAAAAATGAATATGGATTATTCATTGTTCATTTTTACAGTGTTCCCCCTCTAAAATGATATTAACACAATAATAATACAATTAATACAATACAATTGAGAAAATAAGATCTAACGAATTCAAATTAGATGATGATGAATTTTTCTTTATTACAAATTTTTATACAGAACAAGTGAGTTATTATATAATATAAAAAAAATTCAAAGATTAATACTTTAATTTAGACAAACATTTAAGTTAGACAAACAATATGGTTAAAATTTTTTACCAAATTTTATTTTTTCTGTGGGATGAATTACATACATAATGAATAGTAGATAAAAGGGAAAAATATAAATTTTAAAGTTCATGGATTTTCAAGGTTACCATGATAGTACAATTCATAACTAATTTTATTGACTATTGTAGGTAAAAATAGAATTACGTAATGGATGATGTATAGAAATGTGGTCAAGTGTGTATTTGGGTGTACTAGGTACAAAGTGTGTATCTTACAATTTCGAGGGACAGATTAGTTGAGAGGATTGTTCAATTAACTGAATAAATGCATGAGCAAGATATAATAGAAAGCAAAAATGATTAAGATTAAATTACATAGTTAGCATTTACACGTAATTAAATAAAGTTTATTGTGATATCCAATGATTTTCGCATAAGGTTTGTCTATATAGTACATATAGTGTGCATACATGCGTCTGTATGTGTAGGGATTTGGGAAGTTTTTGAATTAACAAAGTTTTAAAAATAATGTATAATAATTTAAGATGGGTTTAGGGTTATAAAATCTTTTAAGTTTAAGTCAGTTATTGTTATTATTATTATCATTATTATTATTATTATAAAATCCTTTAAGCTCAAGGTCAATTATAATAAAATTCTAAATTACAGGTAGTATTAATGATGGTGTATGCATATGAGTTTAATGTGAAAGTGACTTGAGGTACGGAAAGAAAATGAATTCGAATATGTGTCAAAAGTAATAGAATTCAATTAGGATTATCGATTGTACGTAATTAAATCAGTTACACATATATTAAGGTAATAAAAAAACGTACTTAGAGGACCTTACAATTAATGAAAGTAAATCTAGCGGTATTAAAAATTAAATTTTGAAGATGGAATTAAATTCGACTAGTAACATTCCTAGCTATATATAACTATATAACTTTAACATTAACCAGAAGTATCGGTACGATTATTGAATTAAGAAAATTAAAAATACAAATTAAAAATAGAAATCAATTTATGCATTTTAATGAGCTAAACATAATTTTATATATTAAAAATAAAAGTAAATCGAACCTTAGATGAGTTTCGGCCAAGAATAAAAAAAGTTATTGAAATGGAAGGAAAGCATTTCGAACAATCTTTTCTTTTAATAATTTCAGGTAAATTTTACATTAAAAATTAATCTTATATAATAAAAAAAAATATTAAAAAGGTTTAATAATTTTTGTTAAGTAGAAAAATCATACTCTTTCGTTGAATGTTGATAGAATTTGAATTATTTGATATTTTGACACACAATTAATTAAATTCGACTAACAATTACTCAGTATTCATCGAATAAAAAAAATAAAAAAAAAATATAAAAATTGAAAATAGAAATCAATTATAAACTATAATGAAGTAAACATATACTGTAATATAAAAACACTCTAAATTGAGGTTATGTTCCATAGTACCAAAGAGGAATTAAGTATGGTTGAACCAGTTCTCTGGTTGACACGGTTGAACCGGGGTTGGGGTGTTACAATAAAATAAAAATAAAAAAAAAAGTTTGGAGTATTACATTCGGGGGAATTGAGTGACTAAGCGGGGGGTATAAGTTTGAAATTGACAATACGTCTTTCGTGAGCACTTTGCTCTTTAAAAAAAAGATTGCTTGTCACACTACTTAGAACAAAAATTAAGAGAGTTCAACAAACGGAGGGACGGCATGTTCCTCATATACATTACAATAATTACCAAAATCGTTACAACCTTTGTAAAAACGGTTTTGTTACAAATAATAAAATACATAACTATATATTTATATACGCAACAATCATGAAAAGGAAAAGACAAATCGGTGAATTTCCTTCTTACAAACAAAAAAAAGGTTAACTAAAGACGCAAACCGGTCAATTCAGGTTGAATTTAATTCTCTTTTACAACAAAAAAGAGGTTGAATTAAATTCTCTTAAACAACAAAAAAAAAGGTGGAATTAAATTTTTAAATTACATTTTCTTAAATTAAATTCTCTTAAATTACAAAGAAAAAGTTGAATTTAATTGACTGCATTGAAATGACTGGGGACTTGAAAACTCGACTTGGGATTCGAAAACTCGACTTGGGACTCGAAAACTCGACTTGGGACTCGAAAACTCGACTTGGGATTCGAAAACTGACTTGGGATTCGAAAACTGACTTGGAATAAAACTGACTTGGAATAAAACTGACTTGGAATAAAACTGGCTTCGAATAAAACTGGCTTCGAATAAAACTGGCTTCGAATAAAACTGGCGTCGAATAAAACAGGCTTCGAATAAAACTGGCTTGGAATAAAACTGACTTGGAATAAAACTGACTTGGAATAAAACTGACTTGGAATAAAACTGTCTGACTTGAACTCTATCAAGTATTCTGAAATTGAAAATGAAACTGACTTGAACTCTTATCAAGTAGTATCTTGAAATTGAAAATGAAACTGACTTAAACTCTTATAAAGTAGTATCTTGAAACTGAAAATGAAACTGACTTGAACTCTTATGAAGTAGTATCTTGAAACTGAAAATGAAACTGACTTGAACTCTTATCAAGTAGTATCTTGAAACTGAAAATGAAACTGACTTGAACTCTTATCAAGTAGTATCTTGAAACTGAAAATGAAACTGACTTGAACTCTTATCAAGTAGTATCTTGAAACTGAAAATGAAACTGACTTGAACTCTTATCAAGTAGTATCGTGAAACTGAAATGAACTGACTTGAAACTGTTCTCAAGTATCTCTGTAACTCTATGAACTCTCTATAAACTCTCTCTTTCTTAATTTGCAAGTCAATTCAATTCAATAATTTGAAAAAATTTGCAAACAAAAATAAAAAATGTAAACAACATTTCGCTCTAAAGTACGCGAAGGTACTGTACTATTATGTTTGGTACATAAAATAAAATTATTCTATACTGAATATAATAGTGAAAATAACTCTGAAAATAATTCTGTGACAATTAATCTGTGACAATTAATCTGTGACAATTAACTCTGTGACAATTAACTTCTGTGAAAATTACTGTTTCACTAAAAAAAATGTATCACTGGTGTCTGAAGTGTTCACTGTGTTTTGTGTTAATTCTGGCTCCATACTAAATATTAACTGTTAATAATGCTGACTTTTCAAATGTTTACAAATTTCTTAAAAAAAACTCTGTACTTAAAATTTCTACGGGGAAATCCTTGAGACGTGTCCTGAAGACGTCTTGCTGGCTACTTCTTCTTGGATGAAAACTAGGCGTGGAGAACTTTGAGTCGTGACACACCGGTTCAAGGGTGGATGTTACGAACTGGAAGTCGTGACACGCCGGTCAAATGGTTTTATCCTGATGCAGGGTAATTTCTATCCTGGCCAAAGAGTGGCCATTGTTAAAATCCTCTTCTTAAAATATTCTTCTAATCCTGGGGCAGAGTCGCCAGACTTGTTATCTTCCTTCTTCTATGTGTTAATGGGGTGTCTCGTATCGACGAGGCGTTCTTGTTAGGAGGCAGCAACGGATATTTCTTCTATAACATTCTAATTCTTTTCCGCCGGTCAAATGGTGGGTCGCCACTTGTTAAACTCTTGGCTACAGACTCGCCAGACTGTTATGCCAATATCTTCTATGGTGCTTGGGTTGTCTCTTTCTTAATTTGGGTAAAGGGTCGCCAGTTGTTAATTCTTCTCTTTTTATAATACTCTGATACTTTCTGATACTAAAATTATCGACTTTTCTTTTATAACTTATCGACTTTACTGACTAAATTCCTGAAGAGAACAAGGCTCGAAGGAAAAGATAAAAACTTCTTTTACTCTAGTTTACTTCTCAAAATGTACAGGTAGTGCTCTGAATTTACAGGGGTAGAGGTTCGACCTCTTTCGACCATGGCTCAGTCCGGAATCTAAAAAAATTAAGGAGGCAAGGGCCTTGCCCCCTCCCCGCAGCGAGGCTGCTAACAGTGACCAAAACAGAGTCTCGTAATGAAGTGCCGTAATGAAGTGCTATTCATTTTACAACAAATAGATGTATAATATAAACCTAAATGTTGGGGGACCGCAGTTGAAGGTTAAGTTCCCCCCTTTTAAACACATGATCAGATGTTTGAAAAATTCAAAATAAAAATAAAAAAACTAATTTGTATTTTTCGCCGAGTCTACATTTATGAAGGCGATATAATTTCATAGTAGTACATAAGTACAATTTGAGTACATGACTGAGTACGTATTAATTTTGGTTCATTACAATTACGACTACAATTATGGATTACTTCACATTCGCTTATGATTGTCCATTACAGTTCTATTAATGTAAATTCTTACATTATATATTAAGTCATTACATTTAATTACAGTTTCATTGAAGTACATTACGTCGTTTACCATTCTTAGTGTTTGTATATATGGTTATAATATATGGTTATTATATATGGTTATTATATATGGTTATTATATATGGTTATTAGTACAACACAGGTACATGAGACATGAAACACATGATATAACAGAACGCATGATAATGTTATAAATTCGAGTCAGAGCGAAAGGAGATATTTTATCTTTGAAGCGTTCAATTTTGCAATAGTTAGCGGAATTTGATAACTTAACTAAGCATTTTCGAGTTCAATGCGGGAGGTGATATAATTAAAAATAAAAATGAAAAAAATAATACGAGAACGTATTTATGCGTTTTCGAACGAATGCATGAAGTTTTGCGTTTCATAGATTGACTCGAGTAAAAATGAATATTTAATAAAATTTATATAGGATAATGATCAAGGGAAATTAATGACGTATAGATGAATATGGTTGAATAATAATATTTATACTACAAAACACCACAACATTATTATTAAACAATTTACCATACATTGAATACGGAAGATGTCCAAATACTAAGCACATGATTCAGTGTACAAGGTATGGGAAACGTAAAGAGAATCAAGTTATTTTATGACGTCATAGTGTATAAGTCATTATACACTGGTTCGAAGTTCGAAGTCGACGGGGGTTCTAGTTAGGTGGCAGCAACGGATGTGTTACTTGCAGTAGTTTTCTTCTATATTACTCTCCGAGTTCTTCTATAGTGGCTCGGAGGATTCTGGGAGGCTTACTAAATTCTCTGAAGATTCCCAGATTCTTCTTATAACGTATCGGGGAAGTTTAATGACGAAGTTCTCTGAAGAGAGCAAGGCTCGAAGGAGAAGATAAAGACTATTTCTTACTGTAATTTACTGCTAAAATGTACAGGTAGTGCTCAGCCTTTGAATTGACTTCTGAATGAACATGGAAGAATTTACTGGGGTTTATATACCCCGATTCTACTAAAATCATCATTATTAAATGTTGAAGAGGCTGCATTATTTTTGCACATGTTTGAAAATAAAGTAAATTTTTTGTTATGACAATGGTTAAACAGATAAACAGGATATAGGAAGAGGAAGTCATATTTTTAGCTTAATCCGCATATTTTTAGATCTGCTGTTTTTCCTGATCTGCCGAGTTAATTAGAACGGAAATTGAATCATGCATTCTTATATTAAGATATACATATGGGCAAAAATTAAAAGTTTTAGGCAAGACATGACTTCATCTTTTATAACGAAGAGAGGATGCATCTAATCTAAAAAATGATTAAGAATTTTGAATAGAACAAGTCACCAATTATTTGGCAAAACAGGAAGCAACTCCAAAATTCATTCCAACGAACAAAAAAATAGTAATACAAAAATAATAATATCGCTGAGTGTATATTCCTACATGGCGACATAATGTCGTGTCGGACATTTAGTACAATCTAAGTACATCACTGAGTACGTTGTAATTTTGGTTTATTACAATTATGATTGTAATTACTAATCAATTCACATTCACTTATTATCGTTAATTACAATTTCATTAAGTACATTCACTACGTCATTAAGTACATTACATCATTAAGTACATTAATTACATTATATTAAATTATTATTGTTTAATTAAAGTATGATACATTAATTACATTATAAATTATTATCGTTAATTACAGTGTACACACACACACATATATATATAACATAACACACGTAATAATTGTTTTATGAATTTGCATTAGAGCGAGAGGAGATTTATTTTTATTTCAGAAGTGCTCGCTTCCGCGGTGGTTAGCAGAATTCTAACGCTTGCATAAATATTTATGAGATTGCGAGAAATTAATTAATTTTAAAAAATAAAATAAAATGAATACATGTGGACGTATGTACATGTGCGTATGAATTGCACAACAGATAACTCGCGCTATGCGAGTTTGGTCCCTATGTAAAAATTAATAATTGAATATAAAGATCATACAGGAATTATTCATTTTTACAAGGCTCTTCCCTCCAGAATGATATTACTACGATAATATAACATCCTAAATAATGCTAACTAGGTGATAACCATTGGTTTTATAATACAGATTTATATACACAACGCGTATCTAAGGATTTAAAGGGTAGGAAGCAGTGCCTGGAGTCTTGCGCAAAAGCTAATAGGATGTTAGGCTTCATAGCGCGTAATTTCGAATTTAAATCTAGGGATGTTATATTGCCCCTTTACAAGTCCCTAGTCAGGCCTCATTTAGAATATGCCGTTCAGTTTTGGTGCCCGTATTTACGTGAGGATATTGATAGGTTCGAAAGGGTTCAACGTCGTGCCACGAAACTAATTCCGTCATTGCGCAACAAGCCTTATGAAGATAAGATTAAAGAGTTAGACCTGTATTCACTCGAAACTAGGAGATTAAGGGGGGAGCTTATTGAAGTTTTCAAAATCGTTAATAACATCGATAACGTAAATTTTGACGAATTGTTCACTTTCGATAATAGCAATACTCGTAATAACGGATTTAAGTTGCGTGGCAGACGTTTCATTACTAATATCGCTAAAAACCTCTTTACGTTTAAAGTAATTGATAAATGGAATAATCTTCCCGCGTCAGTCGTTCATTCTACCATCGTTAATGTGTTTAAGAACCGTCTTGACAGACATTTAAAAAATATTAACGTTGTTTAAAATAAAAAAACAAAGTTAGCAACAGGAGCTCTGGTGGTGGTGCTCGAGGATGAGTCTGTTAACGATGAATGCCAGCTTGTGACATGCCAGCGTGTGATGCCAGCAATAAAAAAAAAAAAAAATAGACTAACATGAACGTAGATGTAGCTCGTAAAGTAAACTAACCCACTTTTTGTTTAACTTTACCTACTTTTTTTTTTTTTCTTATCCCCCTCCTTACTTTGCATGTCTGTAACTCTCTTTTCTTGCATGTTTGTAGTTTGCATGGTACGACAGTGAGTTAAGACTGTGTTTGCATGGTTTGTAAGCGTTCTTATTTTACTTCTTTTCATCTTTCACCCCTCTCCTATTTTCTCCGACTATTTTTCTGACTTGTCGGCAGTGGCCGGCGGATGATGATGGTGAGTCTTTTTTCTCTTTTTCTGAATGAATGTTAACCCACGAGTGATAGGTGTTGCTCTTTACTTAACCCCTTATTCTCTTCTCTTCTCTTAACCCCCTACTCTTTCCTTTCTCTCGGGCTAACCTTAGAGTGGATCTTAGGGTCTTCGTTAGCTTTAGCTTCTGTAGATCTGTAGATAAGTCGGGTGGTTAAGTCTAGTTCACGTGGTCTTGGTACGCACTCTTGGGCGTGCATAAATAGTTTCACGTGGTTCTGTGTTTTTTGTTTTCGTTTGTTCCAACAACCATCTTTTTATCACAAATATACCGAGGATAATAGCACATACAATAATGATACTAACGGCAGATGTTGAAAAAATTGTTACAGGTTGTAGTATTTGCAAGAGGTTATTTTGGTTATCATCCGAAATTTTAAACCGACTTAATTGATCATTCCATTCAGGGGCATGTAGCTCGGGTAGGATGGTTACAGGTTTCATGGAGAGATTTAAGATCTCTATGACGGGTTTAAATTTAATTTGTGACGGGAAGGGGTATGAGTTATTAATAGTAACCTTGTACGGGTTGTATATTTGGAATGAACGCAAGGAGCCGAATAACCATAGGGATTGTGATGAGGGAATAATTTGACGGACACTCGAGAGTAGCGGCAGTCCTGTTCGCGAAAGAAACCCAGATGTCTGGTCCAATTCGTAGTTGGACGGTTTTAGAGGAATTAAATTTTGTAAATAAAAATACCGGGGCATAACGGTCACGAATTAAGTCGATAAAGCAAGACCTAGTAGTTGGAAGAATGACTGGTTTGAGTGGAGGGCAAACGAGTTGTTTATTTGTTTGCGGGAATCGGCAATGCCGGACGTCGCTATCTGACATCATAGAATAGGCTGACAGATCTTTGGTGAGGAAAAGGTAAGGTGGTACGGTATGTAAATACAATCGATAGACATTAGAGTTGTTTTGGTAGGGTGATGGGAAAGGGTGAAATTTATATAAGTCATAAGTGAATACATCGAAAAATGGTACAATTATGAGGTATGTGTAGGGGCGTGGTCCATGTACAGTCCAGGTGTATTCTAAAAATTGGGGGTAATTAGTATGGTTGAGTGGGAATATGGGTCATAATTTTAATTGTGTTTGGGCGGTGTGAATCAAGGACTGAAGTGTTTCCCATGGTATTAGGGTGGAAAGAGTGATTTTTCCATGGGCTAGCTGGGTTGCACGCAAAACCTTGGAATGAATCGTAATTATTTGTTGTAAATACTTATCGATTAAGGTTACTTGTAGGTTAATAATCTCTATTAATTCTAGATATCTTTTGTGTTCTTTGTGTTGAGCTATTGAGCTAACAGGGATTCAAGGTATATGAATCTGTCCGAAAGGGCGTGGAGGAAGCGATTCTTTTCGTGTAGTGACCTGATAGTTTGTTCTAACATGTGTCCATCGTATTGCTGATTCCGCGCGAAGAGATTCAATTTGAGTTCAACTCTTTTAATATCTTCTTCGGTTGCTAATCCGAATAAACCCTTGAATATTTTTCCTCCTATATCTATTAGTCCCCTTTTACTTCTTTGATTAAATTTTTCAGAGTTATGAGTTTCCGTTTGTATCCATGGTAATGCTAATATTACTGATAGGGCGCGTGTTGTAGTCTGAATATTTTCGAATGTATTTTCTAATAGAACGCGACTAATCTGGTCGGTTCCCGGACATTTTTAACAGATTCCTGAACTTTACTGTCAAACGTTTTCAATTGGGTTTTTATCTGAAGGAGATTGATTTTAATTCTAGCAGGGGTTTGCAAATCGATAAAAAGGTCTGCGTGTCCTTTCAAAAATTTACCTTCTGCATGCATTTCTATAACAACTCCGGTAGAAATTTTAATGCTAGGGCTACAAGAGTAAATAATTTGGAAAATTATAAGGGGGACAATTTTATTCATTTCTACGCCTTAGATTATACGGAGTTGGGGGTGGCCGTGTGGATACTTGTGTTTGTGGACGAAGGGGTCGGCCTCGTTTTGGTGGCAATGGGGGTCGACCGTTAAGCTCGGATTCTGAGCGGGTTCGTTTCTTATGTGAAGGTTCTAGTTCACGTGGTTGATGCATTTGCGGGCGGTATGTAGGGTCCGTGCGTCGATCATCAATCGGTGAGGGTGGTGACCGAGGAGATGGTGGAGTTGGTGGAGTTCCACTGATTGATCCTCTCGAAAGAGTTTCTCCAGGGTCTGGGTCCGATGGGACTTTTGGTTCTGGGGCCTCCTCTTGTTCAGAGATTGGCTCGAGTACTGGTGGTATTACATCGTACCAATCTTCGTCATGGGTAATGGTTCCCGCGGTGACCACTTCAGTTTTCTGATCCCTGCTCGATTTGTTAATACCTTGACCTTTCGAAGGGTAGGCGGCTCGAACGCCTGGCAGCTGTTTTTTGGGAATGTGTTGTTCGGCAGCTATCTTCAAATTGTCAGCGTGAATGATCTTTAGTTTGGAATGATCCCGGAGGTCGAGGATTTCATAACGATTTTTTCCGAGGTTTTTCATAATCCTATATGGGCCATACCATTTTGGGTATAATTTGCGATGAGCACTTGGCGGTTTCACGCTCTTCAGATAACATCGTGTACCGACGATTATAGTCCGTTGACGGGGATGACACCTATGTTGCTCTTTCTCCATTTGTTGGTTTCGTTGGTCTAGGCCCTAGGGCCTGGTTTCCATTTGATGTTTTGAGGAATGGTCCCAGTATATCCATTCCAGTTCTTTGCCAGGGCCTTTGGCATATTGGATATTTATGCATAGGAGCTGTGGATGGTACGTTGCCTTTGTGTTTTAAACACGACGGACATTCAGCGATGTATTCATGTACCTTTCTGTTCATTTCAGGAAAATGGTACCGCTCCAAAAGACTCTTGATGGTGCGATCCGGCCCCATGTGGCCATACAAAGATGAATCGTGACAAAGTCCAATGGCTATATCGACGAGATCCTTTGGTATCTCCACGAGGTCGTTTCCGTCTTCGTTCCTAAAATGTACGAGCCCATCTTTGAGGTTGTACTGTTCTTTTACCTTCGATGGTTCCTTTTGTTCCAGGCGCGCCCGAAGGTTTTGGGTGTGTTGGTCCTGTTGTTGGGAGTATTGCAGACACTCGTAGTCGAACACAGGAAGAATTCCTATTTTATTCACTTGGGCGTCGGGCTTGAGACTCGACAATCCGTCTGGAATAACTTGAAGTTTTCCCGGTTTGTATACGATTTTTGCCGCAAACTCCTGAATCAACAGAGCCCATCTACTCAACCGTTCTTCAAGTAGCTTGTCCTTGAAGTGGTACGCGAGTGGCTTATGGTCAGTCTTGATGGTTACATCGTGGCCATAGACAATATTTCGGAATTTTTTCAAAGCCCAATATACCGCTAGGGCCTCTCGGTCCGTAGTGCAATAATTCCGTTGAGGTGCAGAGAGAAGTTGACTGGCATAAGCAATGGGTAATTCCACACCATCTACGTCCTGTAATAGGACGGCTCCTAGTCCATAGGAGGAAGCACCTGTGGCTATGACAAAGGGTCTTGTGTGATCAGGATATTGTAGGATGGGATGACAGGTTAGGTTACAAATTAAAGTTTCAAAGGCATGTTGGTGATCAGATTCCCAGTTAAATTTAGCATTTTTCTGGAACAAATTAGTAATGGGTTTAGCAATATTTGAAAATTGGGGGATAAAATTCCGATAGAATCCGACAAAACCAATAAATGCACGGCGTCGTCGATGGTTTTGGGTACAGGGTACCTTTCCAGTGCTTCGAGTTTGGCTGGATCAGGTTTAATTCCTGTGGATGATAGTAGAAATCCTAGGTATACCAGGGACTCTTGTAAAAAGTTGCACTTTGCAAGTTTCAGTTTAAGGTGTGCTTTTCTCAAGCGTGATAGCACATTCTGAAGACGTTGAAAGTGTGTTTTTATGTCCGAACTGTAAACGATAATATCGTCAAGATAAACGAGAGCTTCAACACCTAATAGGTCGGAAAGGACTATATTCATCAACCTAGAGAAATTAGCAGGCCCATTTCGGACTCCGAAAGGTAAAACCTGGAATTCGTAATGGCCTCGGTTAGTGGAGAAAGCAGTCAATGCCCGAGATTCGGGACTGACCTCCATTTGCCAATAACCAGATGCTAAATCGAGGGATGAAAAGAAGTTAGCTTTCCCTACGTTCAGAATTGTTTCCTGCATGTTTGGAATAGGGAAACGGTCTGGGATGGTAATGTGGTTTAGGCGTCTAAAATCTATACAAGGGCGAGATGTTCCGTCCTTTTTGGAGACAAGAATCATAGGAGCGGACCAGGGACTAGCTGAAGGCTGAATGACATCCTGCTCCAACATGTCCGTGATGTGTTCCTCAATAGTGACTAATTGGGAATGTGGAACCCGATAGGGAGGAATGAAAATGGGTTTGGAATTGGGTTCCAGCTTGATTTCAAAAGGGACCAAATTAGTTCGGCCCAGAGGATCTCCTTTTAGGGCAATCACATCTCTATTTCTTATCAGGAAATCGAGAAGTGATTCCATTAGTTTGGGATCCTGTAAGGCTGGTGACTCCTGAAGGGAGTGCTCCAGACATTTCTTATATTCTTCTTTCAATAATGAAAGGTTTAACTCTAAGGAACTGGAAACACGATTTATCGTACTGGTGGGGAAATCTGAATCTATTTCTACTGTGGAAACAGTTCCTATTTTCTGATTTGAAGTTAATTAGATAGGGCTTTTTCCTTTGTTTAAACAAACAACAGGGATAGCTGAATTCTGACTCTGACTAAGGACTTGGGCAATGAGAACATCTCTTTTGAAATTACTTTTCTCTGTAATCAGAGTACGCTCCGACTCTAATAATTTTCCTTGACTGCCGACTACTTTTGCTAGGAAACAGATCTTCTCATAAGGTGCTACTGTTATATGCTCGGTAGGGCATATGAAAAATTGAAAATCTGTCTCTGGTTCGGCGACTAAAATTTGCCTTATGGGTTGAACTGAAACAGGAAACTGGCTGACTGGAAACTGGCTGACTGGAAACTGGCTGACTGGAAACTGACTGACTGGAAACTGACTGACTGGAAACTGACTGACTGGAAACTGACTGTGTTGATCCAACTGGATTCAACAACTGGAACTGATTACTCTGGGGCTGATTTCTGGAGCGGTTGTCCCTCTGGATGCAACCGCTGACTTGAACTGCTATCAAGTGGAGGGGGTTTCCTATTTCTTTCGGAAATCTGAACTGAACTAATTCTATTAGCATTAAGCTGTCTGTTATTCTCATGGAGATGGTGTGTCCTATTTCGACACTTTACTAACTTTCCGGCTGGGTAAATCTCCCATTGATTCCGGTTAAAAAAATCCATACCTAGTAGGATATCTGTCTGAAAGGTGGCGACTGTGTCCACTATACAACATTTCACGGGGTATACCGCGTTTCCAACTTCTAAATATAATTCAATTTCTCCGTATGTAGGTATGGGTGTGCCCGTAACTCCTCTGAGTTGACAGGAGGGTGCCTTAATTTCATATTTGTAATCTGTACTCTCTAGTAATTCATCTACACATTGTTTCTTAATTAACGTCGCGTGTGCTCCTGTATCTAGGAGAGCGGTTAATCTTGGTTATCTATGTACAATTTATTATTAAATCTAGGAGGTCTGCACCTATTATCCTGATGGGGAGTTGTGTGTATTTGGGTACATTACTATTTAGGAGGGAGGAGGTTGAACTGCCGCCTCCAAAGTAGGGTCTAAAAAGGGCTCGAATTGTCTTCTGGAGGACCTGGGTCATATTCTATGGGATCACCATACGCTGGAGGGTTTTCTTGAAAACTGTACTCTGGGGAAAATGATTCCTCCGAGGGTACTTCTACGTACCGAACTATCCGCCCTTGTTGATTGTACTGGAGTTTGTACATGGGGTAATAGTGTGATTGACCCTGTGGTCGTAAACTATTTGGTTGGTGGTTCGAGTGAGGCTTGGAATGGACTGGTTTCTGGGGATTGGAGGACTTTTGGGAACGTTGGGGGTTCGATTTCTGGAAGTGGGGCCTATACCCTGCAGGGCTTTATCGACACATTTTTGGCGATCGCCACAGCGATAACCATGTTCGTAACAGTGGGAGCAATAAGAGGGATAACTGCACTGACTTATCATGTGCCCAAAGCTATCGCAGTTAAAACACTGTGGAGGACGGCGTGTATTCTGGGTTTGGGGGTCTTGTTTCTGGGGTGGTGTTCCCTGTATTGGCCTCGATTTGTTGTTGTTGTTGCTGTTGGTGTTGTGGTTGTTGCTGCTGAATGTAACGTGCGGGGGTTTCTCTACCCTTTCGGTAGTTCTGGTTTGCTAAATCGGGGTAATGTTCCCGTGTTTTATTTATGGCTACACTTACTGGTTTTTCCACATTTTGAAACTCTTGAACCTTTTTTTAAGTGCTCCGGGTAGGTTTTGGTAAATGGTCGTTGCTACTATGAGGTTTCTTTGTTTTGTAGTGAAAGTAATGCCACACGCATTTTCTGCGGCTCGGAGGGCTTCTCCTACGAGTTTATGTGTTCGTGCAATAAAATTATTTAAATCTTCATGTTCCTCTTTCTTCCATTTAGCTTGGAAGACTGCTTCTAACGTGGCTAAGGGTTGTGCAAGTGTTATTTCTTTAAAAAATTCTAATAAGTTTTGTTTAAAATTGTCTCATGTTGTAGCTTCGCTAATCGATGGGACGTAGGTGACTGTGTCATGAGCATTCCCTTCTTTCGGGTGGATAAACCTTTTTGCTGCCCTAATTTTTATATCATCATCGGTGATGTTTTCGCGTAAGAAATGTTGTTCTAAAGACTGAATCCAGGGTCTTACGCGTGGTTCAACAAAGTGATTATCTATGTTCCCCTTAAAAATTAAGACAGTATGGGGAAGGTTTACTAGTCTACCTAAGTTAATGTACGCTGGGGCGAGGGTTTGAGACATATTGGCTTGTACTTGATCTGAAATTTGTATGGTTGGGAATACGTTTGAAGGGCGCGGGGTTGGTGGAAAAATGGGTGTAGGTAAATTTTCGATATCAGAAAGCGCACCGTCTGAATCGCTCATATGTAAAGGTACTATTAATGTGTTCTAATTTGGTCTGCTTGACCGATCGTAATTTATGGAATGATCACTTAAGGGGTTTTTCTAACTACTCTATCAAAGAAATACACATTAAATAAATGCACGACAATTTGCCTAACTAGGGGAAAATTTGAAAAGATTGCAAACAAAATAATAATAAAAAAATGCAAGCAAGATTATCCTGGTACTATGCTTGGTACATTAAATAAAATTATACTATAATACTGGAAATAACTCGGTTTCACTAAAAAGAAATGTATCACTGGTGTATGGAATGTTCACTGTGTTTTTTGTTAATTCTGGCTCAATATTAATTATTTACTGTTAATAATACTGACTTTTCAAATGTTTAGAGATTATTTAAAAAAAAAGAGTTCTGTACTTAACAAGATTCCTACGGCGAAATCCTTGGAGACGTGTCTTCTTAGCCACTTGTTCTTGGATGAAAACTAGGCGTGGAGAACTTGGAGTCGTGACACACCGGTTCAAGGGTGGATGTGACGAACTAGAAGTCGTGACACGCCGGTCAACTGGATGTTGGTTCTAGTTTCAGGGTCTGGAAGACTGGAAGAATCCTGGATGCATAGGTTGCCAGTTGTTAACCCCTCCGTCTATGGCCTGGGGTTGGTTTGAAGTCGACAGGGGTTCTAGTTAGGTGGCAGCAACGGATGTGTTACTTGCAGTAGTTTTCTTCTATATTACTCTCCGAGTTCTTCTATAGTGGCTCGGAGGATTCTGGGAGGCTTACTAAATTCTCTGAAGATTCCCAGATTCTTCTTATAACGTATCGGGGAAGTTTAATGACTAAGTTCTCTGAAGAGAGCAAGGCTCGAAGGAGAAGATAAAGACTATTTCTTACTGTAATTTACTGCTAAAATGTACAGGTAGTGTTCAGCCTCTGAATTGACTTCTGATGAACATGGAAGAATTTACTGGGGTTTATATACCCAGATTCTACTAACATCATCATTATTAAATGTTGAAGAGGCTGTATTATTTTTGCACAATGTTTGAAAAGAAAGTAATTTTTTTATGACAATGGTTAAACAGATAAACAGGATATAGGAAGAGGAAGTCATATTTTTAGCTTAATCCGCATATTTTTAGATCTGCTGTTTTTCCTGATCCGCCGAGTTAATTAGAACGGAAATTGAATCATGCATTCTTATATTAAGATATGCATATGGGAAAAAATTAAAAGTTTAAGGCAAGACATGACTTCATCTTTTATAACGAGGAGAGGATGCATCTAATCTAAAAAATGATTAAGAATTTTGAAAAGAACAAGTCACCAATTATTTGGCAAAACAGGAAGCAACTCCAAAATTCATTCCAACGAACAAAAAAAAAAAAAAAAAAAAAAAAAAATATCGCTGAGTGTATATTCCTACATGGCGACATAATGTCGTGTCGGACATTTAGTACAATCTAAGTACATTACTGAGTACGGTGTAATTTTGGTTTATTACAATTATGATTATAATTATTAATCAATTCACATTCACTTATTATCGTTAATTACAATTCCATTGAGTACATTCACTACGTCATTAAGTACATTACATCATTAAGTACATTAATTACATTATATTAAATTATTATTGTTTAATTAAAGTACATTAATTACATTTTAAATTATTATCGTTAATTAGAGTGTGGGTATATATATATATATATATATATATATATATATTAGGGTGTGTCTAAGGCATAGAGTGAGAAATTCAAAAGCAATGTTTTACATCGGCCAGGTCGAATTATCATGCCACCTCATGTAAAAACTCTATATATGAAGTCTTATCACTATAGCAAAATATTTAGGACTTGCCTAATGCAATCAAAGTTGAGAAGCAAATGTTTTGTGTCGATGATTAGTTTATGGCGACGGTGTACCTAGTGTACTGGTTTTATTTCAAGCTCTGTTTGGATTTGTGACATCGCAACCGTTTTAAAATATGTTGTTAGTTTAACTTTTCAGCATATAAATTTTTTTGTTTTTCACTTTTAAGTTTTCTTGTGGTTGTGAAATGTATTTTAATTTATTGCGTAAGCCTTATGTTTAGCACTTCGGGTTTGTATGTAATATTCATTTTAACTAAATTTATTCTTAGACTACGGTTACAGGTGCACATCGCCAAAAGAAATTATCAGGGCAATTTATATCGACTTGTTATGGTGCTTTATTTTTTTTGCCTTGGAATAATTACCTATATAACGACGAGTAAGACATTTGCTGCTAATTCATTAATATTATCAGTCCAATAAAGTGAATGTTTTTATTCGGTCACTATTTCAGATATTTCATTATTTTTTTCTACTTTACAGGTAAAATGACGGAGGCAACAAGAAAGAAGACAGAGATTTGGTTCATTGGTAGTACAGAAGACCACTTTCATCCTTCTAAGCTACCTTCACGTGGTGAGGTTTTAAAAGTGTTGTTCGATTTTCATACACGTAAGAAATTGAAGTTGGATGAGAGCATAAAGGAAACTGTTGCAATGATTCTTCCAATTTGGGAACAAGCACGGATACCAACAAGGGCGAAGAATCATGTCTGGGATCAGCTACGACGTCTTCACAAGGAATGGCAAAACCTCAAGAAGCGTATATCAAGAATGTCAACAACTGAAAAGAGTAATCGTGAAACTTTCAAAAATTTGTTGGATGATCTCTTTGATATTGCACATCAAGATGCCATGACTATGATAAAGATAGAAGAGGATCGACAGTTTCTGAAAGCTCAATGTGAAAAAGGACGACGTGGTTTCTTGTCAGGCATTGATGTTAACCTCTCAAAGCAAGAGGCCAAGGCCTTACAAAGATCAATAGCTGTTGCAGATCGTGAGTTACGGGTTCGTGCAGAAACAGACAGAGTGAATGAGGTTGCAGTTCTTGAATCGTCAAGTGAAGAATCTTCACCTTCAGACACTACCGAAAGTGAATCTGAGCTATCAACATCTTCAGGTCCGCCGTAGTTACGTTGGTGAACGTATGATTAGTCCATCTGCAATACGCCGAGCGAGGAGAGATAGACGCGCAGCCTTAGCATCTGAGATAGGAGAATCTTTCAACCCGCAAGTGCCACTAACTTTGCACTGGGATGGGAAGATAATGGCCGACTATACAGGAAATGAGCGAAAATCTGTGGATCGTCTTCCAATAATGGTTTCTGGGAAGGATATAACCAAGCTACTCGCTATACCCAAACTGCCATCAGGCACAGCTGCAGTTATGGCAGAAGCTTGCATGGCTGAGATCAGAAGCTGGGGTCTTGAACAGAGAATTGTAGCTATGTGCTTCGACACAACGGCATCTAACACAGGTTTGAAAGGTGGTGTTTGTATGAAACTTGAAAGTGAGTTAGAGAAGGATCTTCTAAACCTTGCCTGTCGACATCATGTGTCTGAAGTTGTTTTAGCAAAGGTGTTTTCGCTACATGATGCTGCTAAGTCTCCAGATATTGATATCTTTTCTCATTTTCGCAACTTTTGGCCAAAGATTGACCAAACAAAATATCGCACGGCTCTGGAGGATGCCGAAGTAGCAGAGCGCATTGAAGGAGTTAGAGGGACTGTTATAAATTTTGCCATACAGCAACTGAGCACTAAACATCCGAGAGACGACTACGAAGAACTTTTGGAGCTGACAGTCATCTTTCTAGGAGGAGAACCACCGAAAGGAATAAAGTTCAGATACCCAGGAACATTTCACCGAGCGCGTTGGATGGCACGTGCAATATATGCTATCAAGCTGTGTCTTTTTAAAGACCAGTTTCCCATTCAACAGCGTCAAAGTATAATGAGGGCATCTCGACAATCATACTCTCAAACGGTATGGAAGCACTTAAATCGAGTGGCACTATTCACAACTACGGTGTACATCAAGCACTGGTTTTCCTGTCCATCACCAAATGAAGCCCCACGGAACGATCTTCAATTCTTGAAGGCGCTGCACAGTTACCCAGATAAGGAAGTCTCGGAGGTCTCCTTCACGGCATTTTCTTGACATCTTTGGTATCTGTCTGAAACATTGGTGGGTCTCAGTCTTTTCGATGATTCAGTCACCGTCGATGAAAAACGACTCATGGTCCAGAATATGCGCAAGATTCAAGGATCTGATGAACTTCCAAAAAGACACCCTCCTGTACATGATCCCTCTTCGAAATCACTACACGACTTTTATACCACTTCCACCAAGAACCTTTGTTTTAATATCATATTTGGTTGCTAAGGCATTCATTTTGTAACATTCATTTGTAAAATTGTAATATTGCTAATTTTGTCTAATTGTATAATTCTCCTAAGCCTTGAGCAAGTCCTAAATTTACTCCAATTTTTCTAAAAATTTGCAAATATAATTTTTTTCTTTAGTGGAACCCAATAAGAACCTGGCCAATATAAATTTCAAAACTTCATAAAATAGACACACCCTAATATATATATATAACATAACACACGTGATAATTGTTTAATAAATTTGCATTAGAGCGAGAGGAGATTTTTTTTTATTTCAAAAGTGCTCGCTTCCGCGGTGGTTAGCAGAATTCGAACACTCGCATAAATATTTATGAGATTGCGAGAAATTAATTAATTATAAGAAAAGAAAAAAAAAGAATACATGTGAACGAATGTACATGTGCGTATGAATTGAACAACAGATAACTCGCACTATGCGAGTTTGGTCCCTATGTAAAAATTAATAATTGAATATAAAGATCATACAGGAATTATTCATTTACATATATATATATATATATATATATATATATATATATATATATATATATATATATATCAATGTCCATATTTACAGATGAAGTGGAAGTTAGATGAAAAGTTTAGCAATTTTACACAGCATAATTCCGACAATGCAACCATTTATGTAAAACTTACTGTTTAAAGTTCTTAAATGTTTACGTAACTTAAGGATTGTATTTGAAATGTCTTAATTAAATAAATTGTTGTAATTGTTGATGAATATTAAGTTTTCATGATTTCATTGAAGTCTGTCAAATGATAAACTTGTTGATGTCAAAGGTGAAGTGGTTTTACTAAATGTACTTCGCCGTCGAATTCTTTACAACTTTGTTAAAAATGGTGGTACATTTTATCCCATCTTATTTTTAAAACAATCTGTGTTTATGTTTTACGATCTTATTTGTTAAGTAAATTGACTTCAATAAATGTAAACCTTTTTGCATGAACAAAATGTTCATTTTGTAAATACTTCGTGTTCCAATAACAATTCATCGCTCAAATTTGGTCATCCATTATCCTTCTAGTTATCTATGTATTTACCTATCCATCCATCTTCATATAGAATTATGTTTGTGTATGTAGGTTTTGCCCAGAAGTTCGAGCAAAGGAAAATCCATCCTACTCATATAAAACAGGTGAATGACAAAAGAAAAAGTAATAAACATCACGCCACGAAGCGTAAAAGGAATATATATATACTTTCCGTAACCTTTGGTTTGCGTCCGCCCGAATTGTTCATTCTGACGAACGTCAAGCTTTTCATTCCACCTTAAACCTACAGTGTAACGTGGAATCCGAACCATGCCCCACCAGCAGCCCAGCGTCTTAACCACTAGGCTACCCAGGGTACCCATTTAGCTACCAACCACTTTCTTTATTGTGTGGAAGGATGAACAGCTGGGTTTTGCTGCGCGCCGCCTGCCGTCACCGGGTCTCGATCCCGGGGCCGATGGATTCGTATTCTTTCAGTGACCCTAACACCTAGACCACCGAGGCGCATATATGTGCGCCTCGGTGGTTTAGTGGTTAGAGTCGCTGACCCTATAGCTATATATATATATATATATATATATATATATATATATAGAGCTACCCTGCTCTCTTCTCTCTCTCTCTCTCTCTCTCTCTCTCTCTATATATATATATATATATAGCTACAGAGACAAATTCAGACTCTTTCGAACTTTTACCTTCAGAAGAAGCTCATTGTTCTATCGATACACAGCCGCGACCAAGATGACGTTACACCTCGCGCCTCCTTCCTTGAAGAAAATGTCAGTCAGACTTAGTGACACGTTAGATCTCATTATCTAACAGCGTTGTAACAGGCCGAAAGAAAGAGAAAGAGAGAGAAGAGGAAACCTGAAGGACCTTCCAGTCGACTCTGGGAGGTTCCTGTTATTAAACAAATTCATTTTTCTTTCAACTATTCTAGCAGTAGTAGAAAACTGGATAGAAAAGTATAAGGCTCTCTCCCCACCCTCCGCTCCCTCCCTGCCAAGGGCAGGTACGGAAAAAGGTTGAAGAAAATACCTTGACCCTGGAAAAGTAGTCAAGGAAATTTTATAGGAAAGTGGAGAATATATAAAATAGCTCTATAATTACGCTTGCACACATAGAAACCGCGCTGGCGAACTCCTGCCGAGTTACGTTGTTTTAGTCTTAAACCATGAAAGTATTCAGCACTTTGTCTAGCCTACTTTTAAACACATTTACCCTTTAGCTTGAAACAACCTCTGAGGGAAGTTGGTTTCAGATATTAACTATATTATAGAAGGAATTACCACAGACAGAGGTCCTAAATGTCTTTAGTCCCAGTTTGAACCCATTATTTCTTGTCGGATTGGCATTGAATGAGAATAAGCTTCTGCAGTCTAACCCTGTATATTCCATTGAGCATCTTGTAGACTTGAATAAGCTGACCGCACAACCTCTTCGTCTCTAAGGTAGACAGATTTAGGCGCTTTAATCAACGTTGGTAGTTCTGCATTCTCATTGAAGGGATCAATTTTGTAGTCGTTGCTAACCTTTCTATATCCTTTCTAAGGGACGGAGACTAAAACTGCGCACAATATTCGAGTGAGGTCTGACTAGTGAATTATAAAGAGACATTACAGTCTCCTTGTTCCTAAACTGGAACTGTCTCTTAATATAACCTAATATTTTTAAGGTCCTCTTTTCGACTTCTGCAGAGTGCTTCGACGGTTTGAGATCATTACTGATATAGACTCCAAAGTCTTTCTCTAGATCGATCTCAGTCAAGTTCCTTCCCAAGAGAGAGTAATCGGTCTTCGGGTTTTTATAACCTTGTACATTACCTTACATTTGTACAAGTTGAATGGCATCTACCACGTAACAGACCATTCGCCCAACCTACCTAGCAAGATCATTTTGAAGCGTTCTTACGCCCTCCTTAGTACCTACACTACTTCTTAATTTCGCATCGTCTGCAAATTTGGAAATTGTTCACAGGAGCATGACGTCTGCATCGTTAATATAAATGATAAAAAGTAAAGGACCCAGAGCGGAACCCTGAGGAACATCACTGGTGACGGACGCCGACTCCGAAGCCACTCTCTTTATTACCACTCTCTGCTTTCTGTCTTTTAACCAATCCTCAATCCAGTTTGAAACGAGCCCGGTGATTCCTAGTCCTCTGACTTTAGCCATCAATCTCGCGTGAGGGACTTTGTCAAAAGCTTTTTCAAAATCGAGATACACTATATCTATTGCCCTACTTGCATGGCACAGAGTACCTATATTATGGAAGAACTCTAACAGGTTTGTCAGACAAGATCTGTGTCGCCTAAATCCATGTTGAGAATAGAAAATTAGAGTGTTAGAGTCAAGGTGATACACAATTCGTTCTGTAATGATGGGTTCCAACAGTTTGCCAACAACTGATGTTAAACTGATCGGGCGGTAATTACAAGGATTTTCCCTATCACTGTTTTTAAAGATTGGTGTTACATTTACTAACTTCCAGTTGACTGGAACTTTCCCTAATTCGATTGATTGTTTGAATATGGTTACTAAGTCGTCAACAACATTATGGCTAACCTCTTTTAATATCCGTGGAAGAAATAAGTCGAGACGAGGTGATTTGTATTTATTCATCTTGACAATTAATTGCTGTACCTCATCTCTCGTAAAACTTATATTATGGTATCTACTGGATGACCACCATCATACGTAATCTGAGGATTTGGCACTTCATTTGAGTCTTCCTCCGTGAAGACTATAACGAAGAACTCGTTTAACGTATTAGCTATATCTTTATCACTGAATTTCAGTACCCGATTTCTATCTTTTAGGGGACTTACAGAATTTTTAATTGGCTTTCTGCTATTAACATAGGCAAAAAACTTTTTAACTTTACAGAGTGAGGCAACTCGAGCTTCTTCTTCACGTTTGGTTGATCTAATTAAGGACTTAATCCTCCGACGAAGGTTTATATAGTCTTCTGAATTAGTCTGGTTGAGATGTGACTTAAGTAGTTTGTAGACTCTATTTCTTTCTGTAATAGTATTGCTAATTTCGTCGTTAAACCATTTCGGCGACTTTGTTGACAAGGAAACTATTTTAGTGGGTATAAAAGTGTTCTGTAATATTTTAAGTTGATCCTTATATGAGCTCCAGGTAACACTGACATCCTCACTTATTAGAACTCCAAGTGTGTCTAAACGATTTCGGAAGCTTTCAAAATTTGCTCTGGAGAAATCAAGTCTTTCATGAGTCTTTTCTTGCGTATTAATTGGAACCCTGAGGTCAAACATAATCAAATTGTAATCGCTGTTACTCAAATTTTCACCAATAGTCAGGTTAAAGACTAGGTTATCTTCGTTCTTGAATATGAGGTCTAGTTTACTATTACCCCTTGTAGGAACGTCAACCCATTGACTTAATAAATTATCATCCGCAAATTCCAACAGTCTTGAGCCCTCAGCATCAGCTGCTTTGTTTTCCCAATTTATATTACCCCAATTAAAATTACCAAAAATCACACTGATCTTATTATTCACTATTCTGCTTAATTGGTTATACAAGTTTATATCCTTATCAAGGAGTAGTGAGATGGTCTATATACTAGAAATAGATGTACTACTTTATTATTTAAGTTTAGATCAATTCCCAACATTTCATGAGCAAATACGATACTACTGTTTAAGGAGTGCAGGAAGTCACGAGCATACAAAAGTATACAGACGCCTTCCCTTCCGTTCCTATCTTTATGAAACATTTTGCAACCTACGATTTCAAATTCTCCTACAAAATCCCTTGATTCAGAATGAATCCAGGATTCCGTTATTCCTATGATATCAAAGTTCTCAGTTTTGACTAGCGCTATAAATTCCATTAGTTTATTTCTAATTGACCTAGCATTGAAGAGCACAGTTTCGAAAGATTTTAAGTTGTTATTTCTCCTAACTGGCCTGAGTCTTTTCCCGAAGCAGTTGAATCAACTACTTGGGGGAGTAGGACTGACTGCTGGGGGGGGGGCAGGACTATCTGCTGGGGAGGAGGAGGACTGACTGCTACTATTGGGGGAGTAAGATGAACTACTGTTGGAGGAGGACTAACTGCTGTGGGAGGAGGATTAACTGCTGTGGGAGGAGGACTAACTGCTGTGGGAGGTCTAACTGCTGTGGGAGGAGGGATAACTACTGTGGGAGGAGGACTAACTGCTGTGAGAGGAGGACTAACTGCTGGGGGAAAAGGACTAACTGCTGGGGGAGGAGGACCGACTGCTGGGGTAGTAGGTTTAACAGTTGGGGGAGCAGGATCAATTGCTGGTTTAGGGAGCCCTAGTTTAAAAAGATTATACAAGTTTATGTTCAGTAAATCACCAAACTTCTTTTTTCCCTTCTGATTAAAGTGTATTCTGTCCGAGCCAAAGTATTCTCCATTTCCGAAGAATGTAGGCCAAAAATCAACAAACTTTAGGCCTTTTTCCTCATACATGCGTTTAACTCTCTTATTTATGCTAATGGCTTTACTTAAGGTACAGTCACTGGCACGCATTCGTGGGAGAATCCCTACAACCATTCCCATATCTGTCTCTTCTCTAACCTTGTCGGTTAGAATCTTCAACTCTTTTACAATGATCTCTGTCTGCCCTCCTGTCACACCCTGAAAAACGTTATTGCCACCAACATGTACAATGATGGGGCAACTTTTATTCTTGATATTAATTTTGACTAATTCCCTATTTATTATCTGACTCGTGGCACCTGGAAAACATCGGAGTTTTCTCTTGGTCACGCGTCTTGCTCCGAAAAAGTCCCCTTGATTTCTGACCAGAGAATCCCCAGAAATTAAAAAGGATTCCTCCTCTTCGTCAGCAAGTAAGTGAAACTTACTTTTGACGGTAATAGGTTCTGAATCCTTATAGTATGTTTTGGTTTGGAGGGTCTTTTATTTTTGACAACTTGGAATTCTTGTTCCTCCGTCCTACTTTTCGGAATATTCACTGTATTTTCTATGCGGGCCACGCTTTGTTCTAGATGTTTAACCTTACAGTTTATATCTGCTGATGCCGTTTTCATTCTGGTCTTGTCCACGACCCGAGCTTCAAGCTTTTTTACTAATTCCTTTAGCTCTTTAACTTCCTTTTCGTGGTTTCCTCTAAGTTTACAAAACAAACATATACTCAAGGATGTAATGTCGCTGAAATTACCTTCGCGTAAGTCGACACACCAATGATAAACTTTACAGTTAAAGCATTCAGCTTTCAGTTTAGCTGGCCCTGTCATATTTTGTCTTTTTTTTTTTACAATACGTTACTTTAAATAATACACTATGTTACTTTAAATAATACGATACGTTACTTTTAAATAATACAATTATACAACGGATGGCGAGGGAGAAACGATGAATGCAGAAATAAACACGTGTTACAAACCGGAAACAGAGTTGAATACAGAATTTAATGGAACCTGTGGGCAGCCGTTAATAACAATGCAGACTGATGTTAATTTAAATAATACAATGCTATTTTAATTAATATATAATGGTTAGTGAGGGAGAAATGGTGAGTGCAGAAATACAGAAATAAACACGCGCAAGCGAGTGGCACGTCGTGTTACAGACTGGAAACGGAATTGAGTACAAAATTGAATGGAACCTGTAGGAAGCCGTTAATAACAATGCAGGATGTAGTCAATTTAAATAATGCAATATGTTATTCTAATTAATATAATGGATAGTGGGGAAGAAATGGTGAATGCAGAAATAAACACGCACAAGCGAAAAGCACGTGTCACTGACCAGAAACAGAATTGAATACAGAAATGAATGGGATCTGTTGTCAGCCGTTTATAACAATGCAAAATGATGTTTCTTTAAATAACATAATATGTTATTTTAATTTATACAATGGATCGTGAGGGAGAAATGGTGAATGCAGGAAATGAACCCGCGAGAGCACATGTTACAGACCGGAAACAGAAATGGACCCAAATATACAAATTTTACTATTTAACTCGACTGAAAAGTGAAATCTGTAGCGACCGTTCAAAACAATGCAAAGTTATGTCACGTTAACTTTAACAGAGAAACTCAGCCGAAAAATAGAATTTCACCGATGTAACTAGTGCGAGAAGTAGAACTTGTACAGTAGTGACCGTTAGTAAACAGCGCGGAATTATGTTCGTTTATTGTAATTAAGAAACCGGAAAAAGAAATAAATTAAGTCTAACGGTCAATATGTATTAAATGACATGGGCTGGACCTGTAAATCAAAATAACTTTTTATGAGGTAGTTTTAGTCGCTTTATTCAAATTTGTCACTAATTTTTTGTGCAAATGCATATTAATGGTGAACATTATGATATTAATAATATATATATAAATACACTCATTTTTGGTCTGACGAGTATAATCTTGGGCTATTTTTTTCGCTACTCTGCGACTTAATTAGTTTGTTTTTCTGTTCTGGCTATTTTTTTTTCTAATTGGATTCAGTTTCGTGGTGTTTCTGATAGAATTATGACATGCCGTTCGTGTGGTTTCAACTTTGAGAACTTGATTCGTTATGTGCCCTAGACGATAATACGAAAAGATCAGAAGATATTTAGGTGAAATAACCAATATTAACCTGTTAGGTTAATTGAATGCCCGGTTAGGTTAATTGAATGCCGGGTTAGGTCAACTGAATGCCTGGTTAGGTTAATTGAATGCCCGGTTAGGTCAACTGTACGCCCTTGATGATTAGTTAGGTTAAGTCGTGATATTTTCGTTAGTTTAAACGAAAATGACGAGAGCAAACTTTTCTGGTTAATTCTGAGGTGTTTTGTACGTTTCCTGTGGTAATGCGTCGTTTACGAAATCTCGTAACATGAACATGTTAGGGTATGCTTTATTGAATAAAATGTAGTCAAAAATACATTTTTCAAGTGTATTTTGGTGTGCTGTGTTTGAATATGACCTTCATTTCTTGCGCAAATGAACAGAAATACAGTTGTAAATGCATGGCCCGAACACGTATTTCTGTTTATTTGCACAAGAAATGAAGGTCATATTTGAACAGAGCACACCAAAATACACTAGAAAAATGTATTTTTTAATTCAACTTCAGGCCATGTCATTTTCTGCATAATGACCAGTCTAACTAATAAGCAATGATGCTTAACCTAGCCTCAATAATGAAGTAAATAAATATAATTATACTTATCTAACAAATTTTGTTAAATCAAACTTAGTCACAACACTTTCACACAACTATCGAAAAAATACTGGAGAAACCACACAGCACGTCCGCCTCCGATGAAGTCTAATATATGAGAGAGAGAGAGAGAGAGAGAGAGAGAGAGAGAGAGAGAGAGAGAGAGAGAGCGAGAGAGAGAGAGAGAGAGTTACAAGGAGTTACAAGGAGTTACAAGGAAAAGAAGTACCTCAAAAGGCCTTGCGGCCCATACCGAGGAGGTACCAATGGCAACGGGTGCTAGGGAAAATTTTCTATACACTCAAATAGTGTGCAAGATTTGGTCTAATCTTTTCTTGAACTGATCCACAGAGGAACTGTTCACAACTTCTGAAGGTGACCTGTTCCACGTGTCACAGATCTTATACGTAAAGTAATTCCCACACACACTAGTCCTAATCCGTTTCAAATCCAACTTCCAACCATTGTTGCGAGTTGGGTTATCATTTAAACTAAACATACTTCTAAAATCGACATCGTTGAACCCGCGTAAGAGCTTGAAAACCTCGATCAGTTGACCGCGCAGCCTCCGAGTTTCAGCGAAAACAAGTTCAGGGCGCGTAACCGTCGATTGTAGCCCATATGCCTAACGGAAGGGATTAACTTTGTGGCCCTCGCCTGCACTCGCTCCAGCCTCTCAATATCTTTCCTGAGGGTGGGCGACCAGAACTGCACAGCATACTCCAGGTGCGGCCGAACAAGGGAATTGTACAGAGAGCACAATCTCCTTGTTCCGAAACTGAAATTGCCTCCTGATATAACCCAATAGTTCTGGGCTTTCTTTTCCACCTCTACACTGTTTCGTAAACTTAAGGTCGCTGCTAATTAGCACACCCAAGTCCTTTTCTAAATCAGTCACCTCGATATTACTCCCCATCGAGTAGTCCGACTTGGGATTGGCGTAGCCAATGTGCATCACTTTGCATTTACCCAAGTTAAACGGCATTTGCCATTTTTCGGACCACTCTCCTATCCTACCTAGGTCCGCACGCAGTTCTCGATCGCTTCGGGTCCCAACATTGGCCCCAAGCTTGGTGTCATCAGCGAATTTGGCGATCCGACTGACGATGCCACCGTCGATATCATTTATGTAAATGATAAACAACAGTGGCCCCAAAACGGAACCCTGAGGAACCCCACTAGTGACCGAGGCCCAACCCGAACTAGCCCCTTTAATTACAACCCTCTGCCGCCTATTCTCAGCCAGTTTTCAATCCACCTACCTATTTCCCCACCGATACCCAGCGCGCGCACTTTCGCCATTAGCCGGCGGTGAGGTACCTTATCAAAGGCTTTCTGAAAGTCGAGATAAAGTATATCAATCGCCCTACTCTTATCATACTCACTCAACATGACGTGGAAAAACTCGAGCAAGTTGGTGAGACACGACCTATGCCGTCTAAACCCATGTTGGGAGTCCCCAAGCAGCTTGTAGGAATCCAAATGGTCAACGATCCTATCAGCTATTATCCCTCTAATAATTTACCTACAACTGAAGTGAGACTAATGGGACGATAGTTCCCTGGACTTTCGTGATCCCCTTTCTTAAAGATAGGGGTCACGTTGGCTTCCCTCCAGTCACCAGGCACCTGGCCCATCTCCAACGATTTGTTGAAGACTGTAGCCAGGTGGGGAGCCACCTGGTCGCGCACTTCTCGCAACACTCTGGGGAGAAACTGGTCTGGCCCAGGAGCCTTAAACGCGCTCAGTTTGTCTATTCTATCGGCAACGACTGTCGCGGTACATCTAACACTATCCAGGCCAGCACCTTCGTGCCTCACGCCTGGCTCGGGGATGACGCGGGTATCCTCCCTGGTGAACACTCCCGCAAAGTACTCATTAAGCACATTAGCGATGTCCGCGTCGGAGGTCCGCAGAACGCCGCTTCCGTCCTTTAACGGACCTATCATGCTTCTAATGGGCTTTCTACTATTAACATAACTGAAGAATCCTTAGGGTTCCCCTTGCAGAGGCTTGCCACCCGTAGTTCTTCGTTACGTTTCGCTAGCCTAACCTTCGCCTTCACTTCCCTACACAGGCGGACATACGCTTCAGTGTTCTCGTGGGAACGATTGGCCTTCGCCCTCCTATACGCTACTTTCCTATTTCGGATAGCCGAAGCGATGTCACGATTGAACCACTTAGGCTGCGTTGAAGCAGGGGTGACCGGTTTTGAGGGTATGGCAGCAGACTGCAGCACCATAAACTCGTCCCGGAATGCACTCCACACTCCCTCAACATCGCCGCCAACCTCTAACCCCATCTCTCCTACGCTATCCCTGAGGCTAACAAAGTTCGCCCGCCGGAGATCGAGCTTACTGCCTCTCGAGTTACTACGCTTCACCCGAGGGACGCACACACGGAACCTAATAAGACCGTGATCACTCCCGCCCAATGATTCGTCAACGGTGAGGCCAGTGACGAGGTTGTCTTCGGTCGTGAATACTAAGTCTAGAACGCTTTCGCCTCGTGTAGGCTCGTTGACCCACTGAGTGAGGAAGTTCTCATCAGCAAAGTCAACTAGCCTCCTCCCTTCAGCATCGGCAGTCCTGTTTTCCCACTTTATGCCGCGACAGTTGAAGTCTCCTAAAACTACACACACCCTATCCCCTAGCAGGCTACTGAGTTCGGTGTACAGGGCTGTATCCTCCTCGAGGAGGAGATGCGGAGGTCTGTACACCAAGATTAACCTATAGTCGTCCCTCCCACGTTCAGATCGACGCCAAGCAGCTCCCGTTCCGACCGGAACTGGCAGTCAACCGGACTCAACGTGTCTCTGACGTATATTAGTACCCCACCCCCCTCCCCACGGGTGCGGTCTTTGCGAAACATTCTATACCCGGGAATTTCGAACTCCCCAACGTAGTCCCTACGATCAGTATGAATCCAGGACTCGGTGATAGCAACGATATCCTGGTATTCTGATGCTAAGAGCGCCCGTAGCTCGCCAAACTTGTTCCTGATCGACCTAGCATTAAAAAGCATTGCACGGAGGGAGCCTCCCCTATTCTGACCGCCCCCTAGCACGACCCGTTTCCCGAACAGCCAGGGCTGTCGGGAGTTGAAGAGCCCCTCACTAACGAGGGGACAATCTCCGCAGGAGCCTGAGCCCCCTCCAACGTGGAAGGAGAGTCACCCCCTGTACCTGGACGCACCCTTCAGTTGAAGGTACGTCCGCCACCGGCTCATCATCATCCCTCCCCGGTGGGGGCCCATCATCTCTCCCCGGACTCGACCTCACCATACGGTATAGGTGCCGGTCAAGCAGCGTGCCTAGCACACCTTTACCCCTGACATTGAGGTGGACACCATCCCTCTGATACAGGTCCCACCTACCCGAAAACGCGTCGAACGGGTCAACAAACCTCACGCCCAGTGGGACGCACAAGTCTTGCACCCTCTCGTTGATGCCAATGACCTTACTGAGCGCGTGGTCACTGGCATTCATCCGCGGTAAAATACCCATCAACATTCCCCTGTCTGTCTTAAGTTTCAGATCATCCGCAAGAGACATGATCTCGGTGATGATCCCTTCCGTTGAACCTACCCTACCGCCTTTGAGGAACAAGTCGTTGCCACCAGCATGGACAACGATCGCAGTCCTCCGACTAGCCACGCGCACCTTATCTAATTCCTTCCTTATGTGCGCCGTTCCCCGACCGGGTAAGCACCTTACCTTCCTCCTGTCTCGGTTTGCAGAAGCAAAGTACTTCTCCTGGCCCCTAATCTGCGAGTCCCCAATTAAAACGGTGTCTTCCTCCTTCGCGCACAGGAGACTAAAGCGGTTGGAGGTCCTGACAGGGGCAACTGGGGTCTCGGGCTTCGGCTTCGCAGCCTTCTTGCCCGAGACCTTTCGAAACCCGTCGCCACCCATAAACTCGGCCGCACTTACACCACTTACACCACCCGACCCACCCGACCGGCAGCTACATCCTTCCGCTTCTTTGGGTCATCAGTAGGCCCCTTCCCACCCTTCTCTATCGGCCCCTTCTTTACGCCCTCCACCTTACGCCGCGGTTCCATGCATTCCACGTGGGTCGCTGGCGATTCCTGACACTGATTTAGAACCCTGGCCCCCGGTTTCACCTCTACCCTTTCTCCGTGGTCCCGAGCTCTGTCCATTCCATCGCTGGACCCCCTTTCCACGGCAGCTATCCTATCCTGAATGAGCTCCGGGTTGGAGGGCGGCGCAGCCTCGTCAGTGACCGCCGCACCTCCAACAGCCGATCTGGACGACTCGAGCCGCCGGACCCTCTCCTCCAGCTTCAAGTAAAACTGCATGTGTTCGCAAAAGCGGCACATGCTGGAGTGGTTGATCTTCTCGAAGCAAGCTTCTTTGAAGTTCGTCACCCACTGGTTCACTTCACACCTCGCACATTCAGCCTTCAATTTCTGCGGTCCAGTCATTGTAACTTTTTTTTTCTTTTTTAATTCTGAATACTCTGAATAAGATAAAGCGTTCTAGCAATGAAAACTATCAAAAACGTTCTGACCAGTATATAAAAAAGGAGGGGGGGGTGAATTCTTCCCGCGCGTAGACGCATCCACCTATTTGCAAGTGACGTTCATCCCTTCCAGAAGACTACACCTCTCGCTGCTGCCGCACCGACCAAAGGTCTCCCCAGGGCCGGACAGTCCCAAACGTGTCGCAGCTACCAACTGACAAACACTCGCGACGCAGGCGTCACGGATTTCCCGCCAGGAGCGACAGCGAGATGCAGCCCCTTACTAAGTCTTACTAGTCACTCACAAGCGGCCAGACTCTTAGAATCCAGTGTTCAAGGGATATCCCACCAGACCCAGAGGCTACGCCCGAGACTTTACGCTGGCCTGGCAGCCAGCTGGGCAGTAAAGCTCTCTCACCTCAGAGCAGTACAGCCAAGCACCATCAATTGGTCACCAAAGAACGGTCGCAGGGGGCTGGTCAGGCCATTACGCGTTAGGAATGGGCTTAACGGGGCACTAGCCACACTCCATTCATCGCGCCCCTACGCCTGGGACCCCTCCATCCCAGTCTCTCACAACCTACGAGCGTTAAATGGTGTTATTTATAGAGGTTCCAAAGCCTCTCTTCCCACGCATGAGGTAGCAGTAGGGTCCTAATAGTAAAAGAAGAGAAAAAGACTTAATACTAAAAGTTTTTTTTTTTTTTTTTTTGCAGTCAGAGGAGAACAACCTTAACGTAAGCTAAAAGGACAGAGTAGGGATGGGATGGGGTCCTAGTAACCCACGGGACGGGATTGTGCAAAATACTTCACCCGCCCTCCCGAAAGAGAGAGAGAACCAAAAGGAACTGGCAGCCAGTTGCTCTAGAATCCCACGACTCGGGACCGGAGGGCTGTCACACCCCAAATATAAAGTTTACTACATCCAGAAGAAATGTGCATAACCTTTATACCCCTTGCGGAGAAAGAAAGGGAGAAAGAGAGAGAGAAAGAGAGAGAGAGAAAGAAAGAGAGAGAGAGAGAAAGAAAGAGAGAGAGAGAGAGAAAGAGAGAGAGAGAGAGAGAGAGAGAGAGAAAGAAAGAGTTACAAGGAGTTACAAGGAGTTACAAGGACAAGAGGAAGCCTCAAAGACCTTTTGGTCCACTCTGGGAGGTTCCTGTTATTAAAAGTTTATTTTTCTTTCAACTATCCTAGCAGTAGTAGAAAACTGGATAGAAAAGTAGAAGGCTCTCTCCCCACCCTCCGCTCCCTCCCTGCCAGAGGCAGGTACGGAAAAAGGTTGAAGAAAATACCTTGACCCTGGAAAAGTAGCCAAGGAAATTTTACAGGAAAGTGGTGAATATATAAATAGCTCTATATTTAGCTTGCTCACAGAGACCGTGCAAGCGAACTCCTACAGAGTTTTCTTATGTTTTAATCTTAAACTATGAGAGTATTCAGTACTTTGTCTAGCCTATTTTTAAACACATTTACACTTTGACTGAAACAACCTCTGAGGGAAGTTGGTTCCAGATATTAACTATTTTATAGGAAAAGAAATTTCCGCAGACAGAGGTCCTAAATGTCTTTAATTCCAGTTTAAACCCATTATTTCTTGTCGGATTGGCATTAAGTGAGAATAAGTTTCTGTAATCTACCCTGTCTATTCCTTTGAGCATCTTGAAGACTTGAATAAGCTGACCCCACAACCTCCTCGTCTCTAAGCTAAACAGATTTAGACACTCCAATCTCCGTTGGTAGCTTTGCATTCTCATTGAAGGGATCAATTTTGTAGCCCTTGCTTGTACTCTTTCTAACCTTTCTATATCCTTCCTGAGGGATGGAGACCAAAACTGCGCACAGTATTCCAGTTGAGGTCTGACTAGAGAATTATAAAGAGACATTACAGTCTCCTTGTTCCGAAACTGGAACTGTCTTTTGATATAACCTAATAATTTTAAGGCACTCTTTTCGACTTCTGCACAGTGCTTCGACGGTTTCAGATCGTTGCTGATATAGACTCCCAAGTCTTTCTCTAGATCAGTCTCAGTCAAGTTCCTTCCCAAGAGAGAGTAATCGGTCTTTGGGTTTTTATAACCTATGTGCATTACCTTACATTTGTCCAAGTTGAATGGCATCTGCCAAGTGGCAGACCATTCGCCCAACCTGTCAAGATCGTTCTGAAGCGTTCTTACGCCCTCCTCAGTACCTACACTACTTCCTAATTTCGTATCGTCTGCAAATTTGGAGATTGCACTTAGAAGCCCGACGTCTATATCGTTAATATAGATGATAAAAAGTAAAGGACCCAGCACGGAACCCTGTGGGACACCACTGGTGACGGGCGCCCACTCCGAAGCCACTCCATTTATTACCACTCTCTGCTTTCTATCTTTTAACCAATCCTCAATCCAGTTGGAAACGAGCCCGAGAGAGAGAGAGGAGAGAGAGAGAGAGAGAGAGAGAGAGAGAGAGAGAGAAAGAGGGAGAGAAAGAGAGAGAGAAAGAAAGAGAGAGAGAAAGAAAGAGAGAGAGTTACAAGGAGTTACAAGGAAAAGAAGTACCTCAAAAGGCCTTGCGGCCCATACCGAGGAGGCACCAATGGCAACGGGTGCCAGGGAAAATTTTGTAAAAGTTTATTTTTCTTTCAACTATCCTAGCAGTAGTAGAAAACTGGATAGAAAAGTAGAAGGCTCTCTCCCCCCCCCCTCCCTCCCTGCCAGAGGCAGGTACGGAAAAAGGTTGAAGAAAATACCTTGACCCTGGAAAAATAGCCAAGGAAATTTTACAGGAAAGTGGAGAATATATAAATAGCTCTATATTTAGCTTGCTCACAGAGACACCGTGCAAGCGATCTCCTGCAGAGTTTTCTTATGTTTTAGTCTTGAACTATGAGAGTATTCAGTAATTTGTCTAGCCTATTTTTAAACACATTTACACTTTGACTGGAAACAACCTCTGAGAGAAGTTGGTTCCAGATATTAACTATTTTATAGGAAAAGAAATTTCCGCAAACTGAGGTCCTAAATGTCTTTACACACTCAAATAGTGTGCAAGATTTCGTCTACCCTTTTCTTGAACTGATCCACAGAGGAACTGTTCACAACTTCCGACGGTAACCTGTTCCACGTGTCACAGATCTTATACGTAAAGTAATTCCCACACACACTAGTCCTAAACCGTTTCAAATCCAACTTCCAACCATTGTTGCGAGTTGGGTTATCATTTAAACTAAACATACTTCTAAAATCGACATCGTTGAACCCGCGTAAGAGCTTGAAAACCTCGATCAGTTGACCGCGCAGCCTCCGAGTTTCAAGCGAAAACAAGTTCAGGGCGCGTAACCGTCGATTGTAGCCCATATGCCTAACGGAAGGGATTAACTTTGTGGCCCTCGCCTGCACTCGCTCCAGCCTCTCAATATCTTTCCTGAGGGTGGGCGACCAGAACTGCACAGCATACTCCAGGTGCGGCCGAACAAGGGAATTGTACAGTGAGAGCACAATCTCCTTGTTCCGAAACTGAAATTGCCTCCTGATTTAACCCAATAGTTTCTGGGCTTTCTTTTCCACCTCTACACACTGTTTCGTAAACTTAAGATCGCTGCTAATTAGCACACCCAAGTCCTTTTCTAAATCAGTCACCTCGATATTACTACCCAACATCGAGTAGTCCGACTTGGGATTGGCGTAGCCAATGTGAATCACTTTGCATTTACCCAAGTTAAACGGCATTTGCCATTTTTCGGACCACTCTCCTATCCTACCTACGTCCGCACGCAGTTCCTCGATCGCTTCGGGCGTCCCAACATTGGCCCCAAGCTTGGTGTCATCAGCGAAGAGAGAGAGAGAGAGAGAGAGAGAGAGAGAGAGAGAAGAGAGAGAGATAGAGAGAGAGAGAGAGAGAGAGAGAGAGAGAGAGAGAGAGAGAGAGATAGAGAGAGAGATTACTTTGAATTCCTGAATCGTCGATGGTCCCAATTCTCGTCGGTGTTCCACAGGTGGCGTTGAGTCCTTCATGAAATTGATGAAATAATCCATTCGTTTGCACTCTACAGCTTAACAACTATTTCACACAACTGTCAAGCTTCCAGAGAGTCGCTACGGGCAAAGTGGTGCAAACTCCACTACAAAAATAATACGCGCACACACACACACACACACACGAATCCATCGGCCCCGGGTTCGAGACCCGACGGCAGCCGGCGCGCAGTAAAACCCAGCTGTTCATCCTTCCACACAATAAAGAAAGTGGTTGGTAGATAAATGGGTACCCTAGGTGGCCAAGTGATTAAGACGCTCGGCTGCTGATGGGGCGTGGTTCGGATTCCACGTTAAACTGTAGGTCTAAGGTGGAGTGAAAAGCTTGACCTTCGTCAGAATGAACAATTCGGGCGGAAGCTAACCAAAGGTTACCAAAGGTTAAAGGTATATATATATACATATGATGAATAAAACCACGAAGGGGCTGCGAATATTACTTACGAAGATAACTTTCCTAAACGTTTCAGCAATAGCCTTTTACAATTAAAAAAAGATAGTGAGCTCCATATTACTAAAGCAGACAAGGCTAACACCTTAGTCATTATGGACAAAGTGGACTACATTGCAAAGATGAACGAGCTGCTTCAGGACCCCGCCACATACGTGAAACTTAGGAAGAACCCGCAGGATGATGTCATCAAATCATTCAATAGTGGCTTGAAACGCATTCTCAAAGATCATAAGGACTTAATTCCCCTTTTCTTGTCCACTTCACCTTCTCTGCCTTACCTTTATGGTCTTATTAAAACCCACAAACCGGGCAACCCTATGCGCCCTATTATTAGCTCGGTGGGCTCTATTACTTATAAACTCTCCAAGTGGCTTGTTAATGTTTTGTCCCCCATTCTTGGAACTATCTCTGATTCACACGTAAAAAATTCCATGGATTTTACTGAAAAATTGAATAATGTTCGCAGTAATACCAACGATAGATTGATCAGTTTTTACGTTTGTTCATTGTTCACAAAAGTGCCGATTGATGATATGCTTGACTTTCTCGCCCGAGAATTACATAACTATGATTTGCCATTACCTGCACACACTGTTTTGGAACTTATTAAGCTTTGTAGCAAGGATTGTAAATTCACTTTCAATGGCGA
This sequence comes from Bathynomus jamesi, assembly GCA_023014485.1. Taxonomy (NCBI): domain Eukaryota; kingdom Metazoa; phylum Arthropoda; class Malacostraca; order Isopoda; family Cirolanidae; genus Bathynomus; species Bathynomus jamesi. The sequence continues at coordinate 717,584 of JAJOZX010001731.1, read as the reverse complement.
GCATTATCAACAAGTTTTTGGGATGGCCAATGGCAACCCTTTGTCGCCCCTTTTCTCCAATATTTATATGGAGTTTTTTGAAACTACTTACATTCCGAGAATCCTGGGGGTTGGCATCCCTTGGTTGCGGTACGTTGACGATATTTTGTTTATCTGGCCCATGAATCGTGACCTGGATGACTTCCTCCTTCAGTTAAATGACCAAGTCCCCTCCATTAAGTTTACTTTAGAAGTGGAACAAGACAACTCAATCCCGTTGAGTGTACATAGGGATAGCCCGGGTTTTAAGTTTAGTATCTATCGGAAAAAAAAAAAAATTTGTCCTACGTACACTTTTACTCTGGACATGACACCCCTATTAAGAGGCCATATCTTCCTCAATGTTTCTCCGCGCTCTTAGGATCGCCAGTCCGGAATACATCGATGCCGAATTGGAAAATATGAACGGTATTGGAAGTGAGCTGTGTTACCCATCTGCGTTCATGGAACCTTGTCTTAATTAGGCTAAACGAACCTTCTATCGTGTGAATAATAACACTGGCACCTTGTCAAAGAATATTTTAGTATTTCCATTTTTCCCGGGCTTCTTAGGCATTGCTAATGTACTTAAACTTTTGGATATCAGTGTAGTTTTTTCATATAACAATATTGTGAAAAACATCATAGTAAAAAATAGCCCTACCAATAATTTAGGCATTATCTATAAAATTGGGTGTAAGCAATGTGATTCCTTTTACATAGGTCAGACGTGAAAAGATTTGCAAACGCGTGTAAAACCGCATCAATATTCCGTTAGAACGGGACAGTTGTCCAGTGCCCTTTTTGTCCATTTGTCAGAGTTATCCCATTGTATTGATTGGAATAATGCTTCAGTTTTGTTTCACTCTAGCAACATTGTTAATAGAAATATTCTTGAGTCGGCTATAATTCAACTTACAAATAACTTTAACATGAGTAAAGGTCTGTTTCAACTCGATCCCGTTGCTCTGAATGCCTTCAGAATGGATTTAAACAAAAAGGGCAGGTTGCTAAATCTGTGGTAAAAATTTGTTTTGGTCTCTTTTTCCTTATAAATCTGTATGTTTCTCTTACAATTTTATTTTTCAATTTATTGTTGTATGCGTATTTCTTATATATGTGTATATGTATGTATGTGTATGTATATATATGTATATGTATATATATGTATGTATGTATGTATGTATGTATATGTATATATATTTGGTTATGCGGGTATACATGTGTAGTTGTATTATTTGTAATTTTTCCAATTTATATTTATTTTTATTTCTTTATTCTTTTGTGACCTACCGACTTTTCAGACAATAATTATAAAACCTTTGGTAATTTTTTCCCTTATGCATATATATATATATTCCTTATATATTGCGTTTATATTTCGTATATATGCCTTATATATGTTGTATATATTTTTATAGTTCTTTATATATCATCTAGGCATCATTTTGTTTTCCAATTTATATTTACTTGTACTTTTTTATTCGTTTGTGTCCATAGTATGTATGATTCAGACAATAACTGAAAAACCTTTGGTAATTTTTTTTTTTTCCCCTTATAAATTTGTGTCTCTCTCTTACAATTTATTTTTTTTGGTTTATTTCTTTATTTCTTTGTGACATATACAGTATATCAATTTGGCATCATCTATTAAATTGATTGTAAACTTTCCTTTTGAGCTTGAATTTGTAGACCACTTACAATTTTTTTTTTTTTATCTGTTGGTTTATTTCTCTATGGTTATTTAGGCTGTGACGTATATATCACTAAGGCATTATTTTGTAATTTTTTCCAATTTATATTTATGTTTATTTTTATTTCTTTATTCTTTTGTGACCTGTTTCATAAACAAGCCATTTGAATTTATGTTGAATTTAGTGCTAAAAGTGTCATTTTTCCATAAAAATGTGTTTGCTCCTCCCACAATTTTTTCTATACTTACTATATATATATATATATATGTTTATTTTTGTAACCTATATATTGCCTTGAACTCTCCTTTCACTCCAGTGTTCCTGAGGATGTCATTAGACGAAAGCGCTTGAGCACCACTTTGTGTTTCTTTTTCCCTTCGTGATTTTATTCATCATAAATATTTTTCACGTGTCACTTTCGTGAAATAATTTTCATATATATATATATATATATATATATATTCCTTTTACGCTTAGTGGCGTGATGTTTATTACTTTTTCTTTTGTCATTCACCTGTCTTATATGGGCAGGATGGATTTTCTTTGCGCGAACTTTTGGGCAAACCTACTATAATATTATATATATATATATATATGATGAATAAAACCACGAAGGAATATATATATATAAAACCTTTGTGTGTGTGTGTGTGTGTGTGTATGTGTATATATATATATATATATATATATATATATATATATACACACCGTACAGTATATATATATATATAACCTTTGGTTAGCTTCCGCCCGAATTGTTCATTCTGACGAAGGTCAAGCTTTTCACTCCACCTTAGACCTACAGTTTAACGTGGAATCCGAACCATGCCCCATCAGCAGCCCAGTGTCTTTAACCACTATGCCACCTAGGGTACCCATTTATCTACCAACCACTTTCTTTATTGTGTGGAAGGATGAACAGCTGTGTTTTGCTGCGCGCCAGCTGCCGTCGGGTCTCGATTATATATATATATATATATATATATATATATCGAGGGTGTAGATAGAAGAGACAGGATAAGGAACGAGAGAGCAGGGTGGTGGTGAAAGTTACGGGAATTTCAAAGAAGGCTCAGGAGAGAAGAACGGCATGGTATGGGCATGTAATGAGAAGAGACGAGAACTACGTTGGGAGGAGGGTGTTATCTATGGAAGTGCCCGGAGGAGGAAGAGAAGACTGAGGATGAGGTGGAAGGATCGTATCAGGATGGACATGAGCGATAAAAACCTGACGGAGGAGATGGCGCAGGATAGGGAGGAGTGGAGAAGTATCCGCAACAGCGACCCTATAAATGGGAATAATAATGCTGCTCACCACACACTCTTACAAGAGTGTGGTGAGACCAGCAATAATGTGGAGACAGTACCCATGACGAAGGCTCTGGAAAACAAGCTAGAGGTGTCGTGTGGAGTGACTAGATGGGATAGAGTGAGGAATGAGTTAATAAAGGTTGGACGCATATCTGAAAAAGTGCACGAGGCAAGACTACGATGGTTCGGACACGTGAAGAGGAAGGACGGAGGGTACATAGGAAACAGGATGTTAAATATGGAACCGCCGGGTAGGAGAAGAAGAGGAAGACCTCGGAGAAGATGGATGGACAGTGTTCGGGACGACCTGAGGAGCGGGAGCTGGATGTTGAGCTGGTACAGGATAGACAAGAGTGGAGAAGGAGGATCCGCAGCAGCGACCCCGCGCAAGTGCGGGACTAATACTGCTGTAGAAGAAGATATATATATATATATATATATATATACGGTGTATATACGGTATATGTACAGTATATGTATACGGTATATATACACACACACACATTAGTTTTTCTTCCGCCCGAATTGTTCATTCTGACAAAGGTAGCGTGATGCTCCACCTTCGACCCACAGCTTAACGTGGACTCTGAACCACAAGTCTACGACCCAACACAGGTGGTCAGAAACTATAAAGTCCGTCCCCGGACTTGATCTCCCGACCTCTCAATCAGCAGCCTGACGTCTTAATCACTTGGTCACCTAGGGTACCCATTTATCTACTAATGTATTTTTATGGAAGGATAAACAGCTGGGTAAGTTGCGCGCCGCCTGCTCTCACCAGAAATCGAACCCGGGCGGGTGGGTTGGAGTTAGCGATGCTCACCACTGCACTACTATATATAGTCAAAGCGGCTTATAACAATTACAGTGTGAAGTGTCAAAATAATTCTTATACCTGGATGATTCTTACAATCAGTATATATACTGTATATATGTTAGCGACAGTAGCGAAATCAGGCATTAAGATAATGCCTAAGCAATAAGCTGGAAGCAAGAATGCATATAGCATTAGTTACAATTTTACTTTCACTGTTAGGTTATGTCAGGTTATATTTATTATTATTATTATTAGACTATTATTATTATTATTATTACTATTATTAGACTATTATTATTATTATTATTATTATTATTAGACTATTATTATATTATTATATTATTATTATTATATTATAGATATATAGCCTACATAGGCATTATACTTATGATTATGCATTCTCAGCTTTCAGCTCATTGCTAGGATTTAAGCTTAATGCCGGATTTCACTTATTGACGTTAACATACTGTGTGTGTGTGTGTGTGTGTGTGTGTGTATATATATATATATATACAATACGCAGTTTCTGTCCTTCTGTTTGTCCTCAATTTTTCTTGGAAACGCTCAACCTAGGACACTCATCCTTACACCGTTGGAAAAGTCTGTTCCGGAGGATTCAAAGAATGTTTATTCTTTCGTTTGTACACGCGTGCGCGCATGCGCATGCGTAAATTTTAAACGAAGCCAGGTAGCGAAAAAGTTCATAGAAGAAAGAATGTTAGGTTAATAATAAATAAAACAATAAAAACAATAAAACATATACTCGGGAAACCAAGTGCATTTTTGTACAAGAACAAGAAAATTACTAACCTAACCTAAGTTTGTTGTTAAATCATGACGCAGCTCTTTCAATTTCATGTGAAAAATTCTTGCAACAATATCTGGCCTATGTTCTGGTCTTCGATAAGCTTCAATGCTTTCAGCGATTTCAGTCCCTTGGATTGCGAGGAAACATAATAAATAGATTCACGTTCCAAAGTTTTCTTACAATTGCCATAACGTCTTCATAATTCTGCTGTATTTCTCTCGGGCTGCCTTGATAAAGACACTAATTTGACCGCAGATGTTTTGTATTTATATTCCTAAGCCTGTTTTAATCCCTGATCATACCCAAATTGGAATACTGCTCGGTCCTGACATCCCCATATAAAAAAGAGGACATTAGACAGCTGGAAGGGATTCAGAGAAGTTTCACAGCCAAGATCGAGGGGTGCAAAGAACTAAATTACTCGGAAAGATTATGCGAACTAAACCTATATTCACTGGAAAGGAGAAGAGAGAGATACACCATTATTTACACTTGGAAAATAATGAAGAAACTAGTCTTTAATCTTACTCTGAACCCTGTAACTTCCCAAACAACGGTGGAAAGTAGAAAAGGAAGACTGTGTCGTGTTTCCAAATTAAAGGCGAGACAGGGAAACCTCTTAAACGTGAAAGAAAATAGTTTTGTGGTGAGAAGACCAAAACTGTTTAAACAGCTGCCCAAAGACCTAAGAAACACAAAGGGAGTTGCAGTGGACACCTTCAAAAGATGGTTAGACGCCTGGCTCAGAACAATCCCCGATGAACCGGGCGTACCTGGCTATGTGAGGTGGAGAGTAAACGAAAGCAACTCGCTCCTCAACCAAGCCAGACCTAGAGGGGATGGGCCACCAGCTTGACCATCGTGTGAAGAGAGACCAACGCACGAAACAGCAACGATGTTAACGAGGTATATATACACACATGATGTTTCAGGAGGAAAGGTCAATACTTCAGGAGGTGATAGTATCGGTCATTGTGAGAAAAAAAGTTCATATGAACATGTGTGTAATTCTGAATGGTTACGGAGATAGAGCTGTTTGAATCTACAAATACAAAAGCATTGTTAATGGTAATCAAGAAAGAGAAACCAATTACTGTTTCTAACATTTAATGTTTAAACATTGGCATTTTGAATGGTATCAGATACAGAAATGACAAATTTGTTGCAGTTTACAATACATTTTCGAAAATCCGACTGTCAACCTCAATGCACTTTGCAACTGACTCGTGTGCGAAGATCGCGTGTTGTTCGTCTGAGTTGATCTTGACGTTCCTTTATGCGGGTAGCAACATCCAAAATGCGCGCGAGCAATTCGTCTCCTGTATCCACCTTTCTTTTGTAAACTTGACTTTTCATCCACCCCCACAAACAATAATCTAACGGAGAGAGGTCTGGAGACCTTGGTGGCCATTGAATGGGACCACCGCGGCCGATCCATCGACCAGGAAAAGTTTGAGTTAGGTATTGAATCACCAGACGGGTAGAATGTGGAGGAGCTCCGTCATGCTGAAAGTACATACCAGCGCGTGTAGCCAAAGAAACATCCTCCAATAGTCCTGGCAATTCATTTTGCAGAAATTCTAGGTAACTTTGTCCTGTAAGACGATTCTCTAAAGTAACAGGGCCAATCAGCTGATCATCGATGATACCGCACCACACATTGGCAGAGAAGCGATGTTGAAAATTTGTTTCCACAGTGGCATTTGGATTTTCGTCTGAACACCGATGAGAGTTACGAGTGTTGTTGATACCGTCGCGGGTGAAAGTAGCTTCATCGGTGAATAGTATTAATCGAAGCAATCGGCGATTAGCATTTACCCAATGACAAAATTCCAGTCGCATGGCAGCGTCTCCTGGTTGAAAGTGTTGTACACGCTGTACATGATATGGATGCAAGCCTTCCTCATGTAATGTTCGCCATACTCTTGTGTGTGGTATAGTGGTATACCGAGACGTGTAGAAATTCTTCGTGAGCTAGTAGTAGGACTACGCTCTCCCAACTGAAGAATGTTTTCCACTTCATCCACATCTTGTTGACCTTCACGTTCAGATGAAACATGAGCGCTCGGAAGTGTACCAATCTCACGCAATGTGTTGAAAACCCTGGTAAACACACTTCGATCCGGAATTCTGCGGTTCAGAAACCATCGACGGTATTCTGCAACAGCAGCTGTTGCACTTCCATCGCAAAAACCGTAGACATACACCATATCTGCATATTCGGCATGTGTGAAGGTGTGTGGCATTCTTAACACTGCTTCAAACACCAAACAATGTCACTCACAACAGTCAGCTGTCGATTGGCATATGTTACATGCTTACATTACAGTTTACATGGTTCAAGGTTATAGGGGAGGGAAGGGGGAGGAAGAGCTGCGCGCGCATCAGATTCCAAGAGCTCTATCTCTGTAACCATTCAGAATTAGACACATGTTCATATGAACTTTTTTTCTCACAATGACCGATACTATCACCTCCCGAATTATTGACCTTTCCTCCTGAAACACCCTATAGTGTGATGTAGCGGTAGCACTGCTGCTTTTGAGGAAGATGAAAATAGTGATATGGCTGCACCAGTGCTAAGGGTACCTATGAAAGCCATTAGAACTACAAATTTGGAAGTACAATGTATACGGATAAAGATTGAAAATAGAATTTGAATAAAATAATCATGATCTATTTTTAAAAACAAAATTTGTTTTCAGAGGCATACACATCATTCAAATAGGGCTCTTGCACTGAAAAAGGGCTCTTGCAAGAAATTGAGGGGGGGGGGTTCCAGACGTGGTCGACCCACGCCCTAGATCTGGCTATGATACATATGAGCACCCATGTATATATATGTGTGTGTGTGTGTGTGTGTGTACTTAACATATGACTACGACGTAGTGAGGGTGTAGACTTGAGACTATTTAAAATTATATAATTTATAATTACGTCTAGTTTTAAAAGTATCTTACTTTTACATTTATTTCATTTTTAGTTTGACATCAGCAAATTTCTTTAAGAGGGAGGATCAAGCTAGAATTTTAGGAGTCTAAATTACTTAAGGTGTAAGAGTCATTGTCATGAATCTTATATATACATATATATATATATACAGTATATATGTATATATATATATATATATATATATATATATATATTATATATATATATACACATATATATATATATATATATATATACTGCTGAATACACGAAAGGACTTGGAATCATTTCTTCTTTTTCTTTGTGGGCTTGCCTCAATGCCTCATTCATTCATTTCATGTTTTTAAGTGTGAAATTCATTCAAAAGAAATGTAAGTTAGGTTAGGTTCAGTTAAGATACGTTGGGAATGAGACATTTCCTTAAGATAAAATTTGTAAATGATTGATTTGCTAAGTTTCGTAAAAAATCTGTAGTTGTCCGCCAAACCGAAAAGATATATATATATATATATATATATATATATATATATATATTATGCATCTTTTCGGTTTGGCGGACAACTACAGATTTCTTACGAAACTTAGCAAATCAATCATTTACAAATTTTATCTTAAGGAAATGTCTCATTCCCAACATATCTTAACTGAACCTAACCTAACTTACATTTCTTTTGAATGAATTTCACACTTAAAAACATGAAATGAATGAATGAGGCATTGAGGCAAGCCCACGAGGAAAAAGAAGAAATGATTCCAAGTCCTTTCGTGTATTCAGCAGTACACCTCGTCAGGGAATTGAGAAGGCGAGATGACGAAATATATACATATGTACAACGGAACAGATAAATAAAAAGAGATTAGCACATGGTTAACAAGCGTTGATTAAAGGCAAAATACATTTTAACAAGATATGTTAATTTTATACATTCCATATTCTATTCCTACTACTAATTGGAAAAAAACTTTGGTTTAACTTTACTTGTTCTAATGCTTACAGCAACAGAGAGGAGTTTTTCAGAAAGTACCGTCGCCATCCATCTCCTTGCTCATATTTGTGCCCGGAATCGTGCAAAATCTGTTCTTCGAGACGTCCAAAAGAAAAATTCATTCAAACGCCATGCGTGGTGGTGGTGGTTCCAGGCTTTGTCAAAATAAAGGAGATAGTCCCGAACTTACATACCTCTAAAAACATCCTCCATTCCAACCTACTTTTTTTATACAGGAAGGAGTGGCCAGGGGGGAATATCCACAAAATTGTGAAAATCTTCTCTCTCTTTCAGGCGTCTAGTTAAGAAACTCTCCAACAACTTTACATGTTCTTCCTCTCCCCTCCTCCTTTTCCCTTCTGGCTTAGTTACCATTCTTCTCTTCACAAAGCTGAGCTCTTCTTTCGAACTTTCGCCTCCAACTCAACCCTGAACGAATCCGGTGCTGCTCCTCCGTCTCCTCCTTCCACCGACATAATTATGTCTGAAACTAGAACTCTTCCAATGATGTTCTTCCTGACCTGTCTGGGGTCACCTCCAGGAAGGCGTACGGTCATAATGGTGTACCTCCTGTTGTTCTCAAGAACTGTCCCTCTGTGATGACACCCAGGCCTGGCAAACTCTTTCGTCTTTGTCTTTCATCTGATACTTTTCCTTCCTGCTGGAAGTTCGCTTTAATTCAGCATGTCCGTCAGTCGGTTTAGAATGCGTAACCAGCCATTTGGTATACATATAATTGAATCACGTAATGTATTTATTGGAAATTATTTCCCTCAATCGTTCTTATATATATTGAGGTATTGGTTAATAGATTAGTCGCAACATTCACATAACGGGGCTTGTCACATGTAATGCTCAAACTCTTCCCTCTATGGTTGGGAATGTGTACAATGAGCAGCAGGCGCGCCTGGGTGTCCCCAACAAATTGATGCTCCCCGATATTGCTGTAAATATAGCACATGTCTGGGGATGGATAGCTTTCACCCAATTTCTCCAATTTCAACTGATACATTAAGCTGGAAAAGTCATGTTGTGCCTCGTGAAAGGTGTCTCTTTGGAGGGCTGCACTACATATATCGACCCTCGGCCACAATTGTGAACAGCTCTTTGTCTTTAATATTTCTACGAAGCGTTGCTTTTAACTTCAACGTGCGTGTCTATGTTTACGACTTCAAAAAGTAAGTCGTTTGTCAGGTACGACTTTTCAAGACTCTTGTTTAAACCCGTCACAATGCCCGTCGCTGTGTCACAATGACCGATTCCTAGTGTCACATTTGTACTCTTGTACTGTACCCCACCGAACAGGACTGATCGCATAGTGTTGTCTAAGGTTATGCCTAATTTTTCACACTCATCAACTCTTCTAAGGATCAGAAATATGATCTGATCATTTTCAAGAGTTAAAAATTTGGTGGCTAACTGGAATTCACAAACACCAACTTCGTACGAATCACGTTCCAATTCAACGGGCCCATGGAGTTCTGTTACAAAGTTGGTCAGGGCAGGGGCGTACCTAAAGTATTTGGCACCTCCCCCATAAATAATTTTAAAATGTAAACACACAGAAAAATATATTATGTTTGCAAGTAGATTTTTAAACAGTACAGTACTGTCATAAGCAAATTGGAAATAAGAAAAATGCAGGACATTAAAAATTCAGTGAACAGGTAATATTTCATTTTATTTTATACAAAAAACACAGGAAATCCAGTCTCAACGCTCAGCCTATTCTTCAAAGGTAAATAGAGAGGATTCACAGTCTCTGTTTTCGAGCCTTAATTTCTGCAAATTAATCAATGACCTCATCAAATTCATCTTCTTTGTATATTCATGTTCAATTGAAAGTAAAGCCAGATTTGTCAATCTTGTCTGACTCAAGGTCGAGCGAAAGAAATTTTTTATCAATTTAAATTTGGTAAAACTTCTTTCACATGAAGCAATAGACACGCAGACAGTCAAAAAGAATCTCAAACACAGTGACAAGCTTGGCAAAAATTCACAAAAATCCCATTTCACAATAAACTCCAGAAACTGCAATGCTGTCCATTTCTTTGCCTCTTCAACGCTGATTTTGGCAGCTTCCAAATGCCTCCGAAGTCGTCCAATTTCCAAACTGATATCTTCATCAGAGAATTCATCGAAATCTGAGTCAAATTTGGAATATACTTTCGAAGTTCTTCTTCTGTTGCAACAACCAAAGTGTTTGGCTGAATAACAGCGACGATTGACAAAATTTGATCCATTACCTTAGAACGAATCTCCAATTCTTGATGAAAGCGATCAAGACATTCAAACATAACCCTTTTTACTTCTTCTGGCAAGGTGAGACCAGCATCCTTTGCCATCTCTCCTGGCATCCTTTTTCAGAGCTTTACTCTCCCTCTTCTCTCCATAGAAATGTCCATTTTCTCACACTTTGTAGTTGCATAATGAATGGCCCTCTCCACAATTCATTGCGCTGATCTTCAAGAAACAGTTTTAGAGCTTGGCTTCACAATGCACTTTTCAAGGCTGATTCCAACTGTTGGCAAACACTTTTGTGTGAGATTAATTTCTTCCAGGACTTCACACCAGAAAGAAAGTTAACTCAAAAAGAGAAATCACATACAGCAGACAGCAAAATCTGAGCTGATCATCTTGTGTCCACATTTTCTTTGGGATCGCACATTACAGTACTTCAAGGGTTGAGGTCAGCTTTTCAAAATTTGCCTTCACTGGTTTCACAGCGTCATAATAAGCACTCCATCTTTTCTGGGAAAGTCTTTCGACAGTCATGCCTACATTCTCCATCAGCACTTCCCATCGATGAGTTGAGACTGAAAAGAAGAATAGACTCTCTCCAAAGTTCCAGAAAAAGTCACACATGAAGAAACGCTTCCAAATGAGTACACTCCGCAAAAGTTCAGAGAATGATTTGCACAAGGCACAAGGCACAAACACCACCATGAATCCCAGCCATAGTTGCAGCGTTGTCATATCCTTGACCACGGCACAGGTTTATGTCCAGTCCATCTCTCTCCAGATGTCTCAGGATATCCCCTGTGAACTCAGCAGCAGTCTTTCCGGCAATAGGGAAGAAGTCCAAGAATGATTCCTTTACTTCAACTTTGTCACATTCAATATGGACGTATTTGATCACTTCACACATCTGATCAGTGTGGGACACATCAGGGGTGCTATCAAAAATAATCCAAAAATACTTTGCTTTCTTGATATCAGCCACATTTTCTCTTTGACGTAATTCCCCAAAAGGCAAATGAACTCATTCTGAATCTTTGGAGATAAATACGAAGCCACTCTCCTCCCAGATGGAATAGAATGCTTAATCCTTACAAAATGTTCTTTCAAAATTGGATCATAATTTGACAGCAACTCTACCAATTCCATGAAGTTTCCTTTGTTTGCTGATGACATGTCCTCTTTGTGACCACGAAAAGGAAGATTCTGGTGAGCCAGAAACAAGGTTACGTTTCTTACTTTGGCGAATTTTTCATTTGGTTTGAAAACTTGTACTGGTATTTCAACTCTTCCGATGGCACCCCCCTCCTGGCTGTCACCCGGGGCGGACTGCCCCCCTCGCACCCCCTTAGTACGCCACTGGGTCAGGGTGTTGTTAGGATGTACAGACAGAGAAGAAGAGGACGGGAGTGTGACATAGAAGTGGTTAGGCGCCATGTTGCATACTATTTAAGCTTCATTAATTCAGCAGCTTTTATATAGGTATTGAAGCTTTCTGGGTATCCTAGCCGCTTCAAAAGGGACATCTTTCTATTTCTTGAACCTTTGCTGCCTAAAATTTTTCCAATTTTAAACACATTTTTTCCTAAATTAAATGCCACTTTCTGCAACTCCTCGCGGTAAAAGACTCCTGCGATTTCCTCCCCATTCAAATCTTCAACGTAATACATCATTATCTCGCCTTTAGGTCTCATAGCACTAACTTTAAAAACTCACGTGTTCATCCTTGCTCAAATCCCTTCGCTAATTTATTTCGCGAACGCGATAGCATTACATAATCAATGATTTTGAAACGTGTAGAGTGTGGTGGCGATGTTCCATCTCTTCTCACATTAGGCTCTGTGCGCGTACCTCCTTCTAAAACTTCGTTAGCTGTTGTGCCAATCGTGCAGTGGCGTGAACGGTTGTATGATGAGGCCAATGATCCCAGAATGTTTATATATCTGTATGTTTTTATGTGTAAAATAGCGATGCGTGCGTTCCTTTATGGTATGCTGAACTATTTCAGCTAAAAAGGCCTTATGTATAAAATTGCTAGTGTAGTAACTGATATTAAACTCTGTCAGCATGTTCTGAAAATCGCGGCCTATAAATTCTTTCCCCATTTCTTACCTTTCTTACAAGGCGCCTGATAGACCTAAAGCGGTCTGTCAGTTGGGAGCCCTCGGACGAGACTCCTCCATGCCTGACGATCTCCACACATCAAGTTTGTCCGTTGGAGACTGACTCCACACTTCTCGACAGTACTCTTGATGTTATCCATCCATCGGATCTTGGGTCTTCCAACTGGTCTTCTGTTTTGAGAGGCCCATTCCAGCATTCTTCTTGCTGTCCTTTCCATCGGCATTCGTTGGACATGCCCGTACCATCTCAGTTGGTTCCTCTCAATATTCTCATTAACCGAAGTTACACCCAACCGCCTTCTTAATTCAGTGTTCCTTATTTTATCCAATCTACTGACTCCTTCCATCAATCTCAGGACCCTCATTTCAGTTGCTTGCAGTTTTCCCCTCGTCCTTGTGGTTAGGGCCCAAGTCTCGCTGCTGTATAATAAGATTGGTTTCAATATTGTTGAGTATATATGCGTCATTACCTTTTTAGGGATGTTTTGGTCTTTCAATAAGGGGTACAGGAAGGAAACATTTCTGCTATATTTCGCAATTCTTTCATTCACCTCTACATCCATATCCGCATGATTTGCTATCACACTACAAAGGTATTTAAATGTGTCCGTCTTTTTCATTTCCCTTCCCCCAACAAAGATTCCATCCTCGTTCGCTCCCCTCGTTACACCATATATTCAGTTTTATCATAATTCAGTTTCAGTCCATACTCCCTCAATCTATCATCCCACCTCTGCATAATTCTCTCCAGGGATTGTGCTGTGTTAGTTCCAACAGCCACATCATCAGCATATCCAAAATTTCCATTGCCTCTTCAATTTCCTCAGTTATGTGTTCCATAACCCTGTTGATGTAGGCAATAAATAAAATGGGTGACAGAACACTCCCTTGTTTAACTCCTGTACTTACATCAAACCACTCCTCCGATCCCACCACCGTGCTCTGGGAGACCCTATAGGTGCTCATTACTGCTCTCAGAAGTTTCGGTGGCATTCTCTCACTCAAATCCACCCACAGCTTCTCCCTGGGCACACTATCAAATGCCTTCTCCAGATCCAAAAAACATATGAAGCGGTCCAAATTGAATTCTCGGCTCTTCTCAAGATATTGTCTTATGGCTGAAATTTGATCTATAGTACTCCTGCCTGCACGAAAGCCACATTGATACTCCAGTAACCCAGGTTCCAGTATGTTTCGTATTCAATGTTCCAAAATCCTTTCAAATATTTTCTTCACATGACACATCAAAGATATGCCACGGTAGTTTTGACATTCCTGCTCACTTCCCTTCTTTTTATATATAGGACATATAATTGCTCTGCCCCATTCTGCCAGTACAATTCCCTGCGACCACACTACCCGGGAAAAGCTTAGCAGCCGGTTCACAGCAGGATCACCAGCTGCTTTTAGTGTTTCTGTGACAATTGCATCCGGCCCGGGAGCGTTATTATTCTTCATCCACTATAGTGCTTGAATAACCTCCTCTCTAGTGATCTCTGTCCCCCTCATGCTCCTCATGATTTACCCGTTCCTCCCGTCTCACCTCATGATATTTGTTCTCGTTATTCAAAAGCTGTCCAAAGTATTCGTTCTAGCATGCGGCCAACTCGCTTTTATCAGTGAGGACTTCACCAATTTAGGGTGGATCGATTTTACATTTTTTTCGATTTCCATATTCTAATAGAGACAAACACTTGCGCATGCATGAGAAAATAGCCTCTGCAAAATCTTAGCTTAATAGGTAATCATCTTCTGCCCCCGGCAGAGCGATGAAAATCATATTTTAGTAGTCAAAAACGTATTTTTCTTATAATTTTTAAAATATTTCAATATGCATCAAAATTATTCCTAATAACTATAAATTCGATGAAAAAGACATATGATCGTTTTTCCAAGCGCGTTGTCCTACGTTAATATCTTTTGCCCCCGGCAACAACGTCAAATGTTGAAAAAATAGGTAATTTATATACATATTTTCAGATCGGCTCTTTGTCTTAAATAATGCATTTATATATTTCCCATAGCATTTATATCGTTGCTTAGACAAGAAATAACACACACGCAAAATTTGATGACTCTAGAGTAATATCTTCTGTCCCCAAGAAAAGTCTAAATGTGGATTATAATTACGTTAATGCGATGATATAAGTACGATAAGTACTAAGTACAGCTCCTCGCTTGCTAATTTTATAAAATTAGCAACCCAGAACTCACCACGAGGAGGTGGCTGTACGTCGAGTTCCACCCTATCCAGCCCCAAACACCCTTCCTTTGGCTGCATGTCGATTTACATACGGTAATCTTTCTTAGAATCAAATCGTGGAATTTTTGTTCGGGAGTGAAGACGGGAGCGGATGAATCCGTCCCTCTCTTCTATTCCACTTACACTGGCAGAGGCTTCGGTTACTAATTTGATGAGTCTCTCGACTGCTTGAGTATGACAAGGGAATAGTGGGATCAGTCCATCAGGCTGGTCTCCCGTCTCAACAAACTCTTTTATTCGGGTATCAGGTATTGTTTTTGTAACGGGGGGTTCGGTCACCTCAGCCGTTTGCCAGTTGATCATTTCGTAATAGTTTCGTAATGGTTATTTAGGCTGTGACGTATATATCACTAAGGCATTATTTTGTAATTTTTTCCAATTTATATTTAGGTTTATTTTTATTTCTTTATTCTTTTGTGACCTGTTTCATAAACAAGCCATTTGAATTTATGTTGAATTTAGTGCTAAAAGTGTCATTTTTCCATAAAAATGTGTTTGCTCCTCCCACAATTTTTTCTATACTTACTATATATATATATATATATGTTTATTTTTGTAACCTATATATTGCCTTGAACTCTCCTTTCACTCCAGTGTTCCTGAGGATGTCATTAGACGAAAGCGCTTGAGCACCACTTTGTGTTTCTTTTTCCCTTCGTGATTTTATTCATCATAAATATTTTTCACGTGTCACTTTCGTGAAATAATTTTCATATATATATATATATATATATATATTCCTTTTACGCTTAGTGGCGTGATGTTTATTACTTTTTCTTTTGTCATTCACCTGTCTTATATGGGCAGGATGGATTTTCTTTGCGCGAACTTTTGGGCAAACCTACATATAATATATATATATATATATATATATGATGAATAAAACCACGAAGGAATATATATATATATAAAACCTTTGTGTGTGTGTGTGTGTGTGTGTATGTGTATATATATATATATATATATATATATATATATATATATATATATACACACACCGTACAGTATATATATATATATATATATATAACCTTTGGTTAGCTTCCGCCCGAATTGTTCATTCTGACGAAGGTCAAGCTTTTCACTCCACCTTAGACCTACAGTTTAACGTGGAATCCGAACCATGCCCCATCAGCAGCCCAGTGTCTTTAACCACTATGCCACCTAGGGTACCCATTTATCTACCAACCACTTTCTTTATTGTGTGGAAGGATGAACAGCTGTGTTTTGCTGCGCGCCAGCTGCCGTCGGGTCTCGATATATATATATATATATATATATATATATATATATATATATATCGAGGGGTGTAGATAGAAGAGACAGGATAAGGAACGAGAGAGCAGGGTGGTGGTGAAAGTTACGGGAATTTCAAAGAAGGCTCAGGAGAGAAGAACGGCATGGTATGGGCATGTAATGAGAAGAGACGAGAACTACGTTGGGAGGAGGGTGTTATCTATGGAAGTGCCCGGGAGGAGGAAGAGAGGAAGACTGAGGATGAGGTGGAAGGATCGTATCAGGATGGACATGAGCGATAAAAACCTGACGGAGGAGATGGCGCAGGATAGGGAGGAGTGGAGAAGTATCCGCAACAGCGACCCATATAAATGGGAATAATAATGCTGCTCACCACACTCTTACAAGAGTGTGGTGAGACCAGCAATAATGTGGAGACAGTACCCATGACGAAGGCTCTGGAAAACAAGCTACAGGTGTCGTGTGGAGTGACTAGATGGGATAGAGTGAGGAATGAGTTAATAAAGGTTGGACGCATATCTGAAAAAGTGCACGAGGCAAGACTACGATGGTTCGGACACGTGAAGAGGAAGGACGGAGGGTACATAGGAAACAGGATGTTAAATATGGAACCGCCGGGTAGGAGAAGAAGAGGAAGACCTCGGAGAAGATGGATGGACAGTGTTCGGGACGACCTGAGGGAGCGGGAGCTGGATGTTGAGCTGGTACAGGATAGACAAGAGTGGAGAAGGAGGATCCGCAGCAGCGACCCCGCGCAAGTGCGGGACTAATACTGCTGTAGAAGAAGATATATATATATATATATATATATATATACGGTGTATATACGGTATATGTACAGTATATGTATACGGTATATATACACACACACACATTAGTTTTTCTTCCGCCCGAATTGTTCATTCTGACAAAGGTAGCGTGATGCTCCACCTTCGACCCACAGCTTAACGTGGACTCTGAACCACAAGTCTACGACCCAACACAGGTGGTCAGAAACTATAAAGTCCGTCCCCGGACTTGATCTCCCGACCTCTCAATCAGCAGCCTGACGTCTTAATCACTTGGTCACCTAGGGTACCCATTTATCTACTAATGTATTTTTATGGAAGGATAAACAGCTGGGTAAGTTGCGCGCCGCCTGCTCTCACCAGAAATCGAACCCGGGCGGGTGGGTTGGAGTTAGCGATGCTCACCACTGCACTACTATATATAGTCAAAGCGGCTTATAACAATTACAGTGTGAAGTGTCAAAATAATTCTTATACCTGGATGATTCTTACAATCAGTATATATACTGTATATATGTTAGCGACAGTAGCGAAATCAGGCATTAAGATAATGCCTAAGCAATAAGCTGGAAGCAAGAATGCATATAGCATTAGTTACAATTTTTACTTTCACTGTTAGGTTATGTCAGGTTATATTTATTATTATTATTATTAGACTATTATTATTATTATTATTACTATTATTAGACTATTATTATTATTATTATTATTATTATTAGACTATTATTATTATTATTATTATTATTATTATATTATAGATATATAGCCTACATAGGCATTATACTTATGATTATATGCATTCTCAGCTTTCAGCTCATTGCTAGGATTTAAGCTTAATGCCGGATTTCACTTATTGACGTTAACATACTGTGTGTGTGTGTGTGTGTGTGTGTGTGTGTATATATATATATATATACAATACGCAGTTTCTGTCCTTCTGTTTGTCCTCAATTTTTCTTGGAAACGCTCAACCTAGGACACTCATCCTTACACCGTTGGAAAAGTCTGTTCCAGGAGGATTCAAAGAATGTTTATTCTTTCGTTTGTACACGCGTGCGCGCATGCGCATGCGTAAATTTTAAACGAAGCCAGGTAGCGAAAAAGTTCATAGAAGAAAGAATGTTAGGTTAATAATAAATAAAACAATAAAAACAATAAAACATATACTCGGGAAACCAAGTGCATTTTTGTACAAGAACAAGAAAATTACTAACCTAACCTAAGTTTGTTGTTAAATCATGACGCAGCTCTTTCAATTTCATGTGAAAAATTCTTGCAACAATATCTGGCCTATGTTCTGGTCTTCGATAAGCTTCAATGCTTTCAGCGATTTCAGTCCCTTGGATTGCGAGGAAACATAATAAATAGATTCACGTTCCAAAGTTTTCTTACAATTGCCATAACGTCTTCATAATTCTGCTGTATTTCTCTCGGGCTGCCTTGATAAAGACACTAATTTGACCGCAGATGTTTTGTATTTATATTCCTAAGCCTGTTTTAATCCCTGATCATACCCAAATTGGAATACTGCTCGGTCCTGACATCCCCATATAAAAAAGAGGACATTAGACAGCTGGAAGGGATTCAGAGAAGTTTCACAGCCAAGATCGAGGGGTGCAAAGAACTAAATTACTCGGAAAGATTATGCGAACTAAACCTATATTCACTGGAAAGGAGAAGAGAGAGATACACCATTATTTACACTTGGAAAATAATGAAGAAACTAGTCTTTAATCTTACTCTGAACCCTGTAACTTCCCAAACAACGGTGGAAAGTAGAAAAGGAAGACTGTGTCGTGTTTCCAAATTAAAGGCGAGACAGGGAACATCCTTAAACGTGAAAGAAAATAGTTTTGTGGTGAGAAGACCAAAACTGTTTAAACAGCTGCCCCAAAGACCTAAGAAACACAAAGGGAGTTGCAGTGGACACCTTCAAAAGATGGTTAGACGCCTGGCTCAGAACAATCCCCGATGAACCGGGCGTACCTGGCTATGTGAGGTGGAGAGTAAACGAAAGCAACTCGCTCCTCAACCAAGCCAGACCTAGAGGGGATGGGCCACCAGCTTGACCATCGTGTGAAGAGAGACCAACGCACGAAACAGCAACGATGTTAACGAGGTATATATACACACATGATGTTTCAGGAGGAAAGGTCAATACTTCAGGAGGTGATAGTATCGGTCATTGTGAGAAAAAAAGTTCATATGAACATGTGTGTAATTCTGAATGGTTACGGAGATAGAGCTGTTTGAATCTACAAATACAAAAGCATTGTTAATGGTAATCAAGAAAGAGAAACCAATTACTGTTTCTAACATTTAATGTTTAAACATTGGCATTTTGAATGGTATCAGATACAGAAATGACAAATTTGTTGCAGTTTACAATACATTTTCGAAAATCCGACTGTCAACCTCAATGCACTTTGCAACTAACTCGTGTGCGAAGATCGCGTGTTGTTCGTCTGAGTTGATCTTGACGTTCCTTTATGCGGGTAGCAACATCCAAAATGCGCGCGAGCAATTCGTCTCCTGTATCCACCTTTCTTTTGTAAACTTGACTTTTCATCCACCCCCACAAACAATAATCTAACGGAGAGAGGTCTGGAGACCTTGGTGGCCATTGAATGGGACCACCGCGGCCGATCCATCGACCAGGAAAAGTTTGAGTTAGGTATTGAATCACCAGACGGGTAGAATGTGGAGGAGCTCCGTCATGCTGAAAGTACATACCAGCGCGTGTAGCCAAAGAAACATCCTCCAATAGTCCTGGCAATTCATTTTGCAGAAATTCTAGGTAACTTTGTCCTGTAAGACGATTCTCTAAAGTAACAGGGCCAATCAGCTGATCATCGATGATACCGCACCACACATTGGCAGAGAAGCGATGTTGAAAATTTGTTTCCACAGTGGCATTTGGATTTTCGTCTGAACACCGATGAGAGTTACGAGTGTTGTTGATACCGTCGCGGGTGAAAGTAGCTCATCGGTGAATAGTATTAATCGAAGCAATCGGCGATTAGCATTTACCCAATGAAAAAATTCCAGTCGCATGGCAGCGTCTCCTGGTTGAAAGTGTTGTACACGCTGTACATGATATGGATGCAAGCCTTCCTCATGTAATGTTCGCCATACTCTTGTGTGTGGTATAGTGGTATACCGAGACGTGTAGAAATTCTTCGTGAGCTAGTAGTAGGACTACGCTCTCCCAACTGAAGAATGTTTTCCACTTCATCCACATCTTGTTGACCTTCACGTTCAGATGAAACATGAGCGCTCGGAAGTGTACCAATCTCACGCAATGTGTTGAAAACCCTGGTAAACACACTTCGATCCGGAATTCTGCGGTTCAGAAACCATCGACGGTATTCTGCAACAGCAGCTGTTGCACTTCCATCGCAAAAACCGTAGACATACACCATATCTGCATATTCGGCATGTGTGAAGGTGTGTGGCATTCTTAACACTGCTTCAAACACCAAACAATGTCACTCACAACAGTCAGCTGTCGATTGGCATATGTTACATGCTTACATTACAGTTTACATGGTTCAAGGTTATAGGGGAGGGAAGGGGGAGGAAGAGCTGCGCGCGCATCAGATTCCAAGAGCTCTATCTCTGTAACCATTCAGAATTAGACACATGTTCATATGAACTTTTTTTCTCACAATGACGATACTATCACCTCCCGAATTATTGACCTTTCCTCCTGAAACACCCTATAGTGTGATGTAGCGGTAGCACTGCTGCTTTTGAGGAAGATGAAAATAGTGATATGGCTGCACCAGTGCTAAGGGTACCTATGAAAGCCATTAGAACTACAAATTTGGAAGTACAATGTATACGGATAAAGATTGAAAATAGAATTTGAATAAAATAATCATGATCTATTTTTAAAAACAAAATTTGTTTTCAGAGGCATACACATCATTCAAATAGGGCTCTTGCACTGAAAAAGGGCTCTTGCAAGAAATTGAGGGGGGGGGGTTCCAGACGTGGTCGACCCACGCCCTAGATCTGGCTATGATACATATGAGCACCCATGTATATATATGTGTGTGTGTGTGTGTGTGTGTACTTAACATATGACTACGACGTAGTGAGGGTGTAGACTTGAGACTATTTAAAATTATATAATTTATAATTACGTCTAGTTTTAAAAGTATCTTACTTTTACATTTATTTCATTTTTAGTTTGACATCAGCAAATTTCTTTAAGAGGGAGGATCAAGCTAGAATTTTAGGAGTCTAAATTACTTAAGGTGTAAGAGTCATTGTCATGAATCTTATATATACATATATATATATATACAGTATATATGTATATATATATATATATATATATATATATATATATATATATATATATATATATATATATACACATATATATATATATATATATATATACTGCTGAATACACGAAAGGACTTGGAATCATTTCTTCTTTTTCTTTGTGGGCTTGCCTCAATGCCTCATTCATTCATTTCATGTTTTTAAGTGTGAAATTCATTCAAAAGAAATGTAAGTTAGGTTAGGTTCAGTTAAGATACGTTGGGAATGAGACATTTCCTTAAGATAAAATTTGTAAATGATTGATTTGGCGGACAACTACAGATTTCTTACGAAACTTAGCAAATCAATCATTTACAAATTTTATCTTAAGGAAATGTCTCATTCCCAACATATCTTAACTGAACCTAACCTAACTTACATTTCTTTTGAATGAATTTCACACTTAAAAACATGAAATGAATGAATGAGGCATTGAGGCAAGCCCACGAGGAAAAAGAAGAAATGATTCCAAGTCCTTTCGTGTATTCAGCAGTACACCTCGTCAGGGAATTGAGAAGGCGAGATGACGAAAATATATACATATGTACAACGGAACAGATAAATAAAAAGAGATTAGCACATGGTTAACAAGCGTTGATTAAAGGCAAAATACATTTTAACAAGATATTGTTAATTTTATACATTCCATATTCTATTCCTACTACTAATTGGAAAAAAACTTTGGTTTAACTTTACTTGTTCTAATGCTTACAGCAACAGAGAGGAGTTTTTCAGAAAGTACCGTCGCCATCCATCTCCTTGCTCATATTTGTGCCCGGAATCGTGCAAAATCTGTTCTTCGAGACGCCAAAAGAAAAATTCATTCAAACGCCATGCGTGGTGGTGGTGGTTCCAGGCTTTGTCAAAAATAAAGGAGATAGTCCCGAACTTACATACCTCTAAAAACATCCTCCATTCCAACCTACTTTTTTTATACAGGAAGGAGTGGCCAGGGGGGAATATCCACAAAATTGTGAAAATCTTCTCTCTCTTTCAGGCGTCTAGTTAAGAAACTCTCCAACAACTTTACATGTTCTTCCTCTCCCCTCCTCCTTTTCCCTTCTGGCTTAGTTACCATTCTTCTCTTCACAAAGCTGAGCTCTTCTTTCGAACTTTCGCCTCCAACTCAACCCTGAACGAATCCGGTGCTGCTCCTCCGTCTCCTCCTTCCACCGACATAATTATGTCTGAAACTAGAACTCTTCCAATGATGTTCTTCCTGACCTGTCTGGGGTCACCTCCAGGAAGGCGTACGGTCATAATGGTGTACCTCCTGTTGTTCTCAAGAACTGTCCCTCTGTGATGACACCCAGGCCTGGCAAACTCTTTCGTCTTTGTCTTTCATCTGATACTTTTCCTTCCTGCTGGAAGTTCGCTTTAATTCAGCATGTCCGTCAGTCGGTTTAGAATGCGTAACCAGCCATTTGGTATACATATAATTGAATCACGTAATGTATTTATTGGAAATTATTTCCCTCAATCGTTCTTATATATATTGAGGTATTGGTTAATAGATTAGTCGCAACATTCACATAACGGGGCTTGTCACATGTAATGCTCAAACTCTTCCCTCTATGGTTGGGAATGTGTACAATGAGCAGCAGGCGCGCCTGGGTGTCCCCAACAAATTGATGCTCCCCGATATTGCTGTAAATATAGCACATGTCTGGGGATGGATAGCTTTCACCCAATTTCTCCAATTTCAACTGATACATTAAGCTGGAAAAGTCATGTTGTGCCTCGTGAAAGGTGTCTCTTTGGAGGGCTGCACTATATCGACCCTCGGCCACAATTGTGAACAGCTCTTTGTCTTTAATATTTCTACGAAGCGTTGCTTTTAACTTCAACGTGCGTGTCTATGTTTACGACTTCAAAAAGTAAGTCGTTTGTCAGGTACGACTTTTCAAGACTCTTGTTTAAACCCGTCACAATGCCCGTCGCTGTGTCACAATGACCGATTCCTAGTGTCACATTTGTACTCTTGTACTGTACCCCACCGAACAGGACTGATCGCATAGTGTTGTCTAAGGTTATGCCTAATTTTTCACACTCATCAACTCTTCTAAGGATCAGAAATATGATCTGATCATTTTCAAGAGTTAAAAATTTGGTGGCTAACTGGAATTCACAAACACCAACTTCGTACGAATCACGTTCCAATTCAACGGGCCCATGGAGTTCTGTTACAAAGTTGGTCAGGGCAGGGGCGTACCTAAAGTATTTGGCACCTCCCCCATAAATAATTTTAAAATGTAAACACACAGAAAAATATATTATGTTTGCAAGTAGATTTTTAAACAGTACAGTACTGTCATAAGCAAATTGGAAATAAGAAAAATGCAGGACATTAAAAATTCAGTGAACAGGTAATATTTCATTTTATTTTATACAAAAAACACAGGAAATCCAGTCTCAACGCTCAGCCTATTCTTCAAAGGTAAATAGAGAGGATTCACAGTCTCTGTTTTCGAGCCTTAATTTCTGCAAATTAATCAATGACCTCATCAAAATTCATCTTCTTTGTATATTCATGTTCAATTGAAAGTAAAGCCAGATTTGTCAATCTTGTCTGACTCAAGGTCGAGCGAAAGAAATTTTTTATCAATTTAAATTTGGTAAAACTTCTTTCACATGAAGCAATAGACACGCAGACAGTCAAAAAGAATCTCAAACACAGTGACAAGCTTGGCAAAAATTCACAAAAATCCCATTTCACAATAAACTCCAGAAACTGCAATGCTGTCCATTTCTTTGCCTCTTCAACGCTGATTTTGGCAGCTTCCAAATGCCTCCGAAGTCGTCCAATTTCCAAACTGATATCTTCATCAGAGAATTCATCGAAAATCTGAGTCAAATTTGGAATATACTTTCGAAGTTCTTCTTCTGTTGCAACAACCAAAGTGTTTGGCTGAATAACAGCGACGATTGACAAAATTTGATCCATTACCTTAGAACGAATCTCCAATTCTTGATGAAAGCGATCAAGACATTCAAACATAACCCTTTTTACTTCTTCTGGCAAGGTGAGACCAGCATCCTTTGCCATCTCTCCTGGCATCCTTTTTCAGAGCTTTACTCTCCCTCTTCTCTCCATAGAAATGTCCATTTTCTCACACTTTGTAGTTGCATAATGAATGGCCCTCTCCACAATTTCATTGCGCTGATCTTCAAGAAACAGTTTTAGAGCTTGGAGCTTCACAATGCACTTTTCAAGGCTGATTCCAACTGTTGGCAAACACTTTTGTGTGAGATTAATTTCTTCCAGGACTTCACACCAGAAAGAAAGTTAACTCAAAAAGAGAAATCACATACAGCAGACAGCAAAATCTGAGCTGATCATCTTGTGTCCACATTTTCTTTGGGATCGCACATTACAGTACTTCAAGGGTTGAGGTCAGCTTTTCAAAATTTGCCTTCACTGGTTTCACAGCGTCATAATAAGCACTCCATCTTTTCTGGGAAAGTCTTTCGACAGTCATGCCTACATTCTCCATCAGCACTTCCCATCGATGAGTTGAGACTGAAAAGAAGGAATAGACTCTCTCCAAAGTTCCAGAAAAAGTCACACATGAAGAAACGCTTCCAAATGAGTACACTCCGCAAAAGTTCAGAGAATGATTTGCACAAGGCACAAGGCACAAACACCACCATGAATCCCAGCCATAGTTGCAGCGTTGTCATATCCTTGACCACGGCACAGGTTTATGTCCAGTCCATCTCTCTCCAGATGTCTCAGGATATCCCCTGTGAACTCAGCAGCAGTCTTTCCGGCAATAGGGAAGAAGTCCAAGAATGATTCCTTTACTTCAACTTTGTCACATTCAATATGGACGTATTTGATCACTTCACACATCTGATCAGTGTGGGACACATCAGGGGTGCTATCAAAAATAATCCAAAAATTCTTTGCTTTCTTGATATCAGCCACATTTTCTCTTTGACGTAATTCCCCAAAAGGCAAATGAACTCATTCTGAATCTTTGGAGATAAATACGAAGCCACTCTCCTCCCAGATGGAATAGAATGCTTAATCCTTACAAAATGTTCTTTCAAAATTGGATCATAATTTGACAGCAACTCTACCAATTCCATGAAGTTTCCTTTGTTTGCTGATGACATGTCCTCTTTGTGACCACGAAAAGGAAGATTCTGGTGAGCCAGAAACAAGGTTACGTTTCTTACTTTGGCGAATTTTTCATTTGGTTTGAAAACTTGTACTGGTATTTCAACTCTTCCGATGGCACCCCCCTCCTGGCTGTCACCCGGGGCGGACTGCCCCCCTCGCAACCCCCTTAGTACGCCACTGGGTCAGGGTGTTGTTAGGATGTACAGACAGAGAAGAAGAGGACGGGAGTGTGACATAGAAGTGGTTAGGCGCCATGTTGCATACTATTTAAGCTTCATTAATTCAGCAGCTTTTATATAGGTATTGAAGCTTTCTGGGTATCCTAGCCGCTTCAAAAGGGACATCTTTCTATTTCTTGAACCTTTGCTGCCTAAAATTTTTCCAATTTTAAACACATTTTTTCCTAAATTAAATGCCACTTTCTGCAACTCCTCGCGGTAAAAGACTCCTGCGATTTCCTCCCCATTCAAATCTTCAACGTAATACATCATTATCTCGCCTTTAGGTCTCATAGCACTAACTTTAAAAATCTCACGTGTTCATCCTTGCTCAAATCCCTTCGCTAATTTATTTCGCGAACGCGATAGCATTACATAATCAATGATTTTGAAACGTGTAGAGTGTGGTGGCGATGTTCCATCTCTTCTCACATTAGGCTCTGTGCGCGTACCTCCTTCTAAAACTTCGTTAGCTGTTGTGCCAATCGTGCAGTGGCGTGAACGGTTGTATGATGAGGCCAATGATCCCAGAATGTTTATATATCTGTATGTTTTTATGTGTAAAATAGCGATGCGTGCGTTCCTTTATGGTATGCTGAACTATTTCAGCTAAAAAGGCCTTATGTATAAAATTGCTAGTGTAGTAACTGATATTAAACTCTGTCAGCATGTTCTGAAAATCGCGGCCTATAAATTCTTTCCCCATTTCTTACCTTTCTTACAAGGCGCCTGATAGACCTAAAGCGGTCTGTCAGTTGGGAGCCCTCGGACGAGACTCCTCCATGCCTGACGATCTCCACACATCAAGTTTGTCCGTTGGAGACTGACTCCACACTTCTCGACAGCACTCTTGATGTTATCCATCCATCGGATCTTGGGTCTTCCAACTGGTCTTCTGTTTTGAGAGGCCCATTCCAGCATTCTTCTTGCTGTCCTTTCCATCGGCATTCGTTGGACATGCCCGTACCATCTCAGTTGGTTCCTCTCAATATTCTCATTAACCGAAGTTACACCCAACCGCCTTCTTAATTCAGTGTTCCTTATTTTATCCAATCTACTGACTCCTTCCATCAATCTCAGGACCCTCATTTCAGTTGCTTGCAGTTTTCCCCTCGTCCTTGTGGTTAGGGCCCAAGTCTCGCTGCTGTATAATAAGATTGGTTTCAATATTGTTGAGTATATATGCGTCATTACCTTTTTAGGGATGTTTTGGTCTTTCAATAAGGGGTACAGGAAGGAAACATTTCTGCTATATTTCGCAATTCTTTCATTCACCTCTACATCCATATCCGCATGATTTGCTATCACACTACAAAGGTATTTAAATGTGTCCGTCTTTTTCATTTCCCTTCCCCCAACAAAGATTCCATCCTCGTTCGCTCCCCTCGTTACACCATATATTCAGTTTTATCATAATTCAGTTTCAGTCCATACTCCCTCAATCTATCATCCCACCTCTGCATAATTCTCTCCAGGGATTGTGCTGTGTTAGTTCCAACAGCCACATCATCAGCATATCCAAAAATTTCCATTGCCTCTTCAATTTCCTCAGTTATGTGTTCCATAACCCTGTTGATGTAGGCAATAAATAAAATGGGTGACAGAACACTCCCTTGTTTAACTCCTGTACTTACATCAAACCACTCCTCCGATCCCACCACCGTGCTCTGGGAGACCCTATAGGTGCTCATTACTGCTCTCAGAAGTTTCGGTGGCATTCTCTCACTCAAATCCACCCACAGCTTCTCCCTGGGCACACTATCAAATGCCTTCTCCAGATCCAAAAAACATATGAAGCGGTCCAAATTGAATTCTCGGCTCTTCTCAAGATATTGTCTTATGGCTGAAATTTGATCTATAGTACTCCTGCCTGCACGAAAGCCACATTGATACTCCAGTAACCCAGGTTCCAGTATGTTTCGTATTCAATGTTCCAAAATCCTTTCAAATATTTTCTTCACATGACACATCAAAGATATGCCACGGTAGTTTTGACATTCCTGCTCACTTCCCTTCTTTTTATATATAGGACATATAATTGCTCTGCCCCATTCTGCCGGTACAATTCCCTGCGACCACACTACCCGGGAAAAGCTTAGCAGCCGGTTCACAGCAGGATCATCAGCTGCTTTTAGTGTTTCTGTGACAATTGCATCCGGCCCGGGAGCGTTATTATTCTTCATCCTCTATAGTGCTTGAATAACCTCCTCTCTAGTGATCTCTGTCCCCCTCATGCTCCTCATGATTTACCTGTTCCTCCCGTCTCACCTCATGATATTTGTTCTCGTTATTCAAAAGCTGTCCAAAGTATTCGTTCTAGCATGCGGCCAACTCGCTTTTATCAGTGAGGACTTCACCAATTTAGGGTGGATCGATTTTACATTTTTTTCGATTTCCATATTCTAATAGAGACAAACACTTGCGCATGCATGAGAAAATAGCCTCTGCAAAATCTTAGCTTAATAGGTAATCATCTTCTGCCCCCGGCAGAGCGATGAAAATCATATTTTAGTAGTCAAAAACGTATTTTTCTTATAATTTTTAAAATATTTCAATATGCATCAAAATTATTCCTAATAACTATAAAGTCGATGAAAAAGACATATGATCGTTTTTCCAAGCGCGTTGTCCTACGTTAATATCTTTTGCCCAAGGCAACAACGTCAAATGTTGAAAAAATAGGTAATTTATATACATATTTTCAGATCGGCTCTTTGTCTTAAATAATGCATTTATATATTTCCCATAGCATTTATATCGTTGCTTAGGCAAGAAATAAACACACGCAAAATTTGATGACTCTAGAGTAATATCTTCTGTCCCCAAGAAAAGTCTAAATGTGGATTATAATTACGTTAATGCGATGATATAAGTACGATAAGTACTAAGTACAGCTCCTCGCTTGCTAATTTTATAAAATTAGCAACCCAGAACTCACCACGAGGAGGTGGCTGTACGTCGAGTTCCACCCTATCCAGCCCCAAACACCCTTCCTTTGGCTGCATGTCGATTTACATACGGTAATCTTTCTTAGAATCAAATCGTGGAATTTTTGTTCGGGAGTGAAGACGGGAGCGGATGAATCCGTCCCTCTCTTCTATTCCACTTACACTGGCAGAGGCTTCGGTTACTAATTTGATGAGTCTCTCGACTGCTTGAGTATGACAAGGGAATAGTGGGATCAGTCCATCAGGCTGGTCTCCCGTCTCAACAAACTCTTTTATTCGGGTATCAGGTATTGTTTTTGTAACGGGGGGTTCGGTCACCTCAGCCGTTTGCCAGTTGATCATTTCGTAATAGTTTTGACTATCGTAGAGCAGCTCAGGCATGGCGAAGGCTCGAATTTCCCCCGCTGGTGATTGTTTTGATCGTGCTTTTAATATTCTTCTCCATCCCAATTCTCTTATGTGTTGCTCATCGGCATGTAGCATGGAGATCAAAATATTTTCTGGGTGAGCAAAGAAAGAATTTCTACGGAGGACTTTGTTGGCGATTGTCTTAGATCTTTGAGGCATGGTCTGAGAGAGACGCATCATTTCGAAAAAATGTTTTGCGCCCTCAGTGAAACTGGAGTTTTTCTTTATCTTAAACCAAATTGGTGCGTAAACTGTCATAATGAATCGCACAATTTCGTTGAAGGTGCTGGAGGGTTCACTGGTTGAAACATAGAGGCGCAGAAATCTATTTGCTGCTGTCAGCCACCTGGAATGCGCCATCTTACCTGGATTTCGAGCCGCGAGAGCTGAAGAGCAGCTACCGCTCGACACTGCTCTGTAGATGCCTAACAAATATTTTTGGTCAGTGCTCAACTCGGCATCATCTATGTCAATGTCGGGAGATGGAATGGCATCGAATTCTGTAATTGGAAGTTTTTCGCAGTCGTTCAGTTGTTTTCCAACTGGTCCAGTAAAGCCCATTGGCCCAGTTGTTTTGCCGTCCAAGTCTTGAATGAGGTGTCGCAGTGATAATTCATTACCGTGTAATAGGCATATGATCCACTGAACTGGCCTTTGTAGTTTCATTTCAATCATACGAATGGCTCCACCCTTTCGACCCGTGTTCACTGCGGTACCATCACAGCCGATAGCCACAATGTCGTCCGTGCTAATATTGTTAGTCTCTAGAAAGTTGATGATACCTGATGTTATTGCAGTGGCAGAACCTGATGCAGGAGTGAAATGCCCCATGTACTGGGATTCTGGTTCTTGAACTAAAACTATATGCTCTTCTACCACAGTCCTTCTATGCTTCACATTGTCTATTTCTTCTTGTGTCATTGTTTTATCTTTACGTCCGTCAAAGAAAATGCCCTGTAATGGTAGCGTGATCTTGTCATCTTGCTGATGCTCAGAACGAACTCTTTTTCTGGCTCTTCTTATCTTATTTCGATCAATCACTGAACTGACATCATCTTCTCGTATCCAGCCAACATCCTCTAACAACGAAGAAGCAATAAATGAAGCAGCTCTGTCTGAGACGCCCGTACGATCACAAGCTTCAGCAAGTACCTGGAGTTTCATTCGTGTTTTTTCCTTCATGTCATGTTTATCTCTCGGTGTTAGTTCATACGATGACGATGATTCTATAGATGTATCCTCGGTTTCACTAGAGGCTGACGAAGAAGGTTGTTCTTGAGAAGTTTCTTGTCGTTTACTAGTCGACGGCTCTTGATATTCTGCTATTCCTTCTTGTTTCAATATCGCCAATCTTCTTGCAAGAGTCATCTCGTTTTTATTTGTTGTTTCAACATCCAAAGTTCCTATTGCCATTTTGCGATCACTTCTTTGGTCGAGTAAAAACTGTTGCTCTTTCAGTGGTACTCGTCGTTCACGAGGGCAGCTGCATTTTGTCAAATCAGGGCAGTTACAAGCCGATATGTCAAATAAGGTGGTCTTAGTTGATTTCTTGAAGGCCTCAAGATTTTTCTGTAACGATTCGTTCTTCTTTTTCGCGTTCAGTGATTTGATGATGTTAGCCATTTTATCACGATAACTTTTCAACATTTGATTTATCCGTGCTGTCGAAACTGTTGGAATGGAAGCTGATTTCCACAAGTATTCCAGTCTCTCCGTGACCACAGCGGCGATGTCTTTGAATGGAGGTTCCTTCTTTGATGATCTCAACTCAGTTCTCACATGATGGTAGTATTGCATCACATCTTCACATGTGGGAAAACATCGCAAATTCAAATCTTTCCCAGCACCAAATATTGGACACGTAACCGATCTTCTAGTTGTAGCGGTAGCCATCCTGTAAAGATTAAAGAATAATGTATTGTTCTGTTACGCAATAAAATCGAAAAAAACAGAGTTATGAGAAAAACAAACAAGGATATGAGCAGAGAGATTGAGCACACTGAGGACTCTGAGTGAGGAGCCACACACACACACACACACACTGAGGACTCGAGGAGCCAGCTGCAAAATACACACCTGCCTTCGACGCTGTCAAAAGGCAACTGAGGGAAGTGCGTACTGGCGCGTCAGTGGCAGCTGCTGCTGGCAGCACTCACCAGAGATGACCTTTAAACCCTAGCCTCGAGTCATAAAATTTTGCGTGTGTTATTTCATGCCTAAGCAACAATATAAATGCTATGGGAAATATATAAATGCATTATTTAAGACAAAGAGCCGATCTGAAAATATGTACAGTATATAAATTACCTATTTTTTGAACATTTGACGTTGTTGCTGGGGGCAAAAGATATTAACGTAGGACAACGCGCTTGGAAAAACGATCATATGAGGTCTTTTTCATCGACTTTATAGTTATTAGGAATAATTTTGATGCATATTGAAATATTTTAAAAATTATAAGAAAAATACGTTTTTGACTACTAAAATATGATTTTCATCGCTCTGCCGGGGGCAGAAGATGATTACCTATTAAGCTAAGATTTTGCAGAGGCTATTTTCTCATGCATGCGCAAGTTCTTGTCTCTATTAGAATATGGAAATCGAAAAAAATGTAAAATCGATCCACCCTATTCACCATGTGCATTTTCAATCACTTTTATACTTCTTAGCCATGCTATACAGTAACTTCTTTGAGCTTTGAAAATCCTCTTCTAAGTCTCTACCTTTTTTCTCCCACACAGAGCGTTTCGCTCTTTTAACCTCGTTGGTGTGGTTTCTCATTTCGTCATATTCTTGCCTTGTTTGCTCATTTCTATCCTTAAGGCATCTCCTAAAAGCACGCATCTTATTTGTCACTGCCTCCTTTACCTCCTGGGTCCATCATGCCGTCTTTTTCTTTTTTGACCCACCAACTACCCTTTCTCCAATCACCTCTCGCTGTATTCCTTCTATCGTTCTCCTAAACTCAATCCAAACCTCCTCCACTATTTCCGTAGCTACCCTTTGTCCGAAAGCCTCCTCAGTTCTAGTTCTAATCTCTTCCAGTTTTTCTGATATATTCTCCGTGCACACTCTTCTCCTTCTAGGCTTTTTCATATTTTGTGGTACTGGAAGCAAAATTTTGGCTTTAACAAGTCTATGATCCGAGTCAAAACACACAGATGGTACTACTCTTACATCTTTCACCAATGACTTTTTATCCACCACAATAAAGTCTATCTGAGACTTATCATAATTTCCGGTTCTACTATTCCATCCATACCACGTATAGAGATGTGATTCCTGCTGGTGCTTAAAAAATGTGTTCATTATACTAAGAACATTTCTTGCACAAAAATTTACCAGCATTTCCCCTTCCAAATTTCTCTCCCCCACACCAAATGCCCCGATCACGTCTTCATTTCCGTTTCCATCTCCACCCACATGGCCATTTAGGGCTCCCATCAAAATTCTTGGTCCATAAGGCAGCCCATCTATCATTCCCTGAAGATCCTCATAAAAAGTTTCCTTTTCCTCCTGTTATCTTTCACTCTGCCGTGCATATGCCTTGATTACCGATAGTCTCTCTCCGTTTAGGCTCAGGGTCACTCCCATCAGTCTCTCACTCTTCATTATCACTCCAACAACATGTTCAGAAAATCGGGGGGACAATATAATTGCCATACCCGATCTGGTATCCTCTTCTCTGCCCTTGTATATGCACTTATAATCATTGTGCAGTACCTTGGTTCCTTCACCTCTCCATCTGGTTTCTGCGATTCCCATAATATGTATAGATTTCGATTCCATGAACTCAACTATTTCTTCGCATTTATCTCTAAGTGTTCCGACATTTATTGTAGCAATCCAAAAGAAAGTCCGTTTTCGCGCCAAAGTCGTAACCGTGGTCCGTCCGTTCCGAGGCTCTCTGCGTTGTACTTGAGCAAAAGAAAACCACCAGAGGCTTGCTAGGCCTTTCCTGGCTTGTTCGAAACTACTAATTAGTACCTTCTGGATGCCTATTGCCCCTCGGAAGTTACAGAAATCTCCTTCCAGATTTCCAGGCAGACATTCCAGTCGGTTTAAGCTGGTACACCTCGACAAGGTTACGTAGTTTCTTGTCCTGGTAGAGTAAGGCTCCAGGACCGTAGCAGTCTTTCCCCATATCCGTACAAAAATAGCCAGGAATCCTGTTTTCTTTCAACATCAGCGTTTTGGTAGCGTTAGGAGCTGTTTCAGGCGATTTATTTTTCAGCGGAATTAGCCACAGATATCTAGAGAATACATCTATTATGAATAGGATGTAGCGGTAGCCATCATTATCAGTAGCGGCTCGTCGGTAGGCACTGCGGAACTGCAGCACCCCTAAATTTTTTATTTACAATTGAAATAATGAAGAACAATATAAGGATGAGCTCACTGAATAACTTTTTCAATTACTTTTGAAACTTTTATTCATTGCTCAATGCTCATCCATTTATTTCAGTAATTATTTCAACCCATTCTTAGAGACAGCACCCCTAGAATTTTTAG
This sequence comes from Bathynomus jamesi, assembly GCA_023014485.1. Lineage (NCBI taxonomy): Eukaryota > Metazoa > Arthropoda > Malacostraca > Isopoda > Cirolanidae > Bathynomus > Bathynomus jamesi. Next base: position 683,803 of record JAJOZX010001731.1, on the reverse strand, counting down.
TCACGAGCCGCCACTGATCATTATACACTAAATATCTTTGCATTCTGTTAAATCCGCTTGCCAAATAGAGTCAATCGAAGCCGCTGTTGTCTTGGCCGTTTTAAACCTTTTTCTCACCGGCTTATGAAGTGTATAAGCATCCTGCTCTCGCAAAAACCTCCCAACATTTTTTCGCTACTCCATCATTGTAAACACCTCTGTACAGTCTATTAACACCGCCATAGGAGGCGGGGTTAGAAATATCATAATAACGTTTTTTTAATATGTTAGCCATTTGCATATTTTAGAGACACGTGGATAAGGTTAGCCGTTTGGTCCCTTCTTTCTCCTCTTCAGAGATGCTACTGTTGGGGGTGATGGCGTACTCAGTTGTGACACATGCGAGACTTGCTCCAAGTCTTTTAACCTATTCAAATTTCCTATCAATGTTTTGGGGACATTTATTTGTTGTATTCTTGCTTTAATATGCTCCCATCCTGTTGGTGAGGGCCTGTCCCACTTTCTCACCAGATCATGGACAATGTCGACAATATTGAATCCCTATACCCTTGATCCTTCAACAATGACCTCGCCTGTATCGGTCCACTGTCCTCACTCAATAGATTATAAAGAGAAGCCTTTATTCCTCAATGTACGTGGGAGACTGCTTTTTAATACATGCTCGATGTGTTGCGTTCCGTTATTCTTTGGTTGGTTATCTCTAACTTCGGCCACAAGCGCTGTGTCGACATGCTCATCGTTGCTCGCGCTGTGCCTAATAACCACGGGGAGCTCTGTCGGATTCTTATATTCTTCGTACTCATGAAGAAATTTATGCAGAGCCTCTTGGTACAAGATCCTTTTCTCATCAGGTGATTTTTCACTGTTTAATATTGCTAACAATTCACTTTCCATTCTTTTAAGCCTGCTTTAACGAGGTTCTAGAACAGTGTCTGGATTCTTTGAACTTTGCAATGAAGCATACACCTTGTGCGAAATCACTACCGCTTTCTTCATTATATTAATCTAGTCAGTAAAGGTCCCAAAACTGAAAATAAGATGGGGAGGAATCGTTGATAGATTTTTATTTATTCACGGTAATTCTTCAGCCTATTTGTCATTCTGGAATATACACCGTTTCAGGCTCGTTTTGGAATATATTTGTTCTTAGGTGCACCTAAACGTGTTTCGCGGGTGAAGGTTACAAAGCAAATATCCGTAACGCTGAATTGTAGCTTCTTTACAAACCTCCAAACGCTCCTTACGCTGATTCGGGAACATTTAATTGACTACTACCCCAATTTGTGACATATCTCTACTTTGCGCGAATAAGACTAGATATTGTGTATTTAACGACATATCGCGCATGTATCTATTTTTGAAAAATAGATTCTGATTGATGAAGAATACGCTTATGTTAAGATGGTGGGAGAACATTGTAAATGTCTAGGCAAACGTTTTATCCATTTCTAACATGAGTTCGTCAATTACAGTGATTGTATGCTCATTTCCCTTTAACGAATTAACGTCATATACACCTTTGTGGAACAAAATATCATCTCGGTACTCGTTGAACACTGATTGATACGTCGAATAGCACCATATTACTTTATGCACAAATTTTGAGAACATCTTCTCCTTATCTTTAATGATTTTCAGCATAAACACAGTTTTACCACATCCTGTAGGGCCAGATATAATACATGTGAAGGGGCTTGTGAACCTGAATTTTTCTACAGATTCCATCTCTAACATGTCACACCCCTAAGTGGGTCATTTACAAAATCTAAAAAAAATTTAAGTGCTGTTCCTTACATTCTTATTTTTCTTCCACAGAACCGTGAATGACGACGATGCACAGCCCCCCCCATTATCGATATTACAGATTACCCCATGAACGTGTAGCTACAGACTCCATCCCCGCTGACGAACCTTCACCAGCGATACCTGTAGCACACGACAATTCAAAGCGGAAGCATGATGAAGAACTCTCCACGTCAGGTATAAAGCGCGCCAAGATTGCACCGGTTGTTAGACCTCCAGTAATAGAACTCCAACCCTCTACGTCTTACGACGTAACCCCCACAATAGTACCTTCCTCAAATATACCCCCTTATTGCTGTTCAATTCCGGGTGCATCCTCCACACCAGCAGCTTCTCGTGCTGTGGAGGAAGGTATAACATTCGAGTTGGTGCGCACCGCTACCCACCCCCCCTTTCTGACTAGAAATTGTACGTGGTCAGGGTTGACCCTGGATCCCTGTATAGCAACGGTGTTGGACTGCGACGCGTAGTTGAAAGTATTTTGGAGTTAGCCCTTCAGAACCGCGACGAACGTGAAGTCCGGACGAGGTTGTCCTTCAGGTCAGATGACGGGGATGTAGATGATTTTTGAGTAGTAATACTGTTCAGACGCTTGGCAGCTGTAGGCATACAATATATCTTGGGCCGTATAATGCAGGCCTCTCAAAGTAGTACAGCCTTCAATATGGACATCTTTACGGTAGATATTGACAGAGTATTCCGGGTTGCGGGTCATAGTGCCACACCTTATATACTCTTAATTTCAATTCTCAGTCTATTTACAGAAGGCATTTAAACGTCGATCGTGGTTGCGGCTTTGTAGCAAGTCTTAGCTCATATGTTCACTGTGCTAAATACAATCGTGTATAATATCTGGCTGCCTATGTTGTGCAGCGTGCCCGTAAACTGGCTTCAGATTGTAAACTTGAGTTTGAGTGTAATATAGGTCCTGAAGAGCTGAGAAGGGTAGAGCATGAAATAAATGTTCGTATAGTTGTATTTGGAATGGATAATTATAATCGTCGTAGGACTGTGTATGTTTTTAAAAGTTGTGTGAGAGATCGTACAAGACCTCTACTTATTTTAAGTTTGTCAGGAACATCGTCTCTTCCCATCCATAATATAAGGGCTCTCTACGCTAGTTACGATTAAAGTCGAAAATATGGAAGGCATCATGATTTGGGTAAGGAATGTCTCGAGTTTGTGAATGATATAGTGAAACATTGTCAGGAATGCTACATGGTATGTGAGCAGTGGAAAAGCCCCAAAAGTGAAAGTCGTGTAGTTGAAACCGAGGAGAGGGAATGTAATGTGTGTAGACGTACATTTTTCAATAATAAATGCTTCGAGCTCCATAAATCAAATGGAACTTGAAGGAAAATGAGGATTTTTAAGTGCGGTATATTTCACATGATGGATAATTGGGGTAAGTTTGTGCATAAATGTGATGAAATTCACTGTTCTACATGTCATGAAAAATATAAGGCGGAGGGAGTAAAGCATGTATGTTTTATGAAAGATGCTAAACCTAAAAATAGCCCTTGTATAACCGTGTACTACGATATAGAAACATGCACGAACGCTGAAACCAAAGAGGTTATTCCACATTTACTTGTAAGCCAGACTATCTGTGATGAGTGCATGGATATCGAGTATGATGAGTGTCACAAATGTAGTAAACGGACAAACGTTTTTAAAACGATTGCACACGGCAGCACTGTGAAACTCTTTGTATCCTATATTGACTGTGTATATTCTTGCCCATAACAGAGCAAAATTTGACACACAGTTCCTTTATAAGGAGTTGCTTGAACACGAGTCATCGGAGATATTTACAGGTGATCCCTTGAAAAGAGGCAACAAAGTAATACAGATGCAGATAATTGGTAACATTCAGTTTAAAGATACTTTATTATTCACACCTTGTAAATTAGCAAAGCTACCCAAGGTCATGGGGGTAGCTGCTGAAGTTTCAAAAGAATATTTCCCTTACACATTCCTCACTACGAAACTTTAAATTAGGTAGTACTACCTCCACCCAAACATTACTTTAACTACACCAACATGAGTGATAGTGAGCGTGAAGATTTTTTCCGCTACTACAACAGTTTTAATGAAGCTAGTCCATACAGTATAGCTGATGAATGTGAACGTTATTGCGTGAATAATGTGGCGTGCTTAGAGTATGTTTCCAGGCCTTTAGAAGGATATACATAGCCCGTTTCAAATGCGATCCGTCGCAAGTCGCAACCACGATCGCCTCATTATGTTTTACGATGTTCAAGGATAACTTCATGACTAAAGACACCTTAGCCGTCATTCACAGAAACAATCCCCGCAGTTATGGGCACAAGGCTATAAACTGGCTCATACACCTACAGCAACAGACCGGGGTATACAATACATAAAACGCCCGCAACACGGAGGAAGTACCCATTAAGGTCAATGGTCGTGTTTTTTGGGTTGATGGTCAAAGTGAGGATCCATCCACTGGTGAGAAGACTGTGTACTCCTTTAGCGGCTGCTGGTGGCATGGATGCCCACGCCCTGAGTGTGCCTTCACAGTGGACTCCATGGAAAATCCCCAACCGATACCCTCGCATGGACCCGTAACCGCGATCAACTTATAGGCTCCTAGTTCACTCACAAGATCGTGTGGGAGCATGAATATGATGCACGGATGGAAAAAGATGGCCAGTACCGTGAAGAAATAAGGGCCATCAAATGTTCAATGGTGTTGGACTCCCTCAAATGTGGTGACAGCTTGTTTGGAGGGCGTACATACCCATTCAAGCTATACTTTCCGCCTACGGAGGGCGTGAAACTCCATTACTACGACTTCTGTTCTTTATATCCCTACGTAATGAAGCACAATCCCTATCCCGTAGGTGCGCCTGAAAAACTAGTGAGCCCCGCCATGCCAACCATCGTGGAGTTCTCAGCTAACTTGAGTGAGCGCTACTTTGGACTCTCTTTTGTAGAAGTGCTCCCCCCCTCGCGATTTATGGATGCCGATTTTACCCGTCGTTATAGCCCACAAGCTCATGTTTCCCCTGTGCGTGAAGTGCGGAGAGGAGGAAAATAGGGATTGTTATCATGCACCCAAGAAGCGCAAGATCAGAGGTGTATATACAAGCCCTGAGCTGGACCTAGACGTTCGCCATGGCTACAGAATATTTAAGCTACATGAGGTGTGAAGGTTTCAGAAGCTACCCAACCTTTTCACGCCATATATAAACGCTTTTTTGAAGGATAAGGTAGAGGCATCAGGGTAACCACGAGGAGTTGATACCGAAGATGAAAAATCTGCTCATATTCAGCGTTACCGTGCCCGTGAAAGTATACAGCTTGACCGTTCCAAAATTGTTAAGAATCCTGGTAAGCGTTTTAGTGCAAAGTTGTGTCTAAACAGTCTTTGTGGAAAATTTGCAGAGAATACTGGCAAAGGGAACGTTCATTTGGCACAAAGTAATAGTGAAGTCTGGGATTATGCCAACGCTCCCGATAAAGAGCTTATGGAGATCGTGAATGTAGGTAATACGTGTTACAAACATACCTGTAGCCAGCTTCACAACGTCCTACGCCCGCATCAAGTTTTGGGGACTACTGCACACTCTTGGGCTGAGGGTGCTGTACGCTGACACAGAGAGCGTAATGTTCATAGAGAGTGAGGGTGAATACATGCCGCCTATTGGGCAATTCCTCGGAGAGCTGACTGACGAAATCAAGGATGAATATGGTGATGGTGCATACGCTGACTCCTTTTATCAACAGGGTGAGGGTGGGGAAGGATATGAAATATATCGTAGAGGCTAAGGGTATCACGCTTAACCATGCGAACCGACGAGTCGTTAACTTTGACTCGTTGAAGGATCTAGTGTGCTTGGAAGATGAGAGCGACCATCCACCCCAACTGACTGCGGGGACCCACAATTTTCGGCGCAGAAACTGGGGGGCGTGAAGGAAATTAGGCGTACGAAGGTATGCCGTAACACCTATAGGAAACGTTACCAGGTACCTGGTGCCTATGATACCGTATCCTTGATTGTTTATATATATATATATATATATATATATATATATATATGTGTGTGTGTGTGTGTGTGTGTGTGTGTGTGTGTGTGTGCATTGGTAACGATATGTTCATTTATTACGTATATTTGTTTTAATTAGGGTTTCATTTTCTCCTTTGTGTGCGTGCGTATGTACAATCCTCAGCTCCTCCCAGTGTATGCTCAATCAAAGGGTCACGTGACTCCTACTACTACCTGGGCATATCTCTACCCCAGCGTGCTCAGTTGACCTCTGCAAGTCCTGGAGCTCAGACGTGTATTTTCTCACGTAAACAAAAAATAGTGATGGCTACTTTTGATATTGCATGTTCGACGTTTATGAAGTGGTATTCGGTAAAGTCGGAAGATGTAGTGAATACTGAAAGACGACCTACCCCACCCTCCTTTGAGATGTTAAGGCTACATTAAATCGCGCGAGGGAACAAGACGTTAAAATACTCTATGGATATTCTGGCAAGAGTATTGCCGGATTTCGCGGCACAAACGATGTAATGGACTACGTCGTAGGGCTAAACTATTTAAAAGCGTACATATACCGTGAGGTGAAAGAAACAACGCGTGCAGAAGAGAAGCAATGGATATGGGGTCTTGTTGATGAGTGGTGTGACCGGCGGTATTATGTCATGCTGCATCATACCGAATACGCATACCCTGCGGCTGAGAATGTAAACATCCTCATGGACAAGCTAAAGTACTTTTACCACTACATTCATATATATCATAACGAGGTTCGCAGTGAGGTTGTGGCTAAAGGCCTGTGTAGTTTTTAATAGAGTTTAGAAACGAGTATCGATTGTTAAACAAAAACGATAAATACGGTCACATGTTTCTCTCAAATAGTGCACCGTAATGTTAATGTGGGGAGAACGTCTAGTGCTGATAAAACATTAAAACTGAAATTACCCCATGTGTCGGAAAATTGCCCGGTATAATGGTTACAAGTACTCACGTGATTCATGCTAGAACAAATCCGTACACGATTTATTTTGACACAGTTCTTGAATACGCTTACATCGCTCTGCTCGAAGGGGTTTATCGAATGTAGGAATGAACAAGGCGAGAATGGTCTAGAGCTGGATGCTTATTTAAAAGGTTTAGACTCATCGAAATATCATGAACTTTGGTACAAAGGACTTGAGCGGTAGAGGGCAGAGCTCGCCTACACTGTTCACCCTGAAGAATTGTACCTCTATATAATGAATAGCTGTCGTTACGAGTTGGAAGATTATTTCAACTGCCGCTATGCGTTGTGAAGAAGAGTTCACGATTGAAAAGCTCGGGTCGGTAAGGTGAAACCCTCGATTGGAAAGGAATGTTTATAAACTTGTATTTATTAATGATGTGGTGGCTAACGATGCCCTCTTTTTGCCTGCTTCTGAATGTATTCTATCCGTGTTTAAAGATAACTTGTATGTATATATATATATATATATATATATATATATACTTTTTCCTGTACTGTTATATTGATGGTTATACTCAATCGTTTTGTATATTATTTTTTATTTTTTGATTATATACATATTCCTTCGTTCGTATTTCTTATATTATTATTAATTTTTATTGCATGTATTCCTCGTTTGTATAGGATTGTGTATTTATTTTCTAGATATTTCGTGAAATTGAATCCAATAATTCGTCTAAACAGAATGATGTAATGGTGTTTTATTTATTTCTTTTGGTTGTGTATATATAAACGATATTATTATTTAATTATATGTATACCAAATGGCTGGTTACGCAATCGAAACCGACTGACGAACTTCTAAGCCAACTGTCAAGAATATCTGAATAGCGCAATGTTGAAGCTGAAAAGTTAATTAATATATACACCTACCTTCTCGGTCTTCTAAGTCAACTGGCGGGTTAAGCCAACTGGCGGATTAAGCCAACTGACGGATTTCTAAGCCAACTGTCAAGAATATATGCTTTAATTAATCTGGCAACTCAACCCTAATAATGTACACCTGAACAAGCCATTTACGCCTTTTAAGTCAGATTAAGCCTTCTAAGCCAACTGGCGGATTAAGACAACTGGCTAATTAGGACCTTGTAAGAGAGCGAGCGCTCGGATGAACTCTCATTATGCGTCTGGCAGGAGCCAGGCGAACACCCCTCTCTCCTTAGATTAAGGTTTAGGTTAGGTTTCCCTTTGGGGTGACGCCGTCCCAGCTTCTCCACCAAAGACCCTCCTCCTTTCTCTCTCTCTTTTAGGTTAGGTAAACCCCTTTGGGGAGTGAGGCCGTCCCAACTTCTCCCCCAAAGAGGTTAGGTGGACTCCCCCTTTGTTGCATAACCTATTGCAACATTTCCCCTCCCCCTTTGCAACATTGATCAACATTTGCAATTGCATTGCTCTCTAACATTTTGCGGTCATACTACTTACGCTGACTGGCAATCCATTCCACAAATTAACTATACGTTTGAAGAAAAAATGTTTAGGTTCATTGGAATTAAAATGTTTACCCATTAATTTCAGACCATTACCGCGAGTTCTATCTGCATTTCTGAAGGTGAAATATGTTTCGGCGTCAACATTATCGAAACCTTTAATCATTTTAAATACCTGGATTAAATCTCCTCGAGTTCGCCTTTTCACAAGTGAGAATAAATTTAACGTTTCTAAATGGGCTTCGTATGATTTGTTTTTAAGTCTAGGCATCATCTTAGTAGCCTGTCGCTGCACTCTCTCCATTCTGTCTATGTCCTGTCGTAAATATGGGGACCAGAATTGAACGCAGTATTCCAGGTTGGGGCGTACTAAGGAATTATATAATGTTAACCTTGTTTTCTCCGACTTAAATTCAAATGACCTACCAATAAATCCTAAAATTCTATTTGCTTTTCTGACTACTTCGATACATTGCTTACTCGTTTTAAGAGTGTCGGCAACAATAATATCTAAATCTTTCTCTTCCGTAATACTTGTTAGTGCCTTGTCGCGCATAAAATACTTTTCTTTAACATTGTTTCTACCTATATGCAACGTTTTACATTTATCTATATTAAAGTTAATTTGCCAAATTTCTGGCCACTAGAGTAACTTATTAATATCTTTTTGAATCTTCAAACGTTCTGTTGTTGATTTTGTTCCCCCTATTTGGTATTATCTGCAAATTTTGAAATTATACTCTTAATTCCCAAGTCGATGTCAGTGATATAAATAATAAAAAGAAATGGTCCCACAACTGATCCCTGAGGCATGCCACTAGTTACACTTTTCCAGTTAGACGCTTTACCATTAATGACCACTCTTTGTTTACGTCCACTAAGCCATTTTCAATCCATTTGAGAACATTACCATCAATTCCATGAGAATTGCTAATAATCTTCTATGTGACACTTTATGAAACGCTTTTTGAAAATTGAAATATATAATATCTACTCTTTTACTCTCGTCATTTATATTTACAATATCATTAAAGAAGTCGAGCAAATTAATAAGACAAGAATGATTACGTCGAAAGCCGTGTTGAGAATCTTTGATTAATTTATTAATTTCTAAGTGATTAACTATTTTGTCCCGAACGATCGTCTCCATAAGCTTACCAACGACTGAAGTCAGGCTGATAGGGCATAATTTCCAGGAAGCGATTTGTTCCCTTTTTTTAAATATTGGTATAATTTTTGTAAGTTTCCAATCGAGCGGAACTTCTCCGGACTGTAACGGCTTATTAATTATTAAATATATATGTGAGAGGAGGGACTATTGCGCAGTTCACTTCTTTAAGCACTTTAGCGAAGAGCTTATCTGTACTTGGAGTTTTATTAAGATTAATTTTACCTATGGCCGAGAATACTTCGCTTTCACTAATGGTAAAATCGTGAAGCTTTAAATCAGTATTTGCTGGTGCCCTCTCATAAAGATAATAACATAACGGGATAAGTGATAAGTGATTTATTAATAGAAGGTAACAATTTTATAGTTTCCTAGTGACCCTCTAAGATTCGCAAACGCCTACTGGTGGGCGGTGGCGCCACGTTGGGAACCACTGCTTTAAATGATCATCACTGAGCATGATTACGGGAACAGGAATGTTGTTCATATTTTCCTTAGTGAAGACGGAAGAGAAGAATTTATTTAAAACTTCCGTCATTTGTAAGTCACAGTAATAGTCAGGTTCACTATGTATTTTTGTTCAAATTTTATGGAGATTAGCAAACCAGTACATTTTTGAGAAGCTTATGGCATCAGGAATATGAAAAGTAATGTTTACATTTGCGCAGATGCCTGCTTGGCGCCATTTTGGCGGCAGTTGCAACAGTGTTTATAAATCCTGATGCTTCAATAATTTTGCAGTATTTTTGCAGTAGTGTTGCAATATTTAATTTTATACTGTAAAAATTTATGTTAACACAACTAGTACACAATTATCTTGGTGTTGGTTAATATAGTGGTGGCTCTCTTTCTTTTCAGTGCCTGAGTCATCATGAGTGAAGACCCGGAAACCAGCAAGTTGAGTTCGGTCAAGTCGTCCATGGACACAGTAGACTGGAAGCAGTGCATTCTTTGTCAGGAGTCCACTGCCAGCAAAGGAACACTTGTTCAATATCCCAGAACAGAATCATACTAGAAACTACTCGATGTAGTGGAAGAAAGAGCCAGCTTACAGGATGGAAACTATGTTGACATCCAAAGACGCCTCCAAGACTTTACCAAAGAAATATTGATTGAAAGGAAACCCATGTGGCATCGCAGTTGTTTTTCTGATGCCACAAATCAAATATCCATACAGCGAGCGAGAGACCGCTTGCAGCATGGCATGTCTACAGGAACCTATGCTGTGAAAAAACGTGGGCATAAAAGAACAAGCTCTGAAATGGAGCAATCAGCAACCCCAGGCACCTCAGCACCTTTCACTAGATCTGTGACAGAACCGTTGACAAGGGATCACTGCTTCTTATGTCAAGAAGATGATGACCAGCGTCTCTTCACCGTACGAACTGAAAACGCGGGGAAGGCACTTAGACGAGCTGTGGATATTTCCCAAGATCCAGTATTGACGACAAGACTAAGCAATGCACTCTCACCAAGTGATGCCCATGCGATAGATGTAAGATACCACAAACCATGCTGGACACGATATGTGTTCCATGTCCTGAGGGATGATGCCAGCAACCGGGCCCAGTCTACAAAGACAGACCTACCAGTGCAAGTACCGTGCTTGATTGAGCTGATCAAGCTCATTGAATATCAAACCCAAAATAAAGCTCATCTACCCATGGATGCCATCGAAAAAACCTACATATCTATGCTTGGTGGTAGTGATGCGGCACAGAAGCACACTCCGACACTGACACGACAGTGGCTAAAGGACAAAATTCTTGCAGAGTTACCAAATGTGAAGTCAGTGAGGCAGAAAGACAGAAGAAAACCGTCTGTTCTTTACTGTCCTGAAGCTTGCGAAGAAGATATGGTCTACACTTCCTTGATGCAAGATGCCACAAGTGAAATGGACAAGACAATGATGATATACAAGACAGCTAAGCTAATACGCAACAGCATTGCCAATTTCGCTGAGGAGAAGGAAACACACAATTACAGTATCCAGCACAAGAGAGGATGTCCCGACCGAGCTGTACAGCCTTATACGGTGGATTTTGGTGGGATCTGAGGAGCTGCAAACGGAGATGAGGAGCAGGACAGTTGACAGGTCAGCATTGACCATAAGTCAGAATATCATGTATGCTTTCAAGACCAGGAGACAAGTGCACCACGTGCCCAAGAAAGCCACTGACACATTTCGGACACCACACACAGAGAAAACCCACAGGTTGTAGGGTTGGCACTCACTGTACAGCATGACACCAGGAACAAGGCGCTGATGGACCTCCTCCATGTACAGAACTACTGCGTATCACACAGCCGTGCCTTGCTCCTAGAAACAGCAATTGCCAATGCTGTTGTAGAAAACACAAAACAATTTGATGGATTGTATAGACCACCTTTCCTCAAGAAAGGTACATTTGTCTTCTTCGCTGTTGATAATACAGATTTTTCAGATGACACTGTAGATGGCACCCAATTTGGAAGTTAGTGAGGCAAAAAACCTGTCGGTTGTCCCTTATCATGTACCCATCGAGCCTTGCAGTAAACCAAAACCTGGGTCAGTCAAGAGAGCAAAGGAATTCAAGGCGTGTTCCACAGGTGTTGCTGAATCCTATGAACTAACCAATCTTGGTTGGATGATTGCATCTGCTTTGTATAGATCAACCGACAGTGAATCACAAAGCAGTATCCCAGGCTGGGCAGGCTACAAATCACGTGTCATCTAGTCAGTCACTGACTCAAGTCGGTGCCTTGCCTCTACTTCCAGAGGTCGCACATGAGTGGTCTACCATGCTGACTGTGATGTTGCAAGCGTCTCAGTTAAAGAGCTTGGCAGTTGGTGAAAACCACCCAACTGTCATAACCTTTGACATGGCCCTGTACGAGAAGGCAGTACAGTTGCTAGATGCAAGACCTAACTTGAAAAGAGAAGTTGTTCCGAGACTTGGGGAGCTGCATGCTGTGATGACTGCACTGAGGGCACTCGGAGCCTCAATAGAAAATTCTGGCATAGATGATGCATGGATTGAGGCAGATGTATATGGGCCTACTACAACGAGACAGATCCTCAAGTGCGGCCACTACAAGAGAGCACTCCGTGCACACATCCACACTTACATGGCTCTGTATGAACTTGCTCTAGAACAGTTCTTCACAGAGATGCCACAACTAAAAGAAATCTGCTCGAAACCAGCAAATGAATTGCAGGAAGCCTGCACAAACACAGCTTCTGGGACAAGTGATGGAGCAGAATGCATCAGAATTGCTAACACTCACCTGCTTCAAGTCTTGACCAACGAAGATGTCATTCAATAGCTGAAGAAGTGGGAAGCTCAGAAATCATCTAACGCTATGTTCAAGTCATTGATGAATTACCTCCACCGGGTTGAAACCATCTTGTTCTTTGTTGAAGCATCCAGAAATGCCGATCTCGTTCTCCATCTGGATGCTGGAGAAGCACTCAGCAAGCTGTTTTTCGCAATGGATCGAATAAAATACAAACGCCTCTGGCCAAGGTACACCGCCGACATGCACGAAATGAAGACAAGCCATCCAGCAACATGGCGAGAACTTCAAGATGGAAACATATCTGTCACCAAGAGTGAGATTCCGTTCGTCTCAATAGGTGCAGACCATGCCTGCGAACATCTCAACAAGATGATGAAGGTTCATTCTGGCCTAATTGGCATTTCCAATAATGTGAATGCTAGGCAGCGGTTCTTCTTGGCTTCTCCAGAGATGTCGTGCCTCTCAACAGAGTTTAAAGGACAGTTCGGGCTTCAAGTAAACAAGCCAGAGGAACACCATGATGTACCACCCATTCCTGTCAGGAAAGAACATGAAGCTGTTGACAAAATCAAGGCTGCAATACTGAGCCACGGGAATCCCTTTGCTGTTGAAGGTGATCTGCTGTACAATTTCATCACACATGCATATGTACGACAAGAGTATGTTCCACAAATCTTGAACATTGATGACATCGAACAGAAGCTTTATGAAGATTATGTCAATGAACGTATCAATGGAGATGTTAGTCTCTGGGCACCAGTCAAAAAGCAGAACAACAAGATGTACATGTCTGGCAGCAAGAAACAAACTTTCAAGTTCCGTGACCAGACAGTTGACCTAAAAGAGACCAAAGATCTCTATGGTTGGCTGATGGTTCTTACCAGGTCGAGCAGGGACATCGATCAGAAGAATGCAGTTGGCAAGTGTGAGTTCACATTGACTCCGAGAGCACTATTTGCACCAGATGGCTCAATGCTGCCATGCACTGACAAGTCCAAGCTGATACACAGCCTTGAGAAGCTGGCAAAAACAGATGAAACCCAGGAACAGAGAGAAGCTCTAGCGGCCAAAGAGCAGGATGATGACAGAGGTCCTGTATCATCATCTCCATCGTCGTCATCAAATCAAAAGATCGCCATTGTTGATGGAATGGTGCTTGTCCAGAAGATGACAAAGAAATCAGGAACAATCAGCACAGTCAAAGATCTAGCCCAGTGTTTCAATGACAGGCTCGTGAGCTTGACAGCAGGGTTCAGTGAGGTCATCCTGGTCTTCGATACATACAAATCTGACTCACTAAAGGAGGAAACTAGAGAGAGACGACGACAAGGAAAAGCTCCTATACAGTATCAGGTTGCAGATGATACGAACATCAAACATCCTACTGGCACGGTTTCTATCGCACGAAAAAAACGAAAGCAGATTTGACAGACTATCTCGCCAAAGCAACCCTTGATTACAACAAAAACTCATCTCAGTTAGTCATCACATCAGCATCAGGTCACACCAGAAGCAACAGAAACATGCACTTTGAGGACAACAATCACGAGGAGGCTGACACATTGATGATCTGCCTGACAGCGAAGGCATCACAGCGGTGTCCTGATGCACAGCTAGTATTCTTCACTCCTGATACTGACGTCTTGGTTCTGGCTGTGGCACACTATGACAAGCTCTGCATAAAGACATCTATTTTGATGGTATCAGGTACAGTCGAAATGGAGCCAATCTGGAGAGCTTTGGGCAAAGAAAAGGCGCAAGCTTTACCTGTATTCCATGCATTCACTGGAGCAGACAATGTTGGAAAATTCTCAGGAATAGGCAAAACAAAATGGTTTCAGCAGTATATGAAAGCTGACATGCACTTAGAGCACTGATGAAACTACCGGAGAAAGGTAACCTAACACAGGAGGTGAAAGACGTATTGGCCAAATTTGTGTGCTCAAGCTACTGTCCCAAGGGTATTCACATTGCAAGTATCCCTGATCTAAGATGGTATCTGTTTTGTAAACACCTAGCTGAAAGCAACAACTTACCTCCTACACTCGGTGCACTTGAGGAACACATCCAGCGTGTGCGGTTACAAAGCCGAGTATGGTGCCAAGCCAATGTTATGCAGCAACAGCCTTTTGACCCCCTGAAATTTGTTACTATCAGGACAAAACTGACCAAATACTGCCAGTCACCACAAAGGTTCCTCCTGCCCCGCAAGCCATCATCGAGTTGGTCAGATGCCACTGCAAAACCAACTGTTCTACACAGAGATGTTCATGCAGAAGGAATAACTTGCCTTGCACAGAACTATGCTTGTGCGCACAGAATGCGAAAACGATGCAGATTGTAATGTTGAACATGACACTGAGAGTGATGATGATGTGTAATGATGTGTCAAACTGAGATAGGAAATACGTCTATACGTATGCTGTTGTCACTACCAACAATTTGAGTGTGCATTTTTTCATGAAAATACAAACATAATTTCACAAACTTCGTTTCTTGGTTTTTGATGTTCATAATCACTAATTTGACATAAACTTTGGATTCCATGGGACTGGAAACATAGGATTAGCATTTAGAATGAAGTTTTTATGTCAATTACATGCTGAGATATTCGGAAATTCTTATTTTATGGCGGCCATTTTGAAAATCCGAAATGGCGGCTATGCAGGCATCTGCGCAAATGTAAACATTGATTTTCAGATTTCTGATGCCATAAGCTTTCCAAAAATGCACTGGTTTGCTAATCTCCATAAATTTTGAACGAGTGTTTTTATTGACATAGTGAACCGGACTATAAATTTGTTCGTTATTTTCGCCTTTGAGTAAACCAATAGTCTACGAAGTTATTTTTTTATTCCTAACATAGTGTAATTATAGAATTCATTCGGATTCGATTTAATTTGGTTCACTATTTTAGCTCATAGTTGCGCTTACTTTTTCTTATCAATGTTTTACTTCGCCTTCTCCACAGCTTGTAAGAATTTTCCTCGGACAAATTATTTGATTCTTTAAATTTAAAATACGCGTTCCTTTTCAACATTAAGCTACTTTTAATTTCACCATTCCACCATTTAGGTTTAACATTTAGGTTTAACAGATTCCAAGTGGTCTCATGCCAGAGCCAACCAACGCTTTCTACTGTAGCTCACTATAGTAAAGTAAAGTAACATAAATAGTAAAGTAACATAAATATCATCAACTGTTGCCGCAAAATAGAAGTCAACATCTTCCTTCCTTAACTAATCAATTTTAAAATTAGAAAGAGCCGTTTTGAGCAGAAAACTGAGATTTGTTTATAAAAAACCTCTGAACAGTTAGCTAGAACAACGTGAAAAAAGTGTTAGCAGCTGACGAGGAAGCTTCTAACAGTGGCTGCATCCTCCAGCGCGGGACACGTCAACGCGAAGAAGAGGCGACTTCAAACCAAAACATCAACGCTCTGGTGGCCAAACTTCCTCAAACCTCCGTGCAGCGGGCTGTCTACAGTTGGCCAGACTGGCAGTCGACGGCCTGTTGCGTGGCACGGTCAGAGTGCCGATCGGCTCCCGGGGCCGGACCTATTCTCAGCATGCTATTTTTTCAATTACAGGGAGCAATTGCGTGCTCCCCGAACTACTCTTACTCTCTGGCGACATTAAGACTAATCCAGGCCCCACTACAACTTACACATGTCACCATCCACAAAGACATAGCCACAATAGCACCATGAAACACATACAGAAGTATAATATTAACATATTACAGTACAACGTAGATGGCCTCACAAACAAAATCATGCAGCTTAGGGAATTCGTACACAAACAAAACATTCACATAACACTTATACAAGAAACAAAACTAAAACGCACACACAAAACACCCACCATCCCTGACTTCACGGGGATCTGTCAAGATCCTACTGGGGGTAACGGGGGTGGACTCATCACTTACATACGTAAAAGCATTAGCTACGCTGATGCTACCCAAAACATTACAAACACAATCCAAGCAGATAACACGATAGAAACACAGGCAGTTAACATTAAAACACGCGCAAAACACACCACACTAATCAACATTTACATCCCACCAGATAGTTCACCTCAGGTGCCAGCCAGTTACAATCCACAGTTACACAATCTGGCCTCTTTCACTAATGTCACTTAGGAGGAGACTTCAACGCCAAAGACACTAGTTGGTACCTGCACAACCAAAGCAACACCAGAGGCGCCAACATAGCCACACAACTAAACAGCCTCTTCATTCTTAACAATACAGAAGAACATACACACATACCACATCAAGCAGGATACTCAAACTCCTCCCCAGACATAACGTTCTGTTCCCCCTCACTAGCAACACATACACACTGGAGAACAGAAAAACAACTGTCATCAGACCACCTGCCCATCATCATTACAACACATTCTACACTCTGCCCCAACAGCCTTAGGCACACTTACAGAAATTACAAGAAAGCTGATTGGGAACAGTTCAAAATACAGACTGAGGAACAATTCACCACATTAAACAGCACACCCATCATAAACATCAATACAACACTCAAGACATTTAATCAGATCATCATTAATGCAAACAAATACATATCCAAGGGCAACATTAGGAAATACAACCAAAATTACACTAGAGAAATAGCCCACCTCATAAGGCAACGTAACAACCTCAAATATAACACACAAACACCACACACAGAAGCCATAAAACAGCAGATACAACAGCTCAACACATAAATAAACAACAAACTCAAAGAAAAACAAACAAACATTTAGGGAATTCATAACAACGCTAAACCACTCCACAGATACATCCAGGCTATACAAGACTATAAACAGTATTACCCCACTCTAACAGCGGCATTCACACCTCACATGCGGCTATTTGTCGCAGCCAAAATAATATCCCAACATACACACAACAAGCTAACATTCTAGTTAATCACTACGCAAAGATAAGTCACTTAAACAGAGACAACAACTAGAAACACGCAGACAGACAAACAGCCAGACACAAGAAAACCTACAGACTCGACACGACCATTACACCCTTCAATACAGACCAGACCACCACCAAGATCGTCAAAAACATTAAGAATTCGAAGGCTACTGGAAAATACAACATATCTAACATACACCTTAAACACTTGGGCCCACAAGGAATAATAGCTCTCACAAATATCAGCACATATTCATACCAACACTGTATTATTCCTAACATATGGAAACAAGGTAAAATTATTACACTACTCAAACCAAACAAAAATCCAACAGAACCAGCTTCCTATAGACCCATTACTTTACTATGCACACCTTCCAAAGTAACAGAAAGACTAATCTTACAAATCACCAACCTACACATTCCACTATCGCCTACTGAACATGGATTCAGACCTCACCACTCAACCACGACATTACTCATTAACCTCACGCAGGACATCATGGATGGCATCAACTCCAGACGACCAGCTCAACGTACACTATTAGCAACAATAGACATTAATAAAGCATTTGATGCTATCCCACGCTTCCCTCTCATAAACAAAATACTCAACACAAACATGCACAATAACACCAAAAGGTGGTTAAGCAACTATCTTTCAGGAAGATACTCACATGTCACATTTAATGGCAAGTCATCCAAAAACAAGCTTTTTCCGAACGGGGTCCCTCAAGGCTCTGTTCTCTCACCAACACTCTTCAACTTATACGTGCATGACATTCCAACACCCATAGATAACAAGCTTACCTTATCATCATATGCAGATGACATCACTCTAACATCCACCCACAACAACATCGACACCGCTACAAATAATCTACAAACATACCTAAACAGTATACAAGACTGGATCACACACAATAGACTCAAAGTAGCGCCCACAAAATCAACCATCACCTTGCTTACAAGCAACACAAAAGAACACCAGGTAATTCCACAGCTTGCACTAAACAACATCAACATTCCACACACTCACAGGACCAAAATACTTGGGGTCACATACAACACATCATTATCTTTTGCAAACCACATTCAGGACATTAAAAACAAATGTACGTCAAGACTTAACACGCTTAGGGTACTAACAGGCACAAACTTTGGACAACAGCAGGAAACAACGTCACTCATATACAAACAATATATTCGCTCAGTTATGGACTATGCTAGCCCATGCTGGGCACCCATTATCTCAAACACACACATAAACACCTTACAGACAATACAAAACAATGCACTTCGTATCATTACAGGATGCACTCAAACAACACCAATAGAACACCTGCACACAGAAACAAAAATACTGAAAGTTAGGGAACATTTAGACATGAGGGGAACACAATTCATGGCAGCAGCGACAACTAACCCACAACACCCTTGCCAGTACGAATGTACGACAAAAACCCCACCGACAAAACCCCCGGCGACAAAACCCCCGGCGACCAAAACCCCACCAACAAAACCCCCGAAATAGGGTAATGCGACAAAACCCCCACTCACAAAAATAAATATACAGTATAATGTGTATTTAAATTCAAGGTCAAGGTGACAGAGTCTAGGTTATAGGTTTTGAGAAATTCCAGTTTCAGTTTCTGAATAAGCTTCACTGCAGCAGTATCTCTGAAATTTTCACTGCAAATTATATTTTCTTTCCGTTTTTACCCATCAGGGAAGTATTCGGAATAATAAAGGTAGCGAAAAACTGTTATAATGGCTATATGTATACTAAAAAATCCACTATTTCTAATACAAAGCGGTGGGAGTGTGCTAGAAGAGCAGCGTTTGGATGTAACAGTAAAATAACAACTAATTTAGAAATAACCGATATCATTTCAAGTATAGAGCATAATCATGAGAGAGATGAAGGATCAATAGAGGCAGCGAAAGTGCGTGCATCCCTCTATCAACAGGCCAAATCAAACAAAGGAAATACTAGTCGCGTTGTCGCGGATTCATTGGAAAGCATGACTCAAGAAGGAAGACTTGCTATGTGAAAATTAAGTACAGTAAAAAGAAATGTTCAAAGAAAGCGTCAGGAAGGACGACCTAAGGATCCAGTATCTTTAAATGATTTGCAAATCTCAGGTGATTGGGCTGGTGCTAGGACAACTGCCCCCCGGACAACCGCCCCCCGGACAATTGCCCCCCGACAACCGCCCCCCGGACAACTTCCCCCGTAGGACAATCGCCCCCCGATTATTGCCCCCCATAAGTAAATAAAAATTAAATAGGAATTAAATTTATTAATATTTATAAAAAACAAACCTAACCTAACCTAACCTAACCACCAACTATGACTTTCAAAACGACCTTTCAATAAGTATTGCCAACTGTTTAAATATAATTAATTAATCCATAGTATATATGAAATACAATAAGTCTTGCCAACTGTTTAAATAAAATTAAGTAGCTAAACTTCATAATTTTATTATAAATAAGTAAGCAATAATTGGAAAAATTTTTGTTAAATATTGCTAACTTTTTAAATATAATTTTTTTTCAGGCTACAAGCAAAATTAAGCAAGAATTGGCAATAATGTTGTTAAATATTGTTTTTGCTTGCCATTTTTTAAACGTAAATTTAATTTCTATTTAATTTTTATTTACTTATGGGGGGCAATAATCCGGGGGGCGATTGTCCTACGGGGGCAATTGTCCGGGGGCGGTTGTCGGGGGGCAATTGTCCGGGGGGCGGTTGTCCAGGGCAGTTGTCCGGACACCGATTGGGCTATGACTGGTAGAGAAAATACTAAGCCTTTTCTTATTCACGATAGTGGCATTGAAGCCAGGAATCGAGTCATTGTGTTTGCTACAGAAGAATGTATGCAACATTTAGGTAAGTCCGATATTTGGTTTATGGATGAAACGAAAATATTACAACTTAACCTAACCAATCGTCAATATATATATATAATATATATACAGGGTGTCCGAGAATTATCTGTACAATTTTTGGCTGTTATTAAAAGTCAACCATGAAGTGTAGAAATTCCAGTGTTGTGCCATTTTACAGAGAATCTCATTAAGTTTTTTCTGATACCAAGTTTTGAAAAGTTTTTTAGAAATTCCAGTGTGTCCGAACATTATCTGTACAATTTCATCTTTTAATACAATTCTTGATAACACACGTAAAATTCTTAAACAAGATTATTTAGAATCTGTATTTTCAAAAGTTTCTTTTATTAAAGTAACGTTGTTACAAACATTCGATATGTGCACCATTAGTGATTCGCAAAACATCCAATCGATACTCCAAATGTTGGCATGTACGCTGCAGCATATCCACATCAATTCGCTCAATAGCAGCTGTGATTCTTGCTTTTAAATCATCAATGTCTGTCACCCGCGTACATTTCTAAAAAACTTGTCAAAACGTGGTATCAGAAAAAACTTAATGAGATTCTCTGTAAAATGGGACAACACTGGAATTTCTACACTTCATGGTTGACTTTTAATAACAGCCAAAAATTGTACAGATAATTCTCGGACACCCTGTATATATCGGGTGGTCCGAAAAAAATGACGCATTTTTTAAAACTTAATATCTCAGTAACCCCCTTCCTTATCATGACAATTTTTATATGCAAGATACTTTCAAACTTCTTTTTTTGAATGCAAGAAACGCAATTCTGATATCTTTTATAGTTTTCTCGCAATTAACAAAAGTAACAACATGGGTCAAAAAAACGAATATCATGAGAAAGGAAAAATTTAATCAGAAATTTAACTAATTAATTTACAGTAAATGATCGATTGGACCACCACTCTGTTGACACACTAATCTAAGTCTTTTCTTCCACACAAAAATAATACTTCTTACTTCATTAATGCCAATTTCTTGCCAAGATTCAAGTATTTTACTTTTTAATTCTGATTCGGTGAATTTTTCTCGTCGACCTCGGTAAACCTTCTCTTTTAGTAACTCCCAAATTGAGTAGTCCATAGGATTGCAATCTGGGCTTTGTGGTGGCCACTCATTTTTCGTTATTAATTTTGGTGTATTGCTAATCAGAAACGACTGTGTGGCGTAGCTTGTATGCGACGGTGCTCCATCTTGTTGAAATATGAAATCATTTTCTTGATACAGGCGACGACAATCCGGCAACAATTTTGTTCTTAAAAGTTCAATGTAATTTGCAGAATTCACCTTTGTCTTTTCAGTTTCAATAAAATGAACATCTGTCTTGCCATTCCAAGAGACCCCTGCAGATATCATAACCTTTTTGGAGAATCTTGACGTTTCATGATACAATCTGTTTATTGAAATGTCACACTTTTTACCACGCCCGTAGACAACATCATTTTGACGGTTTCGCAGAATTTCTAGAGTGAGATCTTTTTCATCCGTGAAGACTATCTTTTTAATATCAACGACAGAGAAATTATCAAGTAACTTTCTGCACCTTGTTTTTCTTTTATCCTTAACAGTATCACTTTTTCTAGAAGATACTATTCTTTTGAAGGCTTTTAGTTTTTGTGCTTTAATTATTCGGTGTACAGAAGTCTTTCCAATATTCAAATGTTTAGCAATTGTTCTTTGTGACAAATGACTTCCTGGTTTATCTTCTTGAGAGCAGATTTTATCGTTGATGTAATCCATATTTTCTGGAACCGAAGCTGTTTTAGGTCTACCGCTTCCTGGTTTTCTGGCAGTACTTCCCGATTCGCGAATCTTCTTTAAGAGTCTTTCCACTGCACGCCTTTTCCACTTTTTGCCGGGAAACTCTTGCAATAACCTTCCAGTCTTCCATCCTTTTTCACAGTAACAATTTTTAATGAGAATACGATCTTCCTCTGACAACATCATTAAGGGTACTGACGAATTGTTAAAAAATAAAAATATCCACAATTTGACTTGTTCATTCCTGTAGAGTTTTGTAATAACTTGCAAAAATATCGCATGATATCGTATAAAAATGATATCGTATAAAAAACGGATATTATATTGCGATTTTTGTTTTTTTGACCCATGTTGTTACTTTTGTTAATTGCGAGAAAACTATAAAAGATATCAGAATTCCGTTTCTTGCATTCAAAAAAAGAAGTTTGAAAGTATCTTGCATATAAAAATTGTCATGATAAGGAAAGGGGTTACTGAGATATTAATTTTTAAAAAATGCGTCATTTTTTTCGGACCACCCGATATATATATATATATATATATATATATATATATATATATATATATGCTGCAAACCCACAAGGAAAAAGAAAAAGAAAAACGATTATAAGGCTACCTAACGAAGGCTGGGGGCCCTGGTTTTGTCGCTGGTTTTTTTTTCGGTGGGTGTTTTGTCGCCGGGGGTTTTGTCGGTGGTTTTTTTTCGTGTGGGGGTTTTGTCGGTGGGTGTTTTGTCGCCGGGGGCTTTGTCGGTGGGTTTTTTTTCGTGTGGGGATTTTGTCGGATCTCTTGCCAGTACATGTACAATCATGCACCAACACCTCGCACCATTAAGGTAACACCAGAGAGACATTATAACCAAATACTTCATTCCATACCACGCCCCACAAACATCACAGTACAGAAAACACACACACACACACACCTCACCCACAAAGCACTGACACGACTCGGTCCGAATGCGGTCCAAGGTGCGGAGCCGCCACCCATTAACAGGTCAGAGATCAGCCTGAGCAGATCAGATCGAGTTAACTTAGCACGATTCCGATGTGGACATCACCCCAACTTACGGACATATAAACACAGTCTAGACAACTCCATAGACGACACCTGCCACCTGTGTCAGGACACACCACAAACAATTGAACACATTATGACAGACTGTACCGCTCTAGCACAACAACGAACACAACACAATATAACTAGTGCGCTGAACCTCTGGTCCACTCCGGAGAGGGCGATCGGTTACCTGCGTGCCGCCGGCTTGCTCGATCAGGGTGGGCTGATCGGCTAAACAACAACAACAGACCTCGTTAGTCTCTTTTTACATAATGGGATATTACTCGATTCTAAACATTTAAAATAATTATAAAAAGAAGTTCATGTGTCATTAATATCATTGAGCGATGGAGCTTCATCCCAATTTTGGGTCGAAAGTTGCAGTTTCATGTTACGAAATTTAGCTCTTTTAAAATTCAAAACGTATTCCAGGTTCTTCGAATAATTAGTTAATTTTAATTTCAAATGTTATCTGCCTATGATCACTGTTGGAGAAGTAACTCCTACAAATATATTATCAATTAAGTCTAGGTCTGTACTTCAAAATAAATCTAGAATAATGCGTTCTCTGATTTAAAGTAGGAATGTAGTAGTAACGATACTAATTTGACTGCAAATGTTTTGCGAACCTATGTTAGTATATATATATATATATATATATATATATATATATATATATATATATATATATATATATATTATATATATAATACATATACATATATTAGTGATGTAGCGGTTGTCATTTTTCATAGCTCTGCGGTTGCGGAGCTTAAAAATCGAGCTCTGTGCGGTTGCGGTTATGTACCCTACAATATCATAATATTACCTAAGAATAAATAACACAATAAAATATCGCGTTTTAGCCACACTTTTCACAGTCTACAATATAATGACTACTGTATAATCTAAACTGTAAAAAGTGTGTTTCCAGGATGCGGGACGAGGATCCAACGCGTTTCGCATCGCACCAACCACTTTCCCCAACCACCGTCCATTCGAAAGTGGTGTATATAATTATAATATAATACATACTATTTAATCCTTATATTTAAATTGAATTGCTGGGAGACTATTGCAAAAATAAAAGTTTTTCAGCTTTGTCCCCCTTCAGCCTATTCCCTTTTTCATCGTAGATGATCCATGATCCACTAAATAATTGTTCACTAGGAACACTTGAAGGAGGACATCCAAGGTATGTCCAAGCCAGTTTGCTCAAATTTTTTTATTTCGTTTGATTTGGCCTCCACCAAGCCAAAGCATCATCTTCTTGTCCAATCCTTTTCTCTTTGTGATATTTCTCGATCATATTTTGCGAGTCTCTGCTTGACTCAGTTTCGGTCTCGTCATCACTACTGGAAGCCAATATAGCACTCATTGAGTCCATTATTATTATTGATTTATTCGTAGAAGCTGATGCCTGGCCCAAATCAATCAGTGGTTTCTCTGCCAGTGGTTCACTGGCTGTCCCCGAGTCCGAGTCTTGTCCATTCCATCACAAAGATATCCAAATTTTTCCTGAACACCTTTTGTGACATGTGAAGCGGAAAAAATATTTTGCTTTGTACCTTGGATCCAGATAGGTAGCCAAAGAATCCATGTCATTTGCTTCTAGGCCATCAAATATCCTTGCTACCTCTGTGCGCATTATCTCCTTCATTGTTTTGATTCCACGATCAGCTTCAGAATCACCACTTCGAGGTTGCAGCACATTTTTCAAGGAAACGACGAGGAGAATAACCTCAGATCTGGAAGAAGTGGAATTACTCAATCTTTTTGTGATATCATCGAATGGTTCCAGCGCAGCCATACAGTTTGACAAAAGAGTGAAGTCGACGTTAGTAAGTTGTTGCATTGTGGAGTTAGCAGCGACATATAGACTCAGTGGTTCCCTCAACTTCATTGTTCTCTGCATCATGTGATAAGTGCTGTTCCACCGTGTGGCGACATCATGAATGACTGTAAGTTTAGGTTGAGCTAAGCGTTTCTGATTTTTTTTAACTCATCCTACGCCATCGTAGAGTGGTTCAAATGAGTAGCGATGGTTCAAAGTTTAGCTAACAAGTCAATGAGAGATTTTTGTGAGGATAATCCACTTTTGATTACAAGTTGCAGTTTATGAACAGTGCAATCGATATTATGGACACCAGTGAGAAACAAAGCTTTTATCATGTTTGCTCCTGAGTTGCGCATTACACAATGGATGGATGAGTGGGCAATATCCCACTTCTGAAGCATCTGCTCAAATTTTTCTGACAAGTATTCTCCAGTGTGGCGATCTTCAAGTGGCATTACACTGAGCACCAAATTGGCATGTCAAAAAGAGTAAAGACACTCCAGCAGACGTGTCTGCCCATGCATGTCAATGATACTTTCGAATCTTTTAGAGGCTCAAGAATCTTGAACACTTTCTTTGAAACAAAGTCATAGATATCGTTGCACACAAGATCAGTGTAGAACTGACGCTGTTTCACTTTATACTGTGGAGCTGTTTCAGCCATAAGTCTCATAAAACCTAAGTCCTCAACGTGACTGAATGGCAAGTCATCCATTATTATCATTTCGGCTATGCGATAGTCCAGTGATTTTGATTTGGAATGATTCACATCCCAAATTTTTATTTTTTCGAAGCAACTTTCAATCGTCTGATTCTTTTCTTTCACTGCACACTTCATTTCCTGTAGGGGTGTAAGAGACACTTTTGATTCCTTTTTCTTCTTTGACTGTTCATTAGCTTCATTTTCACTAGATATCACTTCATTATATTCCTTCTTGTGCATTAAACGCAGATGGTGTTTTAAGTTAGTGGTGCTCCTTCCCTTTCGTGAATAGTTCTTATTACATATAACAGACACACTTCCCTACATCGTTCGAGAAGTACTTCCACACTGCACTCGTAGATCGCTCCATGATGGTTGCACCACAGTCTAACACTACTAATGGGTTGAAGCACGTAACGTTACAAAGTTAGCGACGGAGAGCTAGCGCAACACAACCACCCTCACTCGTGTCTGAACAGATACTGAAGCTGGTGCTTTAGTTTAGTTTGTAACTTGGTAGTGAAGGTTCCCTAATTTCTAATAAAAAAAATTGAGTGGTTTTTATCTTTTTTTCTTACCTTTCTTACCAGACGCCTGATAGACCTAAAGCGGTCTGTCAGTTGGGAGCCCTCGGATGAGACCCTTCCATGCCTCTCGATCTCCACACATCAAGTTCGCCCGATGGAGACTGATTCCACACTTCTCGACAGCACTCTTGATGTTATCCATCCATCGGATCTTGGGTCTTCCAACTGGTCTTCTGTTTTGAGGGGCCCATTGCAGCATTCTTCTTGCTGTCTTTTCCATCGGTATTCGTTGGACATGCCCGTACCATCTCAGTTGGTTCCTCTCAATATTCTCATTAACCGAAGTTCCACCCAATCGCCTTCTTATTTCAGTGTTCCTTATTTTATCCAATCTACTGACTCCTTCCATCAATCTCAGGACCCTCATTTCAGTTGCTTGCAGTTTTCCCCTCGTCCTTGTGGTTAGGGCCCAAGTCTCGCTGCCGTATAATAAGATTGGTTTCAATATTGTTGAGTATATATGCGTCATTACCTTTTTAGGGATGTTTTGGTCTTTCAATAAGGGGTACAGGAAGGAAACATTTCTGCTATATTTCGCAATTCTTTCATTCACCTCTACATCCATATCCGCATGATTTGCTATCATACTACAAAGGTATTTAAATGTGTCCGTCTTTTTCATTTCCCTTCCCCCAACAAAGATTCCATCCTCGTTCGCTCCCCTCGTTACACCATATATTCAGTTTTATCATAATTCAGTTTCGGTCCATACTCCCTCAATCTATCATCCCACCTCTGCATAATTCTCTCCAGGGATTGTGCTGTGTTAGTTCCAACAGCCACATCATCAGCATATCCAAAAATTTCCATTGCCTCTTCAATTTCCTCAGTTATGTGTTCCATAACCCTGTTGATGTAGGCAATAAATAAATTGGGTGACAGAACACTCCCTTGTTTAACTCCTGTACTTACATCAAACCACTCCTCCGATCCCACCACCCTGCTCTGGGAGACCCTATAGGTGCTCATTACTGCTCTCAGAAATTTTGGTGGCATTCTCTCACTCAAATCCACCCACAGCTTCTCCCTGGGCACACTATCAAATGCCTTCTCCAGATCCAAAAAACATATGAAGCGGTCCAAATTGAATTCTCGGCTCTTCTCAAGATATTGTCTTATGGCTGAAATTTGATCTATAGTACTCCTGCCTGCACGAAAGCCACATTGATACTCCAGTAACACAGGTTCTAGTATGTTTCGTATTCAATGTTCCAAAATCCTTTCATATATTTTCTCCACATGACACATCAAAGATATGCCACGGTAGTTTTGACATTCCTGCTCACTAGGGCGGAGTGAAAAACTCATTTTTCGAATTTTCAAATTGGCTAGTGTGGAAAATGTGTGGACTAGTGAGGAAATAAGCTGGTATAAATTTAAAATCATAACATTAATATCTTCAGGTGCCACAATGACCTTCAATATTGAAAAAAATTGAAAAAAGCAGATTTTAACCAATAATTACAGAAGAGTCCACGATGCACAATAGACAAGAATTTATTCACACTTGTATAAAAATAGCTCAGTCAACCTTTAAAAAAAGTTTCTATTCTCTTAAAACAGTTTTCTATAGTCAGCTCACTCAGCTGTCACGTGAGTACCTCGGTTCAGTGTAGCTGTCGCTCTCGTAGCAGTTGGGTGTTCTGTTGTTGGCGTTACTCAGATAGTCTAAACTATATTTCTTATATATTTTGCATTTCTGTATTGTGTTGCCCTAAGTTTGCCATGTACTATTAACTGAAATTAACGTATAATTGATATTAGCTCTTTCTTTTTCAGATTTGTATACTTTCAAAATGTCTCGAGTTTGTGCAAAATCAACCAGGGCCTCAACTGAGTGCCCCATGTTTGGTATGGGGGAAGATTTGTGGCACAGGAATCTTCCTACATACGAAGGAGTTTTTAAATATTACTTGTTTGTAAGAAACGATTTGAAACAGAATACTAATAAAGATCCTTCAATATCTCAAATATTAGAACAAGTTGTTGATAAATTGAAAACAATTTGGGAAAGTGCTTCCGTCCCAATTCTGTCAGACAGGCGAATTGAAACAATGTTCAGAAGCTACCACGAAAAGTATCGTGTCATTATGAAGCCATACCAAAGCAAAAAAAATTCTGAAGCTTACAAAGCAAAGATTGATATGTTCAAAAAAGAAGCACACACGAAACTTTTTGACATTGCAGCGTGCAAGTGCAAAGTACTAACACAATGTTCTTGTCCCAAAGAAAAGACGGTTCCAAAGGAAGAAGTGACGTTCCTCTTAGATCGAAGGAGTGAAAGAAAACTGTTTATTGAGAGAGTAGATATTACACTCTCAAAGAAAAAAGCATCTACGTTGCTAAGAAAGCAAAAAGAAGCTGTGAGGCTCACCAAAGAATCTTCACAGGAGAAATTGCAGGATACAAATGTTGAATTATCATCATCGACATCAAATAGTGAAAGTGAATCTGGCGAAATATCAGACGATACATTTCCAGAGCCAGTTAGCTCGAAGAGAAAGCTCGAACAACCTGAAGAACAATTATTCAAGAAAAGGAAAACTACAAATCTACCTTCAGTGGCTACTGCTTGTGACAGGACTGCAGTTTCAGATCGAGCTGCAGCATTCATTGTTAGTGCAGTATTGCAAGATATTGGAGAAGTTTCTATTGACAATACATCTGAAGTAGTGGATAGGAGTAAAATCAGAAGAGAAAGACAAAAGAAGAGATCAGAAATTATGAAAGATCAAAATCAGGTCCCAATCAGAGGAATCTATTTTGATGGTCGAAAAGATTCTACACTCTTCCAAGAAAAAAAAGAGTCCAAAGTATATCAGAAGAAGGTAACAGAAGAACATATCACTTTAGTGAGAGAACCTGGTTCAGATTATTTGGGCCATTATTCTGTGAATTCTGGATCAGCTGAAGAAATATGTAAAGGAATGTTTGAGTATATTGGAAATAATGACATGAACCTGGAAAACCTTGTTGCCATTGGATGCGATGGTGCAGCAGTCAACACTGGAGAAAAGGGAGGCGTTATAAGGCTTATAGAATTGAAGCTGAAGAAGCCAGTTCAACATTTAGTGTGCCAGCTCCATGCCAATGAATTGCCATTACGCCATTTAGTTGCAAAGCTGGATGGAAAAACATCTGGCCCCCGCGGATTCACCGGTCCTATTGGCAGGGAATTAGAGAACTGTGAGAGTCTTCCTATTGTCGAGTTTGAAAGGATTGATGCTGAGGAACCAACTGTAGACTGTGAAGATCTTAGCACCGACCAAAAATATCTAATTGATATTCATCAGGCCAAAACAAAGGGATATTGCTCTCCAGATCTTGCTCATCGTAGTCCAGGCAAAATGGCACATTCACGATGGCTGACTACAGCAAATCGTTTGCTTCGTCTATACGTTTCAACTGTAAGTCCATCTGAGAACCTCATGAACATTGCTTCTTTTATAATGAAGGTCTACATCCCAATGTGGTTTTCTATTAAGCAAAGTACGTCTTTTGTCAATGGCTCAAAACATGTTTTCAAAACTATTGAACTAACAAGAACACTGAATGACGAAGTAAAGGATATTGTAAACCCTGTCATACAAAGAAATGCATTTTTTGCAAATCCAGAAAATATTCTAGCATCAATGATTCATGATGACCGCAGCGCCTTAAGAGAATTAGCGTGGAGGCGAATAAAGAAAGCAAGGCAAACAAACAAGGAAAAAGTTGTGAGGCGTTTCACAGTACCTGTTATTCAATTTGAAGCTACTGATTATACTGATTTAATTAATTGGCAAAAATGCATTGTCACTGAACCACCTGTGAAAGACACCTGACAGAAAATGAGATTGAAGAATTCATAGAAAACAAGAGTACCCCTCCATTCGAGAAATTCCCTTGTCATACACAAGTAGTAGAAAGAATGGTAAAATTAGTGACTGAAGCATCATCAAAAGTATTTGGATTGAACGCGCGAGATGGCTTCATAAGATCAACACTTCAGTCACGTAAAAAAATGCCATCATTCGAAAGTAAAGCTGAATATAAAGTTTAAATAAAACGTTAATAGAAAAAACATGCGCAAGGATGGGTGGTTGGGAGGGCATGGGTGGAGCTCGACACGCAGCCACCTCCTCGTGGTGAGTTCTGGATTATTTAGATCATTAATCAAAAGAACATTGATCTAAATAAACTAAGAGCTGCGTAATTGAGTAACTATTTTGGTAATTGGAACACTTAATATATAATAATAACAAGTAAGTTTCAGTTATTGTACTAATGCAGAATATAAGAAAATCATTATATTTCACTTTTTTCGACGGCTTTGTGGCACCTGAAGATATAATTTCGCAGGACTAATATTTATGCACAGTCATTATCTATAGCACCCACATATATTCCGCACTAGCCATATTTGACTTTCGAAAAAAAGTTTAAAAACCTCATTTTCGATCCGCCCTACTGCTCACTTCCCTTCTTTTTATATATAGGACATATAATTGCTCTGCCCCATTCTGCCGGTACAATTCCCTGCGACCACACTACCCGGAAAATGCTTAGCAGCCAGTGCACAGCAGGATCACCAGCTGCTTTTAGTGTTTCTGTGACAATTGCATCCGGTCCGGGAGCTTTATTATTCTTCATCCTCTTTAGTTGAATAACCTTCTCTCTAGTGATCTCTCTCTCTCCCTCATGCTCCTCATGATTTACCCCCTCCTCCCGTCTCACCTCATCATATTGGTTCCCGTTATTCAAAAGATGTCTAAAGTATTCGTTCCAGCGTGCAGCCACCTCGCTTTTATCAGTGAGGACTTCACCATGTGCATTTTTAATCGCCGCTGTTGTTTTCTTGCTTTCTCCACTTTTATACTTCTTCGCCATGCTATACAGTAACTTCTTTGAGCCTTGAAAATCCTCTTCTAAGTCTCTACCTATTTTTTCCCACACAGAGCGTTTCGCTCTTCTTTTAACGTCGTTGGTGTTGTTTTCTCATTTCTATCCTTAAGCCATCTCCTAAAAGCACGCATCTTATCTGTCACTGCCTCCTTTACCTCCTGGGTCCATCATGCCGTCTTTTTCTTTTTTGACCCTCCACCTGCCCTTTCTCCAATCACCTCTCGCTGTATTCCCTCCATTGTTCTCCTAAACTCAACCCAAACCTCCTCCACTATTTCCGTAGCTACCCTTTGTCCGAAAGCCTCCTCAGTTCTAGTTCTAATCTCTTCCAGTTTTTCTGATATATTCTCCGTGCACACTCTTCTCCTTCTAGGGTTTTTTATATTTTTTGGTACTGGAAGCAAAATTTTGGCTTTAACAAGTCTATGATCCGAGTCAAAAGACACAGATGATAGTACTCTTACATCTTTCACCAATGACTTTTATCCACCACAATAAAGTCTATCTGAGACTTATCATAATTTCCGGTTCTACTATTCCATCCGTACCACGTATAGAGATGTGATTCCTGGTGCTTAAAAAATGTGTTCATTATCCTTGCAAGTTTACTCAAGTATGGATAGATATTCTGCGTATTTTTCCACCAGCTAATAGGATTGTCACATGCAGCCAGGCGTTTTTCTTGGTGATAGCTCTCGATCATTTTTACTACATTTTTTGACATCGCGTAGGTCTCGTCATTGCTGCTTGACTCAAGAAACTGAGAGACAGATTCTGTGATAAATTTGCTTGTTGAAGGTGTTGGTTCTGTCACTGAAACTTTTATTCTTTTGGTGGGTGGCGAAGCGACAGATTCAAGAGATTGAAGCTCTTCAACTGCTTTGCCAAGTGATGATTTAACTCGTTCTAATGTACTAGGTGAAAATAACTTAGCTTTGTAACGTGGATCTAAGTAGGTTGCAAGAGAGTAACTTCATACAAGAACAGCCTCTCGTCTTGTCGCTTGCATCACTTTTGCGCACAATGAACTAGTTCTCTTAATATAGTAGAATTTGATAATTTCCGCTTATTAATGACATTTTATCTCAACGGTCCACATCCGCACGACATCCGCAGTCCAAAGTGCGGATGCGGGTGCGGATGCGGATGCGAGAAAATGTGCGGATGTTCCGCGGATGCGGATGCGGATGCGGATGTGACCTACATCATTAATATATATATATATATATATATGTAAAGAACGACGCTTGTGTCGAAGAAACGTCCGCACAAGATGGGGAGAGAGAACGAGCAAATTTTTCATTTGTTTGTTCTCTCTCCCCATCTTGTGCAGACGTTTCTTCTACACAAGCGTCGTTCTTTAATTAATTATCCTGTGTGTTGTTTGCAGTTAAAATGTATATATGTACGGCTTGAGAAAGTGCCCCCTCAGGGCATTTGATTCCGCTCATATGTAGGAGAATTAAGAGTTGTGACTGATTGGGGACCTTGGTGCAGTGGTTAGCATATCCGATCGGCAATTGGATGATCCCGGGTTCGATTCCTGGGAGGTGCATCATTTTTCACTTGCTCGTTCTCTCTCCCCATCTTGTGCGGACGTTTCTTCTACACAAGCGTCGTTCTTTAAATTAATTATACTGTGTGTTGTTTGCAGTTAAAATGTATATATATATATATATTTATGTATTTATTTATTTATTTATCAGGGGCTAAAGCTAGTGCTTTCATCTCATTTCTAGAGTAACTCAGCCCGTCTGTTTTTCTGTTCTGCGAATTTATTGATGACTTTCTGGTTAAAATTGGTTAATTTTGCTATAAAGTCTCTTTCAATCGAAAGAACTGCCGTTCCATTTAGCCGGTCTTGTCCGATGGTGTTCTTCAAGCAGGTTTTTACTCTTTTCAGAGAACTGAAACATCTTTCAGATTGAGCTGTTACGATGGCGATGTTTGGCTAATGTTCAACAGTTTAACTGTTTCGGAAAAAGCAGACATCAAATTGTTTTCAGATAGACAGCAGTACAATCCATTAATTTTTATATTTTTAAATTCTTTACTGTTGTATAGAACACATAGCTCATTATGGTTTTCCTTCTTCAAAAAATGGATAGAATTTACAAGATTCACGTATATCTGTAGGAAATTCTTTTCTGTATGCAACAAATTTTGTAGGATCAACTAAAGTGAAGAACTCGAGATGTTCAGTTGCACCGGTCTTCAGCCTCTTGTAGCATAAGATTACAGAATTCGATTACACAGGCTTTTTTGTTGTCTTTTCTTCTTCGCTTCGTTTCAGTAGTTTGTTCGGAATCATCAGGTAACTCTGCCATCTTTTGGCGAATTTATTTTATAGATGTACAAAATGAGTGAAGATGTTGCTTGACAGAAACAGTCGTTGTAATTTTTATTTTTGTGAAGAATGTTATAGAACAACTCAATTACCGGCATTAGTTCACGAAATATATTAAGAAAGAAAATGAACTGATCATTCTCCCGGAAGTTCAGTAGAGCACTTGCTTGTGTTACTGACACTGAATCCCATCCAAGTTCATTCTGGATTCGTTCGAAACACTGCATCAATGATGCTTTATTTTCATACACGGAATTTACGACTCTGCTCTGAAAATTACATTTGGTCACAATCACACGAGGCAGACGTTCTTCGTAAACTTCTTGCAGCATCGCTGTTCTTTCGGAAGAATGTGAGAAACAAGAGGAAAATGAAATCAAATTAGCAAAGAATATCCTGACGGTAGTAACAGCAGAGCAAACGTTTTGCATAACAAGGTTTAATTGATGGACATAACAGTGTACAAAATGAGCATGATGATAGACTTCCCCTATCAATTTCGGCACTCCGTTACGTTCGCCACTCTGTGCAACCAATTTAGTTTTCAAATTGTACACTTCGATTTCTTCAAGAATGCACTTAGTTGTGCCAGCAGCAGATCTATCTTTTAGTTCTACAAAGCCATGGAAATTTTCCACTATTTCATTGCCCATGACATACCGCAATATAATAACAAGTTGTGATATACTGGAAATATCCGTGGTCTACTCAGTCTGAATTGACACGAACATTGCTTCATTGACTCTCATGTAGAACATCTTTATAAACGGAAAGCATTCAGTCCAGCAACTCATTTTCCCTAGTAACAGAAGTGTGTTTTGAAACAGTTGCAGTTTGTAAATGTTCGTGCAACTGTTTAATTTGGCAAGTTCACTCAAAAGATCCAAGAATACAGCTTTGTTGAGAGATTTTTCTGTTCCATTATGACCTCGGAGAGCAAGTTCATGGTTGCTACAAAATTTTAAACAGTAAATGATTCAATTTAAAACCTGCCTATTCCTGTCTACTAATTCGTTATGGTGTTGGACTGAAATCTTATGCCCTGCGTCTAACTGCGTTGCAATATTCACTTTTCCAAGTAAGTTTGTTTTTAAACAATTACCGATGTGACAAGCAGTTTGTTCATGTGTTTTTATTCTTTCTGAGAGGTGTTTCAAAATTTTGACACTATTACGAGTCCAAGCAAGTTCACCTCCAAACAACAAACAATTGAAACAGTATAAACTTTTACAATTTTCCCTAGCTGTTAACCATGGCTTTCTCTCATACCATTCAATATTAAGTGTTCTTGGTTGTGTTTTGTGTGTTTGATTTATTAATATATTAGGTTGATGAGGTCCTAATTCCTTAATTAACAATTTATTTTGTAAATCTAATCCAATAAATGGATTATCTAACAAAGAGTCAACCTTATTCATTGTTAAGCACTTCACTCGTGGGATAGCCTATGAGCGTGTAGGCACAACACAACCACGTTTAGCTCGAGCTGACGCGCGACTGATTTCAGCTAGCCACCTTTACCAGAATCACACTCGGGTCCCCCTCCCTCTACTCCACCGCGACAATCGTGAAGTAGCCCCACTGACCAACGTTTTTGCTGCTTCCAGCTACCAGTGTAAAGAAGAAAGGTCTTGTTTATATTTTAAGCAACTTTTACGTATATTGAAATTGAGATGTGAAATGAATGCCAATTTATGGTCGACTTCGGATGTTTCATAATCATAAGTGATGACGAGGTGTACTTCTGAATTCACGAAAGGCCGTGGAATCATTTTTGTTTTTTCTTCTGGGTTTGCATCATTCATTAATTTCAAGTGTTTAATTGTGAAATTCATCCCATATATATATATCTACTAGGGGAACTGAATATATTTTGCCACACCCTTTTTTCTTAGGTAAATAATAGGCCAATGGTCTGAAATATCTTTTGGGCCGTAAGTTTGAACGTTCTGCGCTTCACATAACTGGATTTTTCCAGTTTGAACCTCCCCTCCTTGTATAAAACGGCTTTTAAACACCCTTGTATAAAACCGATGGTTAACGCAGTTTCGAAAATGGCGTCTAACAGTGATGTGCGTCGTAAACACAGAGCTGATATCGAGTTCTTAACCGCAGAGAAGGAAACAGTTGGAAATATTCACAAACGTCTACAAAACGTTTATGGAGATACTATTGTTGATCGAAACGCAGTTGGACGCTGGTCTAAACGTGTGAGATCATCGGAGAGATGGAGAGCCAGCGTCGATGATGAGCCACGCACCGGTCGCCCGGCATCGCTGTGGTATCTCACACTGCACAACGTGCTAACAGCATCATTCGATCAAATCGGCGCGTCACATACAGTACAAGGAGCTATCACTGAAGCTAGGAATTAGTGAAAGAAGTGTGAATATCACAAAAATGCGCTTGACTGTGTTACCCCACCCTCCATACAGCCCGGATCTGGCACCTTCAGACTTCCATTTGTTTGGGCCACTGAAGGATGCTGTTCGTGGAAGAAAGTTTCAAAGTGACGATAAGGTTTTAAGGTTGTTAAAGAGGTTAAGAGGTGGCTCCAGCGGAACTGAGCGGACTTTTACCAGCGAGGAATAAAGGCCCCTTGTTTCGAGGTGGAGGAAAGCCGTAGAAAAGGATGGAGACTATGTGGAAAAATAAAAACTTGTAAAAAAGGTACGTAACTACTTGTGAACAAAATTTCTGGAACTTACAACGAAACTTGGAAAGAAAAAAAAAGGTGGGGCAAAATATATTGAGTGGCCCTCCGTGTGTGTATATATACATATATATATATATACACACATATATATATATATATATATATATATATATATATATATATATATACATATAATGATTCTCAAAAACGGCTTATTCTCAAATCAGTGATTCATATGGAGCGTTGATTACATTGATTATATATATATATACATATACATATATATATATATATATATATATATATATATGTTTTTGTGTGTGTGTGTGTGTGTGTGTGTGTGTGTGTGTGTGTGTGCTACACACAGACCGTGCATGGAACAAGGAACTCTTCTGGGAAAATTAAATCCACTAAGTTCCGAATAAGTAATGGTAAATGACAAATACTAAAGCTTTTCCTTTTCTGGATGGAATCCTAATATGGGCAACGGATCACCAGCTAAGAGGCCCCAAAATATAGCTTCCTTCAGCAACTATCTTCTGAGATAGGACCACTGCACCCATACAGTAATTCAAACGCACCTCCTATGTAATTTCTTTATTTATGGTCAGATTTTTATGAAATTTTCAATATAGAGGTTTTCAAATATTAACCGGGCCTTCAATGTTATTCCGATGTCCACCATTGAAGGCCCAGTTAGGTCAATTGTATGCCCTTGACAATTGTCAAAAGCATACAGTTGACCTAACCGGGCCTTCAATGGCGGACATCGGAATAACATTGAAGGCCCGGTTAATATTTGAAAACCCCTATATTGAAAATTTCATAAAAATCTGACCATAAATAAAGAAATTACACAGGTGGTACTTTTTTTTTAGGTGCGCTGGTACCAGCTTTGGGACAGGGTCTAGAGTTTAAAGCTGCCTAGACAACTACTTTCAGCGCCTCAATATACACAAGAGAGTCGTTGCATTTCCCTCGGAATGAATACATCAAAAAAAAAGAATAACTATTGCATTTTTAGCCAAAAAAACGAAACTTAAACATCAACCGAAAAATTTGAACATCCACTTTTCAAGGCACTTAACACGTCCGTTTAATGTGCTACAACTCAGAATGGTCCCCTGAGAAACTTTTATTTGCACACAGACTGGGCATGAAACAAGGAACTCTTCTGGGAATTTTTTTTAAAAATTTTTTGTAAGAGTTTCTTGTTCCATTCACGGTCTGTGTGTAACATAAAATTTGTCTGGGGACCATTGTGAGCTGTAGCATATATATATATATATGTCGCAAAAAGTTACTTTCGCTCCTATTCGGTGCTATCTTTTGTGTCACTTTGATCCTACACAGAAAATAGTCACTACTTTGTTATAGATGTCTTTTGGATTTAATTTAGGTTTGGTTAGATTAACCTAACCAAACCTAAGCTAACCTAACTTAAATAAAATAAAATAACGTGATTTGATTTCGAGATTTTTAATTAAAATTCTAACGCGAGTGAAATCATTATATATGATAAAAAAGTGCATTCTCTAAACATTTTAATGGAACCCCATTTTACCTTAACGCAAACGTAAATGATTAAGTATTTGAAAAAATATAAGACATCACATGTAGGAGCTAATGTAACTTGAACGAACACCTACGAAAATGTAGGAGGAATTTAGCGATTTAGGAATATATATATATATATATATATATATATATAACCCAGCCATGGGTGCCCCAAATCGGGGTACACATGCCGGTCCCAAGCCCGGATAAATGGGGAGGGTTGGCGTCAGGAAGGGCATCCGGCAGTAAAACCTTTGCCAAAACCTTATGGAATGACAGCCGATGAAGATAGAGCAAGTGGAGCTTGGGCGTATCCTGGAGGCGACGCGCAGACATATCGTCCTAACTCTGCGGAAAATAAACGAGGTCTACTGTATCGTGAGCGGGTACAGCTAAAGAAGGGAGCTCAGCAGGAGACGGGAGTGAGATTTGGAACGCTGAATGTTGGTAGTATAACGGGAGGCGCAAGGGAGGTGGTGGATCTGATGGAGAGGAGGAGGATGCAGGTGTTGTGTGTTCAGGAGACTAGATGGAGAGGGAATAAAGGCAGGGAGATTGGTGCTGGCTATAAATTTTATTATAGTAGCACATCAGCGCAGGGAAGGAATGGTGTAAGGATTATTCTCTCGAAAGAAGTGAAGGAGAATGTACTAGAGGTCAAACGAGTGAATGATAGAATGATCACAGTGAAAATTTAATGCGGCGGAGATGTGGTAAATATACTGAGTGTGTATGTACCACAAGGGGGATGTGACGAGCAGGAAAAGGAGGATTTTTGGAGCGGGATGACCATGAGCGTGTAGTGATCGGAGGAGACTTCAATGGCCATGTTGGGAATGGCAACGATGGAGTAGGTAAAGTGCATGGTGGACAGGCAGTGGGTAGATGGAACCAGGATGGGGAAAGAATAATTGACTTTGCAATAGCATATGACATGGCAATTGCAAATGCCTTCTTCGAAAAGAGAGGGGAACATCTGATTGCGTATGAGTGGCGGACGTGAATCCCAGATTGACTATATGCTGTATTAAAGATCTAAGTTGAAAGAAGTGAATTGTAAGGTGATCCCGGGTGAAGAAGTAACACCACAACATTGTGTTGCGGTAATAGACCTAAGGGTAAATGGAACTAGAAGAGGTAGCCCAAATATTGTACCTAAAATCAGATGGTGGAAATTGAAGGAACAAGAGTACAAGGAAAGGAGGCCTTTAGAGAGAAGGTAATGAGGGAATTAAGAACACAGGGATTGGACGACGTTGATGACTGGTGGCGGGAATATGCTAAGGTAATAAGGAAAGAAGGAAGAGAGGTGCTGGGAGTGTCATCTGGGAACCGCCAGAAAGATAAAGAAACTTGGTGGTGGAGTGAAGAAGTGCAGGATATAGTGAGAGGGAAGAAAAAAGCGTAGAAGACATGGGTCAACACAGGAGAAAACCAAGCCAAAGAGAGGTATAGGAGAGCGTAGAAAGAAGCTAAGACTGTGGTGGCAAAAGCCAAAAGCGAAGCATACAGAGATTAATATGAGGAACTTGAAACAAGAGAAGGGCAAAAGAAAGTATTTAAATAGCAAAGGCAAGAGATAAGGAAACTAAGGATATTACACATATAAGGCAAATAAAGGATGAGCATGGTGGAGTGATCTCTAATATGCAGGATATTAAGGCACGGTGGAAGGTTTATTTTGAAAGGTTGTTGAATGAGGAAAATTTTAGATTGATAAGGGAAGAAGGGTTACCAAACGAAGGAATGGTTATGTGTGTGGAAAGAGAAGAGGTGAAGAGAGCATTGGACACAATGGAAAATGAGAAGGCTACCGGGCCTGATGAGATACCAGTCGAAGTTTGGAAAAGTTTGGAGGTGGAAGGAGTAGACATCCTTAGCGATTTGATGCGCAAGTTATATGACCAGGAGAGAGTGCCAGAAGAGTGGAGGAAAAGCATACTGGTCCCAATATTTAAAGGGAAGATAGATGTCCAGGAATGTACAAATAATTATCGAGGGACTAAACTGATGTCGCACACAATGAAGGTCTGGGAACGGAATGTAGAGAGCAGGTTGAGGGAAGAGACAAGCATAGCAGAAGAGCAGTTTGGCTTTATGCCGGGAAGAGGGACAATGGATGCCCTTTTTGCACTTAGACAGTTGATGAAAAGATATAGAGAGGAGCAGAGGGAGTTGCATATAGTGTTCATAGATCTACAGAAAAATAAATGAAAAATAAAAATAAATTGAAAAATAAAAATTGTAAGAGGAGCATACAAATTTGTATGCTCCTCTTACAATTTTTTTTTTCAATTTATTTTTAATTTTATTTATTTTTATTTTTTGTGACCTATATATCATTCAGGCATTATCTATAAAATTGGTTGTAAACAATCCATTTGAACTTGTGTTAAATTCGGGCAAAGTGCTAAAATTGGTAGTTTCCTTACAAATTTGCATGCTCCTCCCACAATTTTTATTTCTATATTTACTATATATATATATATATATATATTTTTTTTTGTAACCTATATATTGTCTTGAACTCTTTATTTACTTCAGTGTTCCTGAGGATGTCATTAGACGAAAGCGCTTGAGCACCACTCACTCTGTGTTTCCTTTCCTTCGTGGTATTATAATAATAATTTTAACAATAATGAGGAAGTTAGAATGAAGAAGATTATTGAAAATCAAAGTGTCTGAATTTGGAATTTTGATTTCTGATTGAAAATTTTTTCTTAAAACAAAGTTAAATGTTTGAAAACAAAATTAATTATTTTCTTTGAGCAAAATATTTACAGCATTAGTAAAACAAATGCAATTTTAAAACAAGGTTAATCGTGGACCTATGAATCTTACATTTTGACTGCAACACGGATAAATTAGCATTTAAATTAATAAACTGATGGGAAAATAGTGTAATAGTTTTTCACAGAGGCTGCTCCGCTCTGCCCTGCTCTGTTTTGCTCTGCTGCGTAGTCTATTATAAACTCGGGAGGCGGAGGATCAGGTGGTTTGAATTTCATTTATTTTAAGGAGGATTTTTGCACCTATGAGACTATAAAAATGTATTTCGTCAAACTAGGTTGAAGAATTAAATTATTTAAAATTTTAATTGGGATGATGTTAAGAAGAAGTTTTATGAGGAACGACCAATGAAAAGCATATTACAATATTGGAGATAAAACTAATCTATAATAACTATGCAGAAAATTAAGATTGAAAGGGGACAGAATTTGATTTATTTACAGCGTGTACATAGATGAGTATAATTTCATTATTAATACAGATGCGGCATATAGTTGTAAATTGGTTTTAGCAAGCGTATACGCTTAACAAGCCGAAATTTACTATTTAGATATAATTACAGTATATAATTATATCGAGACCCGGTGACGGCCGGCGGCGCGCAGCAAAACCCAGCTGTTCATCCTTCCACACAATAAAGAAATTGGTTGGTAGATAAATGGGTACCCTGGGTAGCCTAGTGGTTAAGACGCTGGGATACTGCTGGTGGGGCGTTCGGATTCCACGTTAAACTATAGGTCTAAGGTGGAATGACAAGCTTGAGCTTCGTCAGAATGAACAATTCCGGGGGAAGCAATACCAAAGTTATAATTATATAATATATATATAACGATAGGATTTTTGGATCACCTGAAGATCAGGGCCCTCAGCCTTCATTAGTTAACCTTATGAGGCTAACTAACGAAAATATCACGATTTAACCTACTCAGTCGTTAGGTCAACTGTACGCCCTTGACGATTGGTTAGATTAAGTCGTGATATTTTCGTTAGTTAGCCTTATAAGACTAACTAAAGAAGGCTGGGGGCCCTGATCTTCAGGTGATCTGGATTTTTATAAACCTTTATAAACGATTTAAAAAAACTAAATGAAACTTACACAGTCGGACATACTGTACTGTGTTGAATTTTCAACAAATAAATACACCATTTTTTATGACTTATAAATTTTATAAATACTACAAATTTTTGTAAGACTTAAAAGTGAAAGTACCTTACAGACTAGGTCGTATTCTTGTATTATCAGCCTAATACAAAGAACAATGAAACCAGCGTAAATATGAAGTGAAAAGTGATAGGAGAAATTACACTGAACAACAAAATATAACGTTTTCCTCCTTCAAATGAATTAATGTATTTCCAGTGTACTTGTTTACATTGATTACGAATTTGAAAACATAATTTTTCTATCACCCACCAATTTCGAAGGAAATACAAATGAAATTGACAGATTTTCTTACTTTTTTGGTATATTTAATCGAACAAAAAAAGAAGAGTACCTTGCCTAAAATGTTTTTGCAGCTGATTTTCGCTTATAACTAGTACTAGGGTGTTTTTCTTATAAGTGTTCAACAGTATTCGGCCAACATACTGGGCCTATATCTTTCTTGGCACCGCTTTTCCATGGTTACTTTATCCTGATGAAATCTTTCATCATGCTCATCGCTCACAGAGCCCAGGTTTAATGGGAAGAATTCCAGGTGGGAGTGCAGGAAATGCATTTTCAAAGACATGTTACACCCCATGGCTTGGTAAGCACTAAGCATTTGCTCCACCAGTGAAACAATTTTCTGATTTGACGCTGCCGCGGAAATAAGTAGTCACTTCTTTAAAAGCTTTCCATG
Source organism: Bathynomus jamesi (assembly GCA_023014485.1). Lineage (NCBI taxonomy): Eukaryota > Metazoa > Arthropoda > Malacostraca > Isopoda > Cirolanidae > Bathynomus > Bathynomus jamesi. Next base: position 641,236 of record JAJOZX010001731.1, on the reverse strand, counting down.
TTTTTCTTTTAACCTGATTCAAAGACTCATCAAATGCAATGTCTCATCACTTCTATGATCTGTGGGCCCACAAAAATGCCATATTTGATTTTCGTTTCGCTGATTCTAGGAAACTTATGTTTTAGATATAGAAATCCAGGTCCATCTTTATTCATGGCTTTTACAAAATTTTTCAAGAAAACTTTTGCTGGATCTACTAGGGGTTGATGGGCAACATTTTTCTGTCCTAGAACCAAATCTTGTCGAAGTGGCCACTCATTCTGTGTGTAATGACTCTCCTTAGCTCGGCTGTCCCACTCGCAGAGGAAACAAGATAATTTTGTGAATCTTAACTGTAAGCCGAAGAGAAGTGCAATCACTTTCAGATCATCACAGATATGCCAGGAGTGTTTAGCATAGTCAGTATCTTTCAAAAGTAACTGCATATTGTCATGATTCCTTCATATGAACTTTATATGCAATCGGAACAGAAGGATAGACATTACCGTTGTGCAATAGTAGAGCTTTCAAACTCAACATTGTGCTGTCGACCAAGTGCCTCCATGAGAGCGTTCACATCAGTACAATACATTAAATCACTTTCCATAGAGAAAAATAATGTGAAATATGTCTGACGCTTACGAAATAATGATATTTTTAGTCTTTTGTAAGAGATTCCAACCTTTTAATCTAGAACCTAAAACTCAGTCTGAGTTTTAGTTAGATTCAACTATCTGACAAGTTCATCTAATTCTGACTGAGAAATTACCAGTAAATGAGGGTCATCCGATGAAGATGGTTGAAATTGTGTATCTATGTCATCTTATCTGTCCAAAGGTTCATTACGAGAATAGTATGGGCGAAAAGTGGGAGTGCAATTGCCATGTTGCGAGACCCCTCCCTTTGTTGCAAGACCCCTCCCCCTTGTTGCAAGGGATGACCTCCCCCCAAAGGGGAAACTCTAACTTTGGGGAAGGAGGTGGGACGGCCTCACCTCCCAAAGGGGTATCCTAAAGTAAGAGGGTAAACCTTAACCTAAGAAGGAGAAAGAGATCATGTTTTCACCTGTACCGCCAGGCGCATAATGAGAGCTCAGGTTACCAACAACTGTTATATATGCAGGGGTTTCCAGAAAACACTATTTAATTTGTTTATTTATATATATGGAGGGGTCACCAGAGAGCACTATATATTTTAATTATTTATATATGGAGGGTTGCCAGATGTTTAAATTATTTATTTATATATGGAGGGGTTCCCAGATCTTTAATTTATTTATTTATATATGGGGGGTTGTCCGATGTTTAATTTATTTATTTATATATGAAGGGGTTGCCATAGAGCACTATTTAATTTAATTATTTATATATGAGGGGTTGCCAGATGTCTAATTTATTTATTTATATATGGAGAGGTTCCCAGATATTTAATTTATTTATTTATATGTAAGGGTTTGCCAGATGTTTAATTTATTTATTTATATATCGAGGGGCTGCCAGATACCACTATTTAATTTGTTTATATATATATATTTGGAGAGGTTGCCAGATACCATTATTTATTTTAATTATTTATTTATTAAAACTCGTCGTGTAACGGTATTTGATTCAATGAGTGCTATATTGGCTTCCAGTAGTGATGACGAGACCGAAACTGAGTCAAGCAGAGACTCACAAAATATGATCGAGAAATATCACAAAGAGAAAAGGATTGGACAAGAAGATGATGCTTTGGCTTGGTGGAGGCCAAATCAAACGAAATAAAACAATTTGAGCAAACTGGCTTGGACATACCTTGGATGTCCTCCTTCAAGTGTTCCTAGTGAACAATTATTTAGTGGATCATGGATCATCTACGATGAAAAAGGGAATAGGCTGAAGGGGGACAAAGCTGAAAAACTTTTATTTTTGAAATAGTCTCCCAGCAATTCAATTTAAATATAAGGATTAAATAGTATGTATTATATTATAATTATATACACCACTTTCGAATGGACGGTGGTTGGGGAAAGTGGTTGGTGCGATGCGAAACGCGTTGGATCCTCGTCCCGCATCCTGGAAACACACTTTTTACAGTTTAGATTATACAGTAGTCATTATATTGTAGACTGTGAAAAGTGTGTCTAAAACGCGATATTTTATTGTGTTGTTTATTCTTAGGTAATATTATGATATTGTAGGGTACATAACCGCAACCGCACAGAGCTCGATTTTTAAGCTCCGCAACCGCAGAGCTATGAAAAATGACAACCGCTACATCACTAATATATGTATATGTATATATATATATATATATATATATATATATATATATATATATATATATATATATATATATATACTAACATAGGTTCGCAAAACATTTGCAGTCAAATTAGTATCGTTACTACTACATTCCTACTTTAAATCAGAGAACGCATTATTCTAGATTTATTTTGAAGTACAGACCTAGACTTAATTGATAATATATTTGTAGGAGTTACTTCTCCAACAGTGATCATAGGCAGATAACATTTGAAATTAAAATTAACTAATAATTCGAAGAACCTGGAATACGTTTTGAATTTTAAAAGAGCTAAATTTCGTAACATGAAACTGCAACTTTCGACCCAAAATTGGGATGAAGCTCCATCGCTCAATGATATTAATGACACATGAACTTCTTTTATAATTATTTTAAATGTTTAGAATCGAGTAATATCCCATAATGTAAAAAGAGACTAACGAGGTCTGTTGTTGTTGTTTAGCCGATCAGCCCACCCTGATCGAGCAAGCCGGCGGCACGCAGGTAACCGATCGCCCTCTCCGGAGTGGACCAGAGGTTCAGCGCACTAGTTATATTGTGTTGTGTTCGTTGTTGTGCTAGAGCGGTACAGTCTGTCATAATGTGTTCAATTGTTTGTGGTGTGTCCTGACACAGGTGGCAGGTGTCGTCTATGGAGTTGTCTAGACTGTGTTTATATGTCCGTAAGTTGGGGTGATGTCCACATCGGAATCGTGCTAAGTTAACTCGATCTGATCTGCTCAGGCTGATCTCTGACCTGTTAATGGGTGGCGGCTCCGCACCTTGGACCGCATTCGGACCGAGTCGTGTCAGTGCTTTGTGGGTGAGGTGTGTGTGTGTGTGTGTTTTCTGTACTGTGATGTTTGTGGGGCGTGGTATGGAATGAAGTATTTGGTTATAATGTCTCTCTGGTGTTACCTTAATGGTGCGAGGTGTTGGTGCATGATTGTACATGTACTGGCAGGAGATCCGACAAAACCCCCACACGAAAAAAAAAACACCGACAAAGCCCCCGGCGACAAAACACCCACCGACAAAACCCCCACACGAAAAAAAAACCACCGACAAAACCCCCGGCGACAAAACACCCACCGAAAAAAAAACCAGCGACAAAACCAGGGTCCCCAGCCTTCGTTAGGTAGCCTTATAATCGTTTTTCTTTTTCTTTTTCCTTGTGGGTTTGCAGCATATATATATATATATATATATATATATATATATATATATATATATATATATATATATATTACAGGGTGTCCGAGAATTATCTGTACAATTTTTGGCTGTTATTAAAAGTCAACCATGAAGTGTAGAAATTCCAGTGTTGTCCCATTTTACAGAGAATCTCATTAAGTTTTTTCTGATACCACGTTTTGACAAGTTTTTTAGAAATGTACGCGGGTGACAGACATTGATGATTTAAAAGCAAGAATCACAGCTGCTATTGAGCGAATTGATGTGGATATGCTGCAGCGTACATGCCAACATTTGGAGTATCGATTGGATGTTTTGCGAATCACTAATGGTGCACATATCGAATGTTTGTAACAACGTTACTTTAATAAAAGAAACTTTTGAAAATACAGATTCTAAATAATCTTGTTTAAGAATTTTACGTGTGTTATCAAGAATTGTATTAAAAGATGAAATTGTACAGATAATGTTCGGACACACTGGAATTTCTAAAAAACTTTTCAAAACTTGGTATCAGAAAAAACTTAATGAGATTCTCTGTAAAATGGCACAACACTGGAATTTCTACACTTCATGGTTGACTTTTAATAACAGCCAAAAATTGTACAGATAATTCTCGGACACCCTGTATATATATTATATATATATTGACGATTGGTTAGGTTAAGTTGTAATATTTTCGTTTCATCCATAAACCAAATATCGGACTTACCTAAATGTTGCATACATTCTTCTGTAGCAAACACAATGACTCGATTCCTGGCTTCAATGCCACTATCGTGAATAAGAAAAGGCTTAGTATTTTCTCTACCAGTCATAGCCCAATCGGTGTCCGGACAACTGCCCTGGACAACCGCCCCCCGGACAATTGCCCCCCGACAACCGCCCCCGGACAATTGCCCCCGTAGGACAATCGCCCCCCGGATTATTGCCCCCCATAAGTAAATAAAAATTAAATAGAAATTAAATTTACGTTTAAAAAATGGCAAGCAAAAACAATATTTAACAACATTATTGCCAATTCTTGCTTAATTTTGCTTGTAGCCTGAAAAAAAATTATATTTAAAAAGTTAGCAATATTTAACAAAAATTTTTCCAATTATTGCTTACTTATTTATAATAAAATTATGAAGTTTAGCTACTTAATTTTATTTAAACAGTTGGCAAGACTTATTGTATTTCATATATACTATGGATTAATTAATTATATTTAAACAGTTGGCAATACTTATTGAAAGGTCGTTTTGAAAGTCATAGTTGGTGGTTAGGTTAGGTTAGGTTAGGTTTGTTTTTTATAAATATTAATAAATTTAATTCCTATTTAATTTTTATTTACTTATGGGGGGCAATAATCGGGGGGCGATTGTCCTACGGGGGAAGTTGTCCGGGGGGCGGTTGTCGGGGGGCAATTGTCCGGGGGGCGGTTGTCCGGGGGGCAGTTGTCCTAGCACCAGCCCAATCACCTGAGATTTGCAAATCATTTAAAGATACTGGATCCTTAGGTCGTCCTTCCTGACGCTTTCTTTGAACATTTCTTTTTACTGTACTTAATTTTCACATAGCAAGTCTTCCTTCTTGAGTCATGCTTTCCAATGAATCCGCGACAACGCGACTAGTATTTCCTTTGTTTGATTTGGCCTGTTGATAGAGGGATGCACGCACTTTCGCTGCCTCTATTGATCCTTCATCTCTCTCATGATTATGCTCTATACTTGAAATGATATCGGTTATTTCTAAATTAGTTGTTATTTTACTGTTACATCCAAACGCTGCTCTTCTAGCACACTCCCACCGCTTTGTATTAGAAATAGTGGATTTTTTAGTATACATATAGCCATTATAACACAGTTTTTCGCTACCTTTATTATTCCGAATACTTCCCTGATGGGTAAAAACGGAAAGAAAATATAATTTGCAGTGAAAATTTCAGAGATACTGCTGCAGTGAAGCTTATTCAGAAACTGAAACTGGAATTTCTCAAAACCTATAACCTAGACTCTGTCACCTTGACCTTGAATTTAAATACACATTATACTGTATATTTATTTTTGTGAGTGGGGGTTTTGTCGCATTACCCTATTTCGGGGGTTTTGTTGGTGGGGTTTTGGTCGCCGGGGTTTTGTCGCCGGGGGTTTTGTCGGTGGGGTTTTTGTCGTACATTCGTACTGGCAAGGGTGTTGTGGGTTAGTTGTCGCTGCTGCCATGAATTGTGTTCCCCTCATGTCTAAATGTTCCCTAACTTTCAGTATTTTTGTTTCTGTGTGCAGGTGTTCTATTGGTGTTGTTTGAGTGCATCCTGTAATGATACGAAGTGCATTGTTTTGTATTGTCTGTAAGGTGTTTATGTGTGTGTTTGAGATAATGGGTGCCCAGCATGGGCTAGCATAGTCCATAACTGAGCGAATATATTGTTTGTATATGAGTGACGTTGTTTCCTGCTGTTGTCCAAAGTTTGTGCCTGTTAGTACCCTAAGCGTGTTAAGTCTTGACGTACATTTGTTTTTAATGTCCTGAATGTGGTTTGCAAAAGATAATGATGTGTTGTATGTGACCCCAAGTATTTTGGTCCTGTGAGTGTGTGGAATGTTGATGTTGTTTAGTGCAAGCTGTGGAATTACCTGGTGTTCTTTTGTGTTGCTTGTAAGCAAGGTGATGGTTGATTTTGTGGGCGCTACTTTGAGTCTATTGTGTGTGATCCAGTCTTGTATACTGTTTAGGTATGTTTGTAGATTATTTGTAGCGGTGTCGATGTTGTTGTGGGTGGATGTTAGAGTGATGTCATCTGCATATGATGATAAGGTAAGCTTGTTATCTATGGGTGTTGGAATGTCATGCACGTATAAGTTGAAGAGTGTTGGTGAGAGAACAGAGCCTTGAGGGACCCCGTTCGGAAAAAGCTTGTTTTTGGATGACTTGCCATTAAATGTGACATGTGAGTATCTTCCTGAAAGATAGTTGCTTAACCACCTTTTGGTGTTATTGTGCATGTTTGTGTTGAGTATTTTGTTTATGAGAGGGAAGCGTGGGATAGCATCAAATGCTTTATTAATGTCTATTGTTGCTAATAGTGTACGTTGAGCTGGTCGTCTGGAGTTGATGCCATCCATGATGTCCTGCGTGAGGTTAATGAGTAATGTCGTGGTTGAGTGGTGAGGTCTGAATCCATGTTCAGTAGGCGATAGTGGAATGTGTAGGTTGGTGATTTGTAAGATTAGTCTTTCTGTTACTTTGGAAGGTGTGCATAGTAAAGTAATGGGTCTATAGGAAGCTGGTTCTGTTGGATTTTTGTTTGGTTTGAGTAGTGTAATAATTTTACCTTGTTTCCATATGTTAGGAATAATACAGTGTTGGTATGAATATGTGCTGATATTTGTGAGAGCTATTATTCCTTGTGGGCCCAAGTGTTTAAGGTGTATGTTAGATATGTTGTATTTTCCAGTAGCCTTCGAATTCTTAATGTTTTTGACGATCTTGGTGGTGGTCTGGTCTGTATTGAAGGGTGTAATGGTCGTGTCGAGTCTGTAGGTTTTCTTGTGTCTGGCTGTTTGTCTGTCTGCGTGTTTCTAGTTGTTGTCTCTGTTTAAGTGACTTATCTTTGCGTAGTGATTAACTAGAATGTTAGCTTGTTGTGTGTATGTTGGGATATTATTTTGGCTGCGACAAATAGCCGCATGTGAGGTGTGAATGCCGCTGTTAGAGTGGGGTAATACTGTTTATAGTCTTGTATAGCCTGGATGTATCTGTGGAGTGGTTTAGCGTTGTTATGAATTCCCTAAATGTTTGTTTGTTTTTCTTTGAGTTTGTTGTTTATTTATGTGTTGAGCTGTTGTATCTGCTGTTTTATGGCTTCTGTGTGTGGTGTTTGTGTGTTATATTTGAGGTTGTTACGTTGCCTTATGAGGTGGGCTATTTCTCTAGTGTAATTTTGGTTGTATTTCCTAATGTTGCCCTTGGATATGTATTTGTTTGCATTAATGATGATCTGATTAAATGTCTTGAGTGTTGTATTGATGTTTATGATGGGTGTGCTGTTTAATGTGGTGAATTGTTCCTCAGTCTGTATTTTGAACTGTTCCCAATCAGCTTTCTTGTAATTTCTGTAAGTGTGCCTAAGGCTGTTGGGGCAGAGTGTAGAATGTGTTGTAATGATGATGGGCAGGTGGTCTGATGACAGTTGTTTTTCTGTTCTCCAGTGTGTATGTGTTGCTAGTGAGGGGGAACAGAACGTTATGTCTGGGGAGGAGTTTGAGTATCCTGCTTGATGTGGTATGTGTGTATGTTCTTCTGTATTGTTAAGAATGAAGAGGCTGTTTAGTTGTGTGGCTATGTTGGCGCCTCTGGTGTTGCTTTGGTTGTGCAGGTACCAACTAGTGTCTTTGGCGTTGAAGTCTCCTCCTAAGGTGACATTAGTGAAAGAGGCCAGATTGTGTAACTGTGGATTGTAACTGGCTGGCACCTGAGGTGAACTATCTGGTGGGATGTAAATGTTGATTAGTGTGGTGTGTTTTGCGCGTGTTTTAATGTTAACTGCCTGTGTTTCTATCGTGTTATCTGCTTGGATTGTGTTTGTAATGTTTTGGGTAGCATCAGCGTAGCTAATGCTTTTACGTATGTAAGTGATGAGTCCACCCCCGTTACCCCCAGTAGGATCTTGACAGATCCCCGTGAAGTCAGGGATGGTGGGTGTTTTGTGTGTGCGTTTTAGTTTTGTTTCTTGTATAAGTGTTATGTGAATGTTTTGTTTGTGTACGAATTCCCTAAGCTGCATGATTTTGTTTGTGAGGCCATCTACGTTGTACTGTAATATGTTAATATTATACTTCTGTATGTGTTTCATGGTGCTATTGTGGCTATGTCTTTGTGGATGGTGACATGTGTAAGTTGTAGTGGGGCCTGGATTAGTCTTAATGTCGCCAGAGAGTAAGAGTAGTTCGGGGAGCACGCAATTGCTCCCTGTAATTGAAAAAATAGCATGCTGAGAATAGGTCCGGCCCCGGGAGCCGATCGGCACTCTGACCGTGCCACGCAACAGGCCGTCGACTGCCAGTCTGGCCAACTGTAGACAGCCCGCTGCACGGAGGTTTGAGGAAGTTTGGCCACCAGAGCGTTGATGTTTTGGTTTGAAGTCGCCTCTTCTTCGCGTTGACGTGTCCCGCGCTGGAGGATGCAGCCACTGTTAGAAGCTTCCTCGTCAGCTGCTAACACTTTTTTCACGTTGTTCTAGCTAACTGTTCAGAGGTTTTTTATAAACAAATCTCAGTTTTCTGCTCAAAACGGCTCTTTCTAATTTTAAAATTGATTAGTTAAGGAAGGAAGATGTTGACTTCTATTTTGCGGCAACAGTTGATGATATTTATGTTACTTTACTATTTATGTTACTTTACTTTACTATAGTGAGCTACAGTAGAAAGCGTTGGTTGGCTCTGGCATGAGACCACTTGGAATCTGTTAAACCTAAATGTTAAACCTAAATGGTGGAATGGTGAAATTAAAAGTAGCTTAATGTTGAAAAGGAACGCGTATTTTAAATTTAAAGAATCAAATAATTTGTCCGAGGAAAATTCTTACAAGCTGTGGAGAAGGCGAAGTAAAACATTGATAAGAAAAAGTAAGCGCAACTATGAGCTAAAATAGTGAACCAAATTAAATCGAATCCGAATGAATTCTATAATTACACTATGTTAGGAATAAAAAAATAACTTCGTAGACTATTGGTTTACTCAAAGGCGAAAATAACGAACAAATTTATAGTCCGGTTCACTATGTCAATAAAAACACTCGTTCAAAATTTATGGAGATTAGCAAACCAGTGCATTTTTGGAAAGCTTATGGCATCAGAAATCTGAAAATCAATGTTTACATTTGCGCAGATGCCTGCATAGCCGCCATTTCGGATTTTCAAAATGGCCGCCATAAAATAAGAATTTCCGAATATCTCAGCATGTAATTGACATAAAAACTTCATTCTAAATGCTAATCCTATGTTTCCAGTCCCATGGAATCCAAAGTTTATGTCAAATTAGTGATTATGAACATCAAAAACCAAGAAACGAAGTTTGTGAAATTATGTTTGTATTTTCATGAAAAAATGCACACTCAAATTGTTGGTAGTGACAACAGCATACGTATAGACGTATTTCCTATCTCAGTTTGACACATCATTACACATCATCATCACTCTCAGTGTCATGTTCAACATTACAATCTGCATCGTTTTCGCATTCTGTGCTGCACAAGCATAGTTCTGTGCAAGGCAAGTTATTCCTTCTGCATGAACATCTCTGTGTAGAACAGTTGGTTTTGCAGTGGCATCTGACCAACTCGATGATGGCTTGCGGGGCAGGAGGAACCTTTGTGGTGACTGGCAGTATTTGGTCAGTTTTGTCCTGATAGTAACTAAATTTCAGGGGGTCAAAAGGCTGTTGCTGCATAACATTGGCTTGGCACCATACTCGGCTTTGTAACCGCACACGCTGGATGTGTTCCTCAAGTGCACCGAGTGTAGGAGGTAAGTTGTTGCTTTCAGCTAGGTGTTTACAAAACAGATACCATCTTAGATCAGGGATACTTGCAATGTGAATACCCTTGGGACAGTAGCTTGAGCACACAAATTTGGCCAATACGTCTTTCACCTCCTGTGTTAGGTTACCTTTCTCCGGTAGTTTCATCAGTGCTCTAAGTGCATGTCAGCTTTCATATACTGCTGAAACCATTTTGTTTTGCCTATTCCTGAGAATTTTCCAACATTGTCTGCTCCAGTGAATGCATGGAATACAGGTAAAGCTTGCGCCTTTTCTTTGCCCAAAGCTCTCCAGATTGGCTCCATTTCGACTGTACCTGATACCATCAAAATAGATGTCTTTATGCAGAGCTTGTCATAGTGTGCCACAGCCAGAACCAAGACGTCAGTATCAGGAGTGAAGAATACTAGCTGTGCATCAGGACACCGCTGTGATGCCTTCGCTGTCAGGCAGATCATCAATGTGTCAGCCTCCTCGTGATTGTTGTCCTCAAAGTGCATGTTTCTGTTGCTTCTGGTGTGACCTGATGCTGATGTGATGACTAACTGAGATGAGTTTTTGTTGTAATCAAGGGTTGCTTTGGCGAGATAGTCTGTCAAATCTGCTTTCGTTTTTTTCGTGCGATAGAAACCGTGCCAGTAGGATGTTTGATGTTCGTATCATCTGCAACCTGATACTGTATAGGAGCTTTTCCTTGTCGTCGTCTCTCTCTAGTTTCCTCCTTTAGTGAGTCAGATTGTATGTATCGAAGACCAGGATGACCTCACTGAACCCTGCTGTCAAGCTCACGAGCCTGTCATTGAAACACTGGGCTAGATCTTTGACTGTGCTGATTGTTCCTGATTTCTTTGTCATCTTCTGGACAAGCACCATTCCATCAACAATGGCGATCTTTTGATTTGATGACGACGATGGAGATGATGATACAGGACCTCTGTCATCATCCTGCTCTTTGGCCGCTAGAGCTTCTCTCTGTTCCTGTATACCAATGGTATGGAGAGAACAGAGAAACCACAGTGATGACTGTTACTTTTGTTTGGTGAATATAAATGGCATCAATGGACGTAACCGGAGTAAATGGACGTATCCTGACATAGACTCAGCTAGACGGCCTGTTTCACATTCAGATGAGATACTTGTCCCATCATTCAGCCATCTTCCAGAGCTCCCTCAAGAAGATGATGAATCTGCTACTGACAAAGAAAGCATATGTGGGCAAAATGACAGTGATTTCGAAGGACCGTCATCAGTTGCAGAAGGTTTTAGTCAACACGAATTAAACGACCTCATAAGGGACTTAAGTCTTTCGAAGAAATCGTCTGAATTGTTAGCTTCCAGGCTGGGAGAAAAAAATTTACTGCTGCCGGGAACCAAAATCACGTTATATCGCGACAGAGAAAAGGATTTACTGCCCTTCTTCTCAAGAGAGAACGATTTAGTTTTCTGCAACAATGTGCGCGGATTGCTGATGAAAATGGGCATATCGGAATACACACCAAGTGAATGGCGGTTATTCATAGATAGCTCCAAACGGAGCCTAAAATGTGTTCTTCTACACAACGGCAACAGATACAGATCAATCCCAATTGGTCACTCAGTCGGTATGAGAAAAGAACACGGGACAGTCGCCCTAGTCCTAGAAAAGATATCATACCGAGACCACCAATGGGTGATCTGTGTGGATCTGAAGAAGGTGAATTTTCTCCTGGGCCAGCAGAGCGGGTACGCCAAGTACCCGTGCTTTATATGTCTCTGGGACAGTAGAGCTAAAGATGAACACTGGGTGAGAAGACAGTGGCCTCTGAGAGAAAACATGGTGGTTGGAGAAAAAAATATCATCAAAGAAGCTTTGGTTGACAGAGAAAGGATCATATTGCCACCACTGCACATCAAACTAGGTTTGATGAAACAATTTATAAAGGCTTTGAACAGAGATGGGACGTGTTTTGGCTACATATGTAGAAAATTTCCTGCGCTGAGCATGGAAAAGCTGAAGGCAGGTATTTTCGATGGACCGCAAATCCGGGAACTCATGAAAGACCCGCGTTTCCAAGATTCAATGGACAACATTGAGGCACGTGCGTGGTCATCGTTTAGTATGGTTGTGAAGAATTTCCTTGGGAACTATAAGGCCGATAACTACGGTGAACTAGTGGAGAATATGCTCTCTTCTTTTTGTAAACTTGGCTGTAAAATGAGCATCAAACTGCATTACCTCCACAGTCATTTGGATCGTTTCCCAGATAACCTCGGGATCTAAGCGAGGAACAGGGTGAACGATTTCACCAAGAACTAAGGACCATGGAAGAACGGTACCGCGGATGATGGGATACTCACATGATGGCAGATTACTGCTGGAGCATCCAACGCGAATGTCCTGGCACATCTCATCGCAAGAAATCTCAGAAACGCGGTTTATGTGAGATGTCTCAATGAAAGAACTTTTTTTGCCGTTCGTGTCTCAAGCTTGTTTGAATTTAAGAAATATTTTTCGTACCTTATGCTTGTTTGATGTTAATACACTATTTTTGCTGACATTCATCATACTTTTGTATTCAATTGACAACAACAGTGATTGCCAGTCAGCAATATAATATTATATACATTATATAGAAATATATATAGATATATATCATATCTTGATAAGCAGAGCTGATGGAGAAAAACTAATGTCATTTTTAGAATCAGCGACCTCAATATACCCAGAAACAGGTCTAACATCTAAGTCACCAAAAGTTGTGTTCCCCAGTGTTATTAATACAATGACAGTTCATATACTAAGGACAGAAATATATGCAATTGATTAGAAATAATAATGTAATGTCGAAATTAAGTGGAGCTACAAACAGACGTTTTCGTACCAAGAATTCCATAGCTTAGAGGATAAATGGCAGGACTCATGAATAGCTTGGATAATCGGGCTGTTTGATTTTTTAATTCTTTGCATTAGACTGTAATGAGCACGTCTTGTTACCTCCGAGAAGCTCGGGACATTGCGGGTAGCAAACATTTGCGAAGCTGAGCATCTTGGGGTAATTTATGCAAGAGCCTAAAAGATCTGTTGTACAGCAAATTTATGGTTCTGCCAGAACCTTTTTTATAATTCACCCAGAGTTGCTGTCCGTATATATTACTGCAGAAAGTATGAAAGAGTGTCTTTAGCTTCACTTGTACAAAATCGAAAGTTCCTTATGGTCATATTCGCTTTAGCACACAGGTTTAGAGATTGTTTTCTTATATCAGAGTCATCACTCAATGAGCTGGTAATAGTTTGACCCAAATACTTAAACTCTTGTACTTCCTCAATTACTTCACCATTCATTTTAAACCTTATATCAGCTGTCTGATTACAGCTTTTAGGATGAAATTGCATAACCTTAGTTTTTGTAACATTAAAAAGAATATCATGTTTCTGCAAATACACTTCGCTGACTTTTAGTGGCCGATCCAGAACGTTAACAGAGAGACTTATTAACACCATATTATCGGCATAAACTAAGTTATTTATCCTTGTATTATCTATCGTGTGCGGAAATTTGTACGTCAACATTTGTACGACGGAAATTTATACGCCAGCATTTGTACGCCAGAACATTTATACGACTGGAAATTTATACGACTGACATTTGTACGACGGTAATTTAAATATGCGCTCTACCGGACTTTTTTGACTTAAGTATGCGATCTACCCATGATAATAACCGTGACCTTTTTTTTATATAAACATAAGCACAGGTGCCAAAAAAAAATAAATAAATAAAAGTAAACATTATTTAAATATTTTGAAAATAATTTCAATTTGAAGAATTTTAAATTTTATCATGTATCACAACGCATTAAAGGCTTAACAGGTAGGTAAATGGTTATTGAATAGGTACAGGTGGTTAGGTTAGGTTAGGTTAGGTCTGGAGATTAATGAGAAAAACTCGCAAGATTTGTTCGCTGATTTTTTAAATGACATTGGTTAGGTTAGGTTAGGTTAGGTTAGGTTAGGTCTGGAGATTAATGAGAAAAAACTCGCAAGATTTGTTCTCCGATTTTTTAAATGACATTCGTTCTATATATCGCTAGTTACATTTTCTCTTAAATTGATAGGCTGAAATCTAGTTTCAATTATGCATTTAATTATTATAATGTGTAATTTCATAATTTGTGATAATTTGTATTTTAACTTACCTAGTTTCAAATTCAATTTTATTAACTGATCATGAATTTCTTGCATATAACGTATAAATTACCGTCGTACAAATGCTTGGCGTATAAATTTCCAGTCGTATAAATGTTCTGGAGTACAAATGCTGGCGTACAAATTTCCGGGTTTCGTTATCTATACAACATCCCACTGTTGCCTCATTAAGTGAAGCAATTAATCCGTCAATATACACATTAAACAGCATAGGAGAGAGCAAGGAGCTTGTCTCACCCCGCAAGAGGAGCCAAAACACTCGGATAGTACATTGCCCCACCTAACGGTGAAAGATTGGTGGGGATACAAAAAGTTCAATACGTTTAATATGTATATGGGAACCTCCCTGTCTTCTAGTTTTTCAAATAAAATATTGTGGTTCACCCTATCATATGCCTTACTTGTATCTAGGAAACAGCTATAAATAGTTGAATTACTGTCAATGTATTTAGATATTGTTTCTTTAAGTACATAGATACACAGGTCAGTTGAGTGGGACCTTTTAAAACCAAACTGATTAGATGTCCATAGGTAATCATTTAATCGGAGTAACAAGAGTTTTTCTAGTAGTTTCGAGAAGCAGGAAGTGGCAGCAATAGGCCTGTAATTATTGCTGGACAGAATGTTTCCATACTTATTTTTGACCAGGGGCAAGATATATACCCTCATGAACTCTGCAGGGATATAGCTATGGGCAAGCATGGCTGATAAGAGCAGTGGTATATGCAGAAATACTACGTCATTTGCATATTTTAAGTGCTCATTCGATAAGTCTTCTACCCCCTGACGCAGAACCAGTCTTTAACTCTTTAATTAACCTCTTTACTTCAGGAACTGATATCAAAGTATTTTCCCTTGTCCCTCCCACAGGTGTTTTGCTGCAATCTATCTTAAGATTATCCCTACTCACACTGTTAAGAATGTTAGAGTAGTGGTTTTTCCACAGCTTTGCAATTTCATCCCCCCCGACACCCCATCGATTGTCGGAGGGAGGACATTTTTGACACCCGTTTGATTCTTAACAAATTTCCAAAATTTGTTATTATCGTTATTTATGCGAGCTTCACAGGCATTTGATGCTCGAATAGACTCTTCTTCCTGTTTACATCGTCTTATGGCCGACTTATACTGACCCCTACTTCTACACATATTCATGTATACTGGTCCTAATCTGGGTCTACCATGAAAGCACCAAAAATCATAGGCGTCTTTCGATTCCCTCTTCAGTGGGGCAATAAAATCATTCCATCCAAGAATAATCTTAGTATGATAGGTGTAAGATTTAATCAGGGGGCTTCCTGCTTCTCTTAACAGGGATATTATCTTACTATAATACCTATCTATGAGTTTACAGTGAGAATCATTTGAGCAAAGATTACTACAGGCAAGATGCAAAATTTCTAAATTACACTGGGTAACAAAATTTGAAAAATTTTCTGTTTATTGTAATTTTTCTGTCGTTTCTTAATGATTTCGGGGCGCTGATTCCAAAAAGTGATATTGGTTTTGCTCTATTATCAACCGTTTCAAAAATATAGGTTATCACACTTTTCATATGACAACGTGTATAAAGAAGGCTAACATAAATATTTTCTGAAAATAAAAACACTATTGGAAATTAATGTTTACTGAGCCAAAATTGTTTGACAAACCCAAAATGGTGCAAAGGATATAATATATATCATGAGGAGAACCGATAAGAAATAACAAGCCTCGTTATGCAGTGTGCGTTCCTTAAAAATGCACTGAAGAACGCGACTTCCCCATATGAACATTCTTATCCTTTCTGATCAGCGACCATACGTAGTCTCCCATCATGGAAGCATCCCAATGGCCCTGGTACCTTTTCTCCATCGTTTGAATATCTTGATGGAATCTTTCGCCATGTTCTTCACTCACATCGCCCAGGTTATCACGAAAAAAGTCTAGATGTGAATGCAGATAGTGTAATTTTAAAGACATACGGCACCCCATTTTGCCATAGCACTTAATCAAGTTTGACACTAACTCCTTATAGTTTGGTGCTTTATGGTTGCCTAAAAACCCACGAACCACATCACGGAAAGCACACCAAGCCTCTTTTTCGATCGGAGTCATCTTGGCTTCAAGGTTCTTTGAATTCAACAGCGCCTTGACTTGTGGTCCTACAAAGATGCCAGCTTTGACTTTGACCTCAGAGAGTTTAGGGAACATGACCCGAATCTGTTGGAAAACTTCCCCTCCAAAATTTAACGCAGTTACAAACTGCTTAATTAGACCGAACTTATATATGGAGAGGTGGTAGCAGAACTATGTCAGGCTTCATAAGAGGTTCCCTGAGTACATTGTACTTTCCTGGTTGCAGTCCTTCACGTGGAGGCCACTGAACTGTTTTATAGTGCTCAGTTGAAGCCCTGCTATCCCACAGGCAAAGAAAACATGAATATTTAGTAAACCCTCCTTGTAAACCTAACAGGAAACCAATCATTTTGAAATCACCACACACGTCCGTTATATTGTTCATACCTGATTTGGATGAGCAGTTGTTTGACATTTTCATAGTCCTCTTTCATTTGAACAGAATGTGCAACTGGTATAGATGGATATTTGTTCCCATTGTGGAGTAGAACAGCTTTCAAACTCCGAGTTGAACTGTCAATAAACAGGCGCCACTCTGAGTGTATATGTGTTAACCCGACTGTGAATAGACCATTAACCTCGCTGCAATAACAGAGAGAGCCATTGACATGGTAGAACCTTGCAAACTCTTCATGCCGCTTTCGGTATACAGTGCTCTTGCAGTCTTCTCCAAGCAAATTCCACTCTTTGAGTCTGGAGGTCAGAAGCTCAGACCTTGATTTCGTGAGACCCAAATCTCTAATTAAGTCGTCCAATTCCCTCTGATTTGGAAAGTGAGGGTTTGTACCGAAAGTTACTGTATATTCTTCATCATGACTGTCCTCACCAACCGACATCTCAGATGAGCTAGCTGCATCCTCATTTTCAACCTGCAAAGCAAAGAAACAAAATATAGGCATAGCTATATATGTAGAAGAGCATCAGCACTAAGAAAAATCGACACATAATGACCCACAGTCTGTAAATACAGGAGGTAAAGTAATGGATAAATACCTGTTCTGGTGGACGTGGTATTGGAAGGCCTTCGCCATGTGGTACAGGAGCTATGGACGACGCTATGCTTGGATGCTGAAGAGTCTGCCTTCCTTTAACTTTCCTGTACTTAGAAACATCTACCATGCAGTAGTAGCAATCGTCGTGGTGGCTCTTTGGTTCTCTCTATATTCTGGGTATCGCAAAGGGCATTGCCTTGCGTACTCCCCGCAGCCACCCTTCAAGTGTGGAGCGGCAGCTTCTACAGATCACATGGGGTGCCGAGGGCTTATCTTGGTCACCCATAGGCATACCAAAATAGAGCCGATACGCGATCCAGAACTTGGTGCCTTTTACAATCTTGTGCGATACTTGCTTGGGGCCTATGTAATACCCACAAACGTAGCAGAATATATCCGGCGAGTGTTTACAAGCTCTAGTTGCCATTCTCTTTACCAAACTGTATTACATTGATCATAACCTGCAGATATAGAGAGAAGAGTTATTAAATCTGCAACAGATTACAGATTCCAGAAAAAAGATGTATTCACAACATTGAAATAATGTTTGCAATAAAAATGGTTCGCTAACACTCAAATCGTCAGCACAGAGAAGCACAGAAACACAGTACCTCAGTGCTGGTAACCATCAGACAAACAACCTGCTTTCTTTGTGTGCTCACACTTACTGCCTTCTCAGACTCTGCGCTCTTCTTTATATAGCACAGTGGAAGTTTCGGGCAATTTCTAGAGCAAGAAACTGTCAACGAACATCCGGATTGTTCTCAACAATTCCTGATTATTCTGATATTGCTGCGCCCATAATAACATTATACTGGTAAAACATGAAAAATGGATTATCTCTGAAACCACTGATGATACACACAAACCAAGGCCAGATTTGGACTCAGCGCCCACAAATGCATATAAAACCAAAAAATTCTATATAAACAGAATCAGTGTTACACAGTGTTATTAAAGAGGTGACTTTGTATTCTATTCTCTGTTGCATATTAACAGTGGACCAATCGACGCAATTATTCTTACCTATTGAGTTCTTGTTAAGTCGTGTTGCGCATAAATTGGTAAAGTTAATTAATATTTCTAATGGTCTATGATCAGAAAGAAGGAAATCATGCTGAATATGAACTCTAACAATTCGATCCTTTAGATTATTACTAGTGAGACAATGATCAATCCACCTGTTGGTACCACTCATATTACTAACGTATCTACAATTACCACTGGTTACCCCTAATACATCTACATCACTTATACTTAAATTGGCCGACTCGCACATGTTACTCAATTCTACAAAGAATTCCGAGTTCACATACGCGTTAAAGTCCCCCATTATTATAGAGTGAGAATATTTGGGGTTATCTGATAATGACTTAATTTTGTACAGCAAATAAATGTATTCATCTGGATTACTGCCGAAATAATGAAAAATTACAGAGTAAACAATGCGAAAACGGGCACGGATGAAAGCCAGCCATGAACTGCGTATCCCAGACGCACAATTACTCGTGGCCTTGAACTGTTTCCATATGCAATCGTGCTGCTGATGAAACACGAATACAAATGCAATGTTTGTCGATTGCACTGTTGGCGATGCGCTGATTGGCCGCAGTCGGTGTTTAGTGTTCGCCTCTTGTACTCGAACTGCTCATAACACAAATGCACTCATTGAAAATAACTACATTTTGAGCGTATTGTCTGTGTATTGGGAGAGGGTTGAACTATTCATTCGTAGAACAATCTCAAAATCGTCAATGTGGCGAGTTCGCCCTTCGTACTCGGTACTCGCGACGCCATATATACAGTATATACACAGTATATATTGATTAATTCTTAACATATACGTCATAGAGCCAGTGCCACCCTTTCCCTCTTTTCCCTTACCCGCTATCCCTTGTCGACTTGGACTCGCTTGAATAAAGTAACAGCTGAAACTAATAATAATCTACGAAAAGAAATACGATTTATTGAGCACATGTCACGGATCTCCTTGAATTCCCTCTACATTAAATAAGGGGAGTATGATCATATTACAGTCATGTACTCTAAACAACCGCTTAAACATTTTTGGAAAACATATAACACATTAGGAATACTTTCATCTTTCTTTGTTTTTCCAACCTTCTTCCAAGCATCCACCCAAGTGAAGTCGTATCTCGACAAAATATAAATAAAAAGTCTGTATGGATACTTTATTTTCTTCATAAAATAGTCAACTTGATTCATACTCGTGTATTTTATGTACGAAGATGCTGAAAGCTTTAGCATAAAAAACACCGTCTGATGAATATGGAGATGGTTCGAGCGAGGTAGTCGCTCCCAGCCTAAATATGCTCTTTGCGGTAAACTCTTATTCCAGGCACGTATTCGGCTGGGGTATAAAGTCCAATTAGAATCTCTCAGTCTGCTCCAGAAGTGTACATACTGTATACAAGAAACAAGCAAAGGAAAAGCTGCGGATCATATATAAAGAAGTCATAGAGTTATATTAGAACTACGTTTTCATCTAATCTTACACATACGCGCGCGCGCGCGCACACACACACACACACACACACACACACACACACACACAATATATATATATATATATATATATATATATATATATATATAACACACACACAGTATATTGTGTCTTTTTATGTGTAGGTGCATGCATGTACATGAATTGAAGAAAATGAGGTCAGATGAAATATAGGTTACGTAACATTATACGCATAGAAAATAGAAAGTAGAATCTCTGTATTCAACAACATTACCGTCAGTCAAAAATTACTTTTAGATGATTCCCTCAGAAGCGATAAAGGTTATTATTTACTCTTTATTGCCGATAAAATTATTATTATTATAATTCTCACAATATTGCGTTATCGGGCTTTACATGGAAACCGCCATAATTGGGTATTGCGCGGTACTGGTCGTTAAGGGAATGGTGGGAGGGGGTATGTAAGGAAGAAATAATTGGTAAGATGTTTAGATTTTGTGTAAAACTCAAAAATTGTTAATTAAATATTTGGGGAAAGCTGAAACCTCTTAGCATTAAATGTTTCCCCAAAAACGCTCCTCCCTCTGGACTCGAATAAATGAGCTTCGGCAGCACACTTTCACTCGTGAAGCGTTAAAAACTTTGACTATTTTTAGAAAATTTACTTTATACATATTTATGTAATAATAATGGCACATGAAAACGTGAGTTTACGTTAAAATTCGAAGGTAGAGAGTACTGTCAGAGGTTCGACTTTTTAAAGTATTTTCCCTCTTCATTATAATCAACCTGTTTTCCTATATTCTCTTTTAAATCAAAGGAGGTAAGGTAACGAGTATATTAACGTTTTCCCCCGACAATGACAAGAAATGGTCACGGACCCAGGCACGTATTATCAATAAACAGGAACGCTCTCGATTGAACTGCCGAGTTATACTCTTTTTTTTTTCACTTTACTGATCGACTCTTTCACTTTGAATAAAACAATTACCGTCTGTCCTGAAGTTCATATGATACTATGATAAATGAGATAACACACACACACACACACACACACTGAGTTTTTGAGCCAGTTTGAGTAGAACAAGCATAGGTGATATAAATATATTTCTATTTCTGATTAGAAAGGATACATTTGTATTATCTTTGGAAGGAAACACAAACTGCAGTGGAAACTAAAAACGCAATCATCAAAATGACTGTGAATTTGACCCTCATTGGATTATATTGTAAAAACTCAAAGTATTGTCGTTTCAACTGATGGACAGCGTACGGAAGCCTCGTTAGTACGTTGATCCTCTATGTATTTGACAGTGATGCTGCAAGCTGCTTTATACCCTGAATGGGTGTAAGGGCGGAGCAATACTTTGTGAAAAACAGTGTAGCCTCTTTTGTGCTACCCCCGACTTCATCTATTAACACAAAGCGCCGAAGTCACGTCTCTTACCATAACACAATCCGAGAAACCGAAAAATTCCTTTCAATGCTCTTTTATCATTTACTTTATCAGAAATTCCCTAGTTAATCCTTCATTATTATTCCAGGAAACTAAAATAATCGTGATTGCTGTTAGCCTCAATTAATATCAATATACGGTTATTGTAGTTCTCTATAATAATATTTTATTCCGTTATTCGGCGATAATACTGAACACGCTATGCAAATACACCATCTGCCTGTCCAGAACGTTCTTTACCCGCAGCAGACTCGGTCCTGCAAAATTTATTTACCATCTGTTGGACCAGGTTTTGTGAATTTGTGCGAAAATCTTTACCCTTTATCCGTTCGGATATTCTTGAGAGGAGATAAGATACGGCACAGACTTCGATCCACTGAGGACATGTCAGCATTTTCGCTTTTCTTGCGTACCGTTTCTTTAGACCTGATATAAAATAGAATGTATCATTAGGAATGCATTAAATATATAAGACAAATCTGATGCGTAAAAACTTCTATCATTGAAATAGATAGAGACTATAAACCCATCACTTCTCTCTCTCTCTCTCTCTCTCTCTCTCTCTCTCTCTCTCTCTCTATATATATATATATATATATATATATATATATATATATATATATATACATAGAGGGAGAAAAACACACATACACACACACACACACACACATATATGTATATATATATATATATATACAGTAAAATCCCATTTTTAACGGAATGTGTCAGGACCAAGTTCATTCCGTTAAAACGAATTTTCCGGAAAAACTTAAACTGGCAATTTACCTTAAGAATTTTATTGAATCAACTACTGTATGTGAATAATGGCTTCTGTTTCTCTTTTTTCCCTTTATTAATAAATTAGGATACGTATGTTATGGTTATGCAATTACACAAATCATAGGAATGCTGTATACATAGGCCCTATACAGTAAAATATACACAAAAACTCAATAAAAAATTATATAAAAAGCTCATAAGCATCATTCTATATGAAGAAATGGCATTACTGATCATTTTGAAGACCCTCAGATCGTTTTCAAGCTTCTTTACCAGTCATTCACTTTCATTTCGCAGAAATGGCATTTCCGTTAAGGTATTCCTGGAAACGAGATTTTACTATATAGCCACCAACTTGACCTTCGTGTGAAGAGAGACCAACCCAACTCGTCATTTCACATAAACTGACTTTAATTAGATAACTTAATTTATATTTATATTGATGTAAACTTCCCTTCATTGATCCAGAGAGTGCTTCAGTTCAGACTTAATATATGCGAATGAGTCATAGCTTATGCCTTATACTACCAACAACTATCTAATGGACATAATAATCGTAGTTCTTTGATAATTTTCTCAGAACTGTGACAAAAAGGTCTCGCAAACAGTCTTTAAAGCAGATTCTTTAAATTCCTTAAAATACTCCTATACAGGGTGTTTATAAAGTCGCGCAACCCAATATATTATATTACATATATATTATATACACAGGGTATTTATAAAGTTCCTATCTATTTCAGTGAAAACGTAGCAAAAAGGTTAAAATTCATTAACAATATAATAGAAGGCATACATTTAATGAATACTTAAGATATGATTCTACATGAGCACCTTCAGTATCTCTACAGAGTTCGAACCTGTACGGAAGTGTACGGTACGTGATTACATCATTAACCCTTTAACTATAAACCAGAAGAGAATTATTAAAAAATAATAACATTATTATTATTATGCTCATGCATCAGAAATCTTTAAGGAACTGCGTATATTAAAATTTAAAGACATATTTCAAGTTCGGATGTGCTTCCTAATGTTCAGAGTTACAAAACAACTTGCCCCGACTATATTAATCGAGAATATGATGAATAATCACATATACATTATGAAATCAAAAAAGGTTTGCGGAGGGAGAATATATCTCCATGTAATAGAAATTCTTACACTAACTTAGCGGTAGAATTATGAAATAATCTACCGAATGAGTAGTCAATGTTCACTCATCTTTTTACAAATTGATTAAAACTTAAATTCTAAAGTTACTGAAGTCACTCCTTTCTTTATTACTGTTATTATTTAATATTACTTAATTACTGTTGTCATCGTTAAAATTCTCATTGTCCTTCTAATGAGTGCTCAACAAAATGTTTCTCCTTTTGAAAAATGTTGGTGATTCGTATGTTCTTTTTTATGCTGATTACGAAAATGAAAGCAGATATTTGCTATCACCCAAAGCTTTTGAGGGATTTGCAATTTAAAACCCTTTGAGAACGAGATAATATTCCTCAGTTCGCATCATAATATGAGATTTATCATTAGTCATTTATTTTGTATAAAATCTTTATATTAACCTATTATTATTTATATTTACTCGTACATGTTTATATATAATATGCATATATTTATTTAAGTATACTGCATAGCAGGAGATCAAGACAAAATCTGGGATCCTCATATACGTTGTGTTTCTTGTGAAAGATCTCTGCAAGGGTGGTTAAAAGGTACTCATTCTTCAGTCCCTTTTGTGGTCCCAATGGTATGGAGAGAACAAAGAGACTACTCGACTGATTGCTACTTCCGGTCAATGAAGATAAGAGGATATTCCTCAAAATTTAAACAGACGATTCAATATCCTAATTTAGTGTCAGCCATGTGACCTCTTTCACATTGTAACGATTTGACAGTATCAAAATCACCAAAGACATGGACTTTAGATGACGATGAACCTGATGATGAATCTCTTAGTAGCATGGGCGCAAAATGGGAGAGTGTAATTGCAATTGGAATGTTGATCAATGTTGCAATGATGCAAAAAACCCTTGTTGCACGACCTCTCCCCTTGTTGCGACCCCCACCCCCTAGGATGCAAAAAAGGGGAAGGGGTAAAGGGGGAGAGGGAGCCTCCTCCCAAAGGGTTGACTTTAGATGAGAAGGTGGGACGGCCTCACCCTCAAAGGGGTATCCTAATCTAAGAAGGTAAGAAGACACAAAAGAGAACACATATTTTCGCGTAGATCGCCAGAAGCATAATGAGAGTTCACGGTACCAACATCTGTTATATATGGAGGTGTTGCCAGAGAGCACTAATTATTTTTCTTATTTATATATGGAGTGGTTGACAGAGAGCACTATTATTTTAATTATTTATATATGGATGGGCTGCCAGATACCACAATTTATTTTAATTGTTTATATATGGAGGGTTGTCAGATGTTTATTTTAATTATTTATATATATATATATATGGATGGGTTGCCAGATTCCACTATTATTTATTTTAATTATTTTTTACTAAAACTCGTGTAACCGTATTTGATTTTTTCTACATCTGTTTCCTCTTCTTTTTTCTCACTGCCCTCTAGAAAATAAATATACAATCAAACATAATAATATAAGAAATACACACTTTGGACTATATATATATATATATATATATATATATATATATATATATATATATATATATATATATATATTCTTAAATAATAGTATAGGGGAACTCTATATTCGCATTTACTTTCATTTTACAACTTTTAACAAACTTCCCGTTTCTTTGAAGCGAGTGAACAGTTTTCCAAATGATGCAATAAAAAATCCACTTTGGTCCCATCATTCATGCATAAAAAAGTTCTGTGTATTCATTTTTAAATTATAGATTAGTTTCAAATAATAATATCTAAATAATAATTAATATTATGGTAAAGTCCTGTTTTGACATTTCTGTTCACCCAATGTTAATATTTGAAAAAAAATGTCGAGTTACTAAAGTAATCCGCCATTTGCCTTAGAAGTCTTAATCTGTCTTAGTAGGAGAAAATGGCTTGTTCACGTGTATATTATTAGTTCTGAGTTGCCAGATGGTGCTATTTATCTAATTAAAGCAAATGTTCTTGATATTTGTTTTAGAATTCCGCCAGTCGGCTTAGAAGGCTTAACCAGCCATTTGGTATACATATATATTTATTTAATTAAATAATATCGTTTAAATATACAACCAAAAGAATTAAATAAAACGCCATTACATCATTCTGTTTATTTAGATGAATTATTGGAATTAATTTCATGAAATATAGAGAAAATAAATATACAATCAAAATAGTTCATTCTATACAGAGTTTAAACTAGGAATATATATATATATATATAATATATATATATATATATATATATATGTGTGTGTGTGTGTGTGTGTGTGTGTGTGTGTATATATATATACAATAAAAAATAATAATAGTAAAAGAAATACATATATATATATATATATATATATATATATATAATATTATATATATATATATAATTTAGGGTGTGCCTAAAATTGCAACTTCAAAATTTTGTAACGACCAGGAAGTAATTTTTTTGTATTCAGTGCAAAAACATAATGTACAAAATCTTATCAAAATTGAACAGTATTTAGGACTTGCTCAAAGATGTTGAACTTTAAATATATTTACCTTTAATTAACATAAACATTTACTTCCAATTAACATAAAAATTTACCTTTAATTAACATAAACATTTACTTTCAATTACATAAAAATTTACCTTTAATTTTATTTACCTTTAATTAACATAAACATTTACTTTCAATTAACATAAACATTTACTTTCAATTAACATAAAAATTTGCCTTTAATTAACATAAACATTTACTTTCAATTACATAAAAATTTACCTTTAATTTTATTTACCTTTAATTAACATAAACATTTACTTTCAATTAACATAAAAATTTACCTTTAATTTTATTTACCTTTAATTAACAAACATTTACTTTCAATAACATTAACACTTAGCTTTAATCAACATTTTTGACAGCCTCATCAAACTTCTTTCGATGATACTCAACCACTTGAAGAAGGAACTGTTTCTGTTCCTTGTCACGAGTAAGGCTTTCATTGAAGGATTGCATGAGAGCAACTCCTCGTTCTGCCAAATCATTTGTTACTCTAAGAGATGACACAATTGCTTGAGCTTCATTGTAGGTTGCATCACTGGACCAGTCTGCGGGGTCTTTACCGAGAAAGGTTTCATCAATTCCCAAAATACTAAAGAAGTTTTTAGTTGATTTTGTCACAAAGTCAGCCAATGAACATGAAGAAAATTTTTTTATAGGGGGAATCCTCTTTGGAGGCTCTTCGGAACCTTGTTGCACTCTCATGTTATAAATCATGTTTCTCTTCTCTTCATGGGATACTTTATTGTCAAAAAAACTTAGACCTACTGATATCTCAGATAAATACCACAAATGTCGTGAGAATGCAGTCAAAGCAACAGTTGAAACTTCTTTGTCAGCGTAGTCTTCAAGTGTTTTTAGAAGCATGAGATCGTTTCTTGGAGCATCACAAGATGACGTACATGTAAACCAATATTTAATGTACACAGTTGTGACGAACAGTGACACTCGTAACAAGTGATCTGCTAACATTCTGACATAGGAGAGGCGGGATCCCCTAATTGCAGTTTGACGGTGCTGAACAGAATATTGTTCTTGTAAAAGGCACATTTTTATGGCATAAATTGCTCGTGCCATCCATCGAGCTCGGTGTACTGCTCCAGGTTTACGAAAAGTGATGCCTTGGGAGGGAGTACCTCCAAGGAATATAATGGAGAGTTCTAGAAGCTCTTGATAATCTCCCCGAAGCTGTTTTGACTGCAACTGCTGAAGAGCAAATGCAATTAGACCTTTTCTCCTTTCTTCTTCTACCATGTTACCAGTATTTATATTAAGTAGAGTTTTATACTGCGTTTTATCAATATGAGGCCAAGATTCACGGAAATGAGAAAAAACTTCAATATTAGGTGACCTACCAGCATCATGCAGAGAAAATACTTTCTCTCTAACATAATTTCAAATATGTGATGGCGGCATGCAAGACTCAGCAGATCTTTCTCTAATTCTGTTTCAATTTTAAGGCAAACTCCACCTTTCAATCCAGTATTAGTTGGTGCAGTGTCAAAACACAATGCAACTATTCTATTTTCTAGTCCCCATTTTCTTATTTCTGTCAGACAAGCATCAGCAATACCAGAAGCATTCCCAGTATTGAACTTTGGAACAGCAAGTAATTTTGTAATATCTTTACCAGACACTAAAATTGGTAAACGCTCTAAAGGGTGTCAGGAAATGATTGCCCCCCTGTACAGAAGAAACTGAAAGGAATAGAAAAAACAGACAAAACCACGCGAAAGAGCGTTTAATTTTGAATAAAAAACACTTGTTTTAATATCGGGTGTTGCCCCCATTTGCAGCTCTGACGGCCATTAATCGACGGGGGTATGATCCCAGAAATGTCTCAAAGAGATCGGTATCATGACTCATTTCTTCAAGGACTTCGTTGATCTTTGCAGTCATAATTTCTGTTGAATACCGATTCTGAATGGGTTGTTCCAGCATTAAGGACTCCACCCGATCCTTCATGATGGATCCGACATGTTCACAGACATTAAGATCGGGAGAATTGCCAGGCCATTCATTATTTCCGAAAAAATCAATGTTATTGTCCTTAAGCAGTTGTTGAGTCGCAAGTGCTTTCATACAGGGGGCTTTGTCGTGAAGAAAGGTTGCCTGTTCAACATCCAAAACACACTCGGGGTCTTTCAAAAACGGAATTACATGTTGGGCTAAAATTACATTTCGAAAATAAGGCCCATCCCAACTGGTTCCTCTTGGTTTGATAACCCAGATGAGCTTCCGAATAGAGAACATAATGAAAACACCCACACATGCTGGATTTTTTACTATTTCTCGATACTGCTGGTCGTCTGGGACTTCATCAGGAGTTGTTGCCCAAACCCGATCATTCTGAAAATTTGGTTTTCTGGAGACAAACGAAGAATTCATCACTGACAACCAAGTGAAGGAAATCGTCTTCCGTCCATTCCTCAAGATAATCACAAAACCATAGCCGATCTTCAATATTAAGATCACTCTTCCGTGGCTTAGCTATTTCATGCCAAGCACTCAAGCCTTGGCGAACTCGAAATTGATGCACAAGTTGCCGATTGACTATCTTACCACGACGGATAAGTATCTCTTTCGCTACCTCAGAGCAGCTCTTCTTTCGGCGCCGTGATGCAGCAAGCACAATGTCTTTCGATTCTTGAGATAATTTCTCCGGTCTTCCTCCTCGAAATTCTGTTTCACAATCTTCAGGATTCTTATTCCAATTCCTTTTGACAAAGTCTTCTGATCTTTTTAATCTCTCAGCCACCCAGTGTCGAGTTATGAAAGTTGCACCAGCTTCCTTTGCTTCACGAAATGTGACAGCTCGAATGCGGTCAAGAACTCGCTTTTTCTCTGAATCGTTCAAAATAGAGGATGCCATGGTTTCTGTGGGGAAAAAAATGGTAAGAATTAAAATCACAGGAATAGAATATAATGGTTTTTATTCAGATTTTAACGCTCTTTCAAGTGGTCTCGCCGGTTTTTATCTATCTCTTCTAGTTTTTGCTCTACAGGGGGGGGGCAATCATTTCCTGACACCCCATACAGTCTTCTGAACAGCTCCAGTATAATCATCCATAATTTCTCCATCCCAGTGGAGAGTAAGGGGTACTTTTGGATCAAAAGATGCTCGAATTTCTGCTGCTAGAGATTCACGATGTTTGTTTCTGGCTCGATGAATTGTTCTGTGGCTAATCTGTAACTCAATTCTGGGAGCTCTGAGCAAATTAGATGAAGCCATTGCTGAGAAAACGTGAAAAGCATTTCTGCTACTTATTTTTGTTCGATCTAGTGCTGCAGCAACTTCTTGCGTAACAACTTGAACACGGCCTCTGTTAGAACACCTAGACAAAACAGCCTTATGAGCAATCTCTTGATCAAAATCAGCATGATCACTTTTATCAGATGATTCTCCTGATGATTCTAATTCTATCGATTCATTAATTGTTGCTGCTGATGATGTATATGCTTCCTGCAAATATTTCTGTTTCTCTTTTTGCCTTTCATATGCTAGTGATCGCTCAATTCTGCTAGCTTCTTTCTTTGAAAGTTTCATGTCTACTCCTATCATTGATCCACGACGGCCTTTTTCTCTTTGACCTTGTAAGAATAAGCGATCTTCCTCAATCTTAATCAAACTCATGGCATCCTGGTGTGCAATATCAAATAAATCATCCAGTGACTCGCCAAAAATATCACGTGTCTTGCTTTCAGTAGATGTTGATCTATTTATGTTTTTTTTGAGTGACTGCCATTTCTTTATGAAGACGTACAACTCTCTCACGCACATGTAATTCAGTTGTTGTAGGTATACGTGCTCTTTCCCAAATCGGCAAAATTAAACGAACAGTTTTCTTAACACTTTCCTTCAGACTCATTTGTTTATCAGTATGAAAATTAAATAACACTTTTAGTACATCACGCCTTGATGGTAACTTTGCAGCACTAAATTTTTCTTCACATTTACCAACTAACCAAATATCACTGTAGCGTCTTGTTTTCATTGCCATTCTTGGTAGACACTAAAAGCAAAAAACTGAACAATTACTGTATGTGGCCGAGCAGAAAAACACAGTTTAACACAACCCACCAGCAGTGTTTGAGAACAACGACTGACGTGTCATGTGTGCCAACTGGTGCATAGCTGCTTTCCTTGTTTGTTTACGTTTAAACCTGTACAGACGTGTAGAGAATGTGTGACTAATACTTGTTCAGTAGCTCTATAACTCCACTTATGTGAAATACTTATATAAGAAAGAATGCTTTACCAAGAAACATAATGTGCAGAACTTGACAAATTACTAAAAACATAACTAAATACTGTAACATTAAATGCTGTTGAGCAAGTCCTAAATATTGATGCAGCTCCTTCAATTTTTTTGTGTTGAATTTCTACATTAAATTGAACAATAATATACCCTGGTCGTTTAAAAAAAATAAAATTAAAAATTCACTTCTATGTAATTGGCACACCCTATATATATACAGGGTGGGCCGTAAGTTTCCATACATAGGAAAAATTAAACGTTTGTTTTTATGTTTCAGATACCCTAAGAATATGCGTTTGACGTAAGATCTTGTTTACTGATGAAGCAAATTTTTACGTCAATGGAGAGGTTAATCGGCAAAACATACGTTATTGGAGTAATGCTAACCCTAACTGGCTGAGTCCGACGAAGATGCAAGGTGCCGGTAAAGTGATGGTGTGGGCCGGGATATGGGGTGACAGAATTATTGGACCAATTTTTGTCAGTGGAAATCTTAATGCCGAAAGGTATCTTAACATATTGCAAGAAGAGATTTTCCCATCCCTGCTAAACGAGGAAGGTAACTTCCCAGTTTACTTCCAGCAAGATGGAGCTCCACCTCATTATGGTCTTCACGTGCGTCGGTATTTGGATCAGCAGTTTCCGGATGCTTGGATTGGTCGGCGTGGTCCTGTGGAGTGGCCTCCCAGATCCCCAGATCTCACCCCCCTTGATTTCTATCTTTGGGGCACTTGAAGGCCATGGTGTATCAGGAAAAGATACGAGACATAAATCATCTAAAGGAACGTATCACCAACGCCATTACAAGCATAACGTCAACTGTGCTAATGCGTGTTCATCAACAGTGGGGAACACGTATTGAAATGTGTTTTCAAAACAATGGCAACCATGTAGAGCATATATATAAATAAAAATGGTTGTCCATAAAAAAATGTTTATTTTTCCTATGTATGGAAACTTACGGCCCACCCTGTATTATATATATATATATATATATATATATATATATATATATATATACAATAAAAACAATAATATTATAAGAAATAAATAAGTTGAACGAAGAATATCTATAATTGTACAATAAAAAAAATAATAATGTAAGAAATACACACTTTAAACGAGGAATATATATATATTAATATATATATATATATATATATAATAATAGGATAAGAAATACACAAGTTGAACGAAGAATATATATAAACATCAAAATAATAGTACAGGAGAAGTCTATATATACATATTTATTAAATAATAAAATGTTAACAAATAAATATACTGCAAAACCATCAAAATACATACACTTTATGTTCTACTGCGTTTAACTAAACTACTAAATTCGCACGTGATCGAATCTACAGTTACATCATTGTTGCTTTGCACTATGAAATAAATACAATTTAATATTATTTCACCGCTCAAGTTATATCGGTGCCTATACTCGATGTAAAGCGCCTTCAATTCGTTCAATACTATTTTTGTGCCCACCTTACAATTGGTTGGCAAGTTATCTTTAAACACGGATAGAATACAGTGAAAAGCACGCAAAAAAAGAGCGTCGTTATCCACAACACCATTATTAAATTCAAGTTTATAAACACTCCTTTCCAATCGAGGGTTTTTTCCTTACCGTTCCGAACTTTTCACTCGTGAACTCTTCTTCACAATACGTACCGGCAGTTGAAATAATCTTCTAAGTCGTAACGACAGCTGATCATTAGATAAAGAAACAGTTCTTCAGGGTGAACGGTGTAGGTGAGCTCAGCCTTGTACCGCTCAAGTCATTTGTACCAAAGTTCATGATATTTCGAAGCGTCTAAACCTTTTAAATAAGCATCCACTTCCAGACCATTCTCGCCTTGTTCAGTCCTGCACCCGTCGAACAGAGCAGTGTATGCATATTCAAGAACCGTATCAAAATAAAGCATATCCGTAACATATGCGTGTAATACAGGCTTCAGCTTGCTGAAAATGACGATTTCAAACATTCTGTCGAGGATGAAACGGTTTCGCGTGGGGACAAGAACGTTTTATCAGATGCATTCTTCCACATCAGTCGTATATCATTGCATGGCTGATCGCTATTTATACACAACGTACAAACAATGGCATATGAGTGGGTATCACTAATCTGTTCTCTTCTTGTACAGTGCTTACAATAAGTCTCGCGCCTCTGTCTCGTCCTAAGCTAGTCTGTTAGGTATAAAATGGGCGGTCTTTATGGCAGCGGAGATGTGTTCGGATTGGTGCACATAATTGCTCTAACCCCATCATTGACGTCCACATTATCATTGTGTCGATCACTCTATCTATTTATATATAGAGACATACTGTATATAGATATATATAGAGTATGCAGGGGATAACGTGTCTCAGTCCCAGCTATGGTAGTTGTCTTAAAATTAACAGTCCCAAGTGCAAGTTACGTTAACACACCTCCACATAAACTACCCTGGACTAAAAACACACGTGAAGACCTTACCCACAAACCATTTAAAAGGTGTGATTTAAAAGCTCTCTCTCTCTCTCTCTCTCTCTCTCTCTCTCTCTCTCTCTCTCAGGGTTCCGTTTTGGGGCCACTGTTGTTTATCATTTACGTAAATGATATCGACGGTGGCATCGTCAGTCGGATCGCCAAATTCGCTGATGACACCAAGCTTGGGGCCAATGTTGGGACGCCCGAAGCGATCGAGGAACTGCGTGCGGACCTAGGTAGGATAGGAGAGTGGTCCGAAAAATGGCAAATGCCGTTTAACTTGGGTAAATGCAAAGTAATGCACATTGGCTATGCCAATCCCAAGTCGGACTACTCACTGTTGGGGAGTAATATCCAGGCGACTGATTTGGAAAAGGACTTGGGTGTACTAATTAGCAGCGACCTTAAATTTACCAAACAGTGCGTAGAGGTTGAAAAGAAAGCCCTGAAGCTGTTAGGTTATATCAGGAGGCAATTTCAGTTTCGGAACAAGGAGATTGTGCTCTCTCTGTACAATTCCCTGGTTCAGCCGCACCTGGAATATGCTGTGCAGTTTTGGTCGCCCACCCTCAGGAAAGATATTGAGAGGCTGGAGCGAGTGCAGGCGAGGGCCACAAAGTTAATCCCTTCCGTTAGGCATTTGGGCTACAATCGACGGTTACGCGCCCTGAACTTGTTTTCGCTGGAAACTCGGAGGCTGCGCGGTCAACTGATCGAGGTTTTCAAGTTCTTACGCGGATTCAACGATGTCGATTTTAGAAGCATGTTTAGTTTAAATGATAACCCAACTCGCAACAATGGTTGGAAGTTGCATTTGAAGCGGTTTAGGACTAGTGTGTGTGGGAATTACTTTACGTATAAGATCTGTGACACGTGGAACAGGTTACCTTCAGAAGTTGTGAACGGTTCCTCTGTGGATCATTTTAAGAAAAGGTTAGACCAAATCTTGCACACTATTTGAGGGTGTAAAAAATTTTCCCTGGCACCCGTTGCCATTGGTACCTCCTCGGTATGGGCCGCAAGGCCTTTTGAGGTACTTCTTTTCCTTGTAACTCCTTGTAACTCTCTCTCTCTCTCTCTCTCATAACACCGCATAGAAATGTATCCATATAACGTTAATAATAACCGAAACTCGAGAAAATATACTCTCTGCCTTCCGCTCTATCCCAAATCCTTTTCTTTTAGTAACCTCTTAATACAAACTAATCTATCATATTTTGCGACTTTTTAACTCTGGTAGGATTCAATTCCATTCCTATAGTGTAAGATACTTAAATTCATGTGTGTATTATGCCATATGATGTGCGTAATAAATAATCATTTTTAAATAGTTGGAGCGTTCAAGGTCATCTGTAATAATCTATAGACTACCCCTCAAACCCACTCTCAACACTTAGATTCCCCTAAGACACAGGCGTCTTCAAGTAACATGAATGCGTAGAGATCTAAGGTGTTAGATTCCATATTATATAATTTATGTGCTAGGTTTAAGAACGCTGGCATTGAAGGATGGAAGGAAGGGACAGTAAAAACGATAATAGGTTTAATGAAGAAAGTGGAATGAGGATGGAGGTAAGCGTTGCTCTGTCGAAGGAAACGAGGTTGGGTGGGGAATTACGAAGGGAGGAGAAAAGGGAGCCAGAGATTATTAATCTAATTCTGCCACCACGTTCTCCTGATATGAACCCGATTGAAAACCTTTGGGCAATAATGATTAACGAATGGGAGCAACGCAATGAAAGAACATTTGAAGCACTTTTAGCTCACACGAGGAATAGTTGGGAGAGCTTACGCCGAACACCAAACATTCCCTACAATCTGGCCTCTTCTATGCCGCAACGATTGCAAGAAATTATTGATGCCGGATTAAGCTATACGAAATACTGATGCTAAAGCCATGACGTAAATGTGTATCGAATATATATTTATGTTAATATAGAATTTTATTATATTTTTATGTTTGACATCTATAAAAGTATATATTGTGACCATGAAAGAACTTTACTTATCCTTAGTTAGAATCTTTTCTTCCAATGTCTACGCTCGTGGAGATGATAATATATGCATTGTTGAAACAAACTATGAGAAGGTAATAGTTTCAGGAAAAAAATAAAAACTGGCAACATCGAGGCCATCACATGTTTATGGGAATTGTCATATGATATGCTACCAATAAACTCTTATATACTACTATATACATTATACTATATTACGTAATAATTACGATGAACAAATCAAATGCAAATATCTCTGATTCACGGCCCACCAGTCTTGCTTTAGACTAATGACTTTCATAAGATGGAATAGGTTACCACTTAAAACAATGGATAAACTATCTATTAGTGAGACGACCGTGACTTCCTCGAAATGCAAGCGCGTGAGAGGTTCACTGAGGAATTTGGTCATTAGATTCTTCACGTAGGATATGTATCGCAAACACAATATTGACAACAATTCCCAACAATTACTTAATATCAATCATTGCATTTGAGCAAATAATTTAGACCTGCGTCAAAATAACTTAGGTATCATACCATGATTTGGGATATTTGCGGAATTAGTCGTTCTCTATAGTCTACAGGGTGCTACTATAGCGTGATTCCTACCTCGATTCGGCGGTCTGCCTTTTAATTATAGCTTCTTACCTTGTTTACTAATTGCTTGTTTACATTCCAATGTCCATCGCCCTTGACGATTGGTTAGGTTTAGTATTGATATTTTCGTTAGTTTTAACGAAAATATCGTGACTAAACCTAACCAATCGTAGGTAGACCACATACTATAGTAGCACCGAAACTATTTTTTAAATAAATAAAATTGAATAATAAATAGCATTTTATATTTATTATATTTTCATTTATACCTTGGATAGGAATCACACTCTACAGTACTGTAGTTTCGAACCAAAACGGGTAGGAATCACCCTATAGTATCGAAGTCACCGGTAGGAATCACGCTATAGTAGCACCGTCTACAGTATATATTGAGACGGTATAATGTAATGCCCAGCTAATATTATGATGACTAGGATTGCTCCATAATCATCCCAACATCCCGAAACTTGGTCATTCTGCTTCTTCATCATTTGTATTTTAAACACTAAAATGTAGCAGAAGTGACGTAACGATGGACGTCATTCATGGGGTTAGAGCAATTATGTGCACCAATCCGAACACACCTCCGCTGCCATTAGGACCGCCCATTTTATACCTAACAGACTAGCTTCGGACGAGACAGAGGCGCGAGACTTATTGTAAGTACTGGACCTACACCTGCAGATATTTTATAACGATCCTCGTTCCACTTCTCAACTACCACGAAGACTTCATCTCCTCAACACTTAACTAAACAACATTCCGTTTACCAGAGTTTGTTTCTCAACAAGTCATTTCAAGTACATAGTTAATGGCACCGGTTTTACTCCTGAACACGCTCTATGACTTCGTCACGGACACATCGTACACGGCATTGAGAATGCTGCTCAAATGAAGCTCCATCTTATTCTATTGTCAGGAGTGCACATCCTGTCGGTTCAAGCTGTGAGATAACTATGAGCCACAGGTGGGCGGATCGGCTCGACGGGAGGTGTGGAGGAGTGAGTCACACCATAAGTTGCTGTATCGTGTACAATGTTGTACCAACGTGAAAGAGTCATGTGAATACTTGTATCCCATTATACCGGGCAATCGTTCAGAGAATTTTTCCGGCACATGAAGTAATATCGGTTTTAATGTTTTACCACTCCCACTCCTCAGAATGCGCACCAGACATTTTCGTTCAGGGGGATTTTCACAAACAAAACATTTTCTTCACACTCCTGAGCACTATTTGAGATAAACATGTGTCCATATTTATCCTTTTTGCTTAGCAAGCGATACTCGTCTCTAAATTCTATTAAAAACCCACGAAGGCCTGTAGCCACAACCTCACTGCAAACCTCATCATAATATATATTAATTTAGTGATAAACGTATTTGATATTATCAATTATAACAGGATTTACATTCCCAGCCGCAGGATACGAGCAGTCGAGATGATGCAGCATGACATAATACCGCTTGTCATACCACTCATCAACAAGACTCACTATCCCTAACCGTTGCGTCTCTTCTGCAAGTGCTGTTTCTTCCATTTCACGATATATGTAATCTTTTATAAAGTTTAGTCCTACAACATAGTCCATTACATCGTTTCTACCACGAAATCATGCATTGCTCTCGCCAAAATAACCGTAGAGTATTTGAACCTCTTGTTCCTCATATATATATAACAATCAAGGATTATGGTATCCAGAGGTTACGGTATCATAGGTAACAGGCACCTGGTAACGTTTCCTATAGGCGTTACGGTACACCTTCGTACCCCTAAGTTCCTTCACGTCCCCCAGCTTCTGCGCCCGAAAATTGTGGGTATCCACAGTCAGTTGGGGCGGCTGGTCGCCCTCATCTTCCAACCACACTAGATCGTTCAACGATTCAACGTTAACGACCGGTCGGTTCGCCTGATTAAGCGTGATACCCTTAGCCTTCACGATATATTTCATATTCTCTCCCACCCTCACCCGTACCCCATTAGTTTTTGGAACTGTTGATACAAAAGAGTCGGCGTATGAAGTGTCGGCATATTCATCCCTGATCTCATCTGTCACCTCTCCAAGGAAGTCACCAATAAGCGGCATATATTCACCCTCCCTCGCAGTGAATATCACTCTATCTATGTCGGCTTACAGAATCCTCCACCAATGAGAATGCAATAAACCCCAAATTTTGATGCGTGCGTATGCGGTTGTGAAGCTGGCTACAGGTATGTTTGTAACACGCGATGTGTCTGTGGCCAATTCGATAATGTTTTACTTTATTATGTACGTATTACCGACATTCACCATCTCCATGACCTCTTTCTCGGGAGCGTTAGCATAATCCCACCCCTCGTTATAACGATGGGCTAGGTGAACGTCCCCCTTGCCCGTATTCTGTGCAAATTTTCTCCAAAGCCTATTTAGATACAACTTTGCACGAAAGCGCTTGCCTGGGTTTTTACATTTGGGAACGGTCAAGTTGTAACCCTTCACGGTCAAGGTAACGCTGAATATAAGCCGATTTTTCATCTTCGGTATCAACTTCTCGCGGGTACCCTGATGCTTCTACCTTATCCTTCAAAAAAGTGTTTATATATGGCGTGAAAAGGTTGGATAGCTTCTGAAACCTACACACCTCATAGATCTTCAATATTCTATAGCCATGGCGAACGGCTAGGGACAGCTCAGGGCTTGTATATACACCTCTGATCTTCCGCTGGTTGGTTGTGTGATTACAAGCCCCATTGTTCTCCTCTGCGCACTTCACGTACAGGGGAAACATGAGCATGTGGTCTATAACGACGGGTAGGTAAGATCGGCATCCATAAATCGCGAGGAGGGAGCACGTCTACGAAAGAAAGACCGAAATAGTTCTTGTTCAAATTTGCTGGGAACTCCTCGATGGTGGGCAGGGCTGGTCCCACCATTTTTTCCGGTGCACTTACGGGGTACGGATTGTTCTTCATCACGAAGGGGTATAAAGAGCAGAAATCGTAGTAATGGAGTTTCACGCACTCTGTAGGCGAAAAGTATAGCTTGAAAGGATTTCTACGCCCTCCGAACAAGCTTTCACCGCATCAGAGAGGATCCAACACCACTGAACGCTTGATGGTGTTTTCTTCTTCACGGTACTGTCTCTCTCTCTCTCCATCCGTGCATCATACTCATGCTCCCACAAGATCTTTTGAGTGACCTGGGAGCCTATAAGTTGATTGCGGGGGGGTCCATGCAAGACTGTCGGCAGGAGATCTACTATGGATATCTCCTACGATTCCACACCCAGGACGTTGGCATCCATGCCACCAGCAACCATTAAAGGAGTGCGCAGTCTTCTCACCAGTATCCCGGTCTCCCCTTAGACTATCAACCCATAAAACACGACCACTGACCTTAATGGGTACTTCCCCCGTGTTGCAAGCGTGTTTTATATATACACCGGTCTGCTGCTGTAGGTGTATGAGCCAGTAAATAGGGTCGTGTCCATAAGTACGAGGGTT
This sequence comes from Bathynomus jamesi, assembly GCA_023014485.1. Lineage (NCBI taxonomy): Eukaryota > Metazoa > Arthropoda > Malacostraca > Isopoda > Cirolanidae > Bathynomus > Bathynomus jamesi. The sequence goes on along the minus strand of JAJOZX010001731.1, from coordinate 602,750 downwards.
GTTTCTGTGAATGACGGCTAAAGTGTCTTTATGGATGAAATTGTTCTTGAACACCGTAAATCACAATGAGACGGATCGCATTTGAAACGGTCTATCTACATCCTTCTAAAGGCCTGGAAGCATACTATAAGCACATGCACATCATTCACGCAATAACGCTCAAATTCATCAGCTATATTGTAAGAATTAGATTCATTAAAACTGTAGTAGTAGCGGTCAAAATCTTCACGTTCACCTGTACTCATACATTCATAGTTAAAGTAATGTTTGGGTGGAGGTAGTCCTACGTAATTTAAAGTATCGCTAGTGAGGAAAGTGTAAGGGAAATACCCCTTTAAACCTTCGGCGGCTACGCCCATCACCTTAGGTAGCTTTGCTAATTTACAAGGTGTGAATACTAAAGTGTCTTTAAACTGTACATTACCTCTTATTTGCATGTGTATAAGTTTGTTTCCTCTTTTCAAGGAATCACCTGTAAATATCTCAGATGACTCGTGCTCAAGCAGCTCCTTATAAAGGAACTGTGTCAAATTTTGCCTCATTATGTGCAAGAATATACAGTCATTTTTTTGAACTTTTCCTCTAACTTGACAATATAGGACAAAGTGTTTGACGGGACTGTCGTGTGCAATCGTTTTAAAAACGTTTGTCCGTTTACCACATTTGTGACACTCATCTCACTCGACTTCCGTGCACTCATCGCAGATAATCTGGTTTACACGTTGATGTGAGTAACCTCTCTGGATTCAGTAACTTATTTTTAGGTCTATTTTTAGGATTAGCGTCTTTCATATACTTTTATAGATGTCAAACATAAAAATATAATAAAATTCTATATTAACATAAATATATATTCGATACACATTTACGTCATGGCTTTAGCATCAGTATTTCGTATAGCTTAATCCGGCATCAATAATTTCTTGCAATCGTTGCGGCATAGAAGAGGCCAGATTGTAGGGAATGTTTGGTGTTCGGCGTAAGCTCTCCCAACTATTCCTCGTGTGAGCTAAAAGTGCTTCAAATGTTCTTTCATTGCGTTGCTCCCATTCGTTAATCATTATTGCCCAAAGGTTTTCAATCGGGTTCATATCAGGAGAACGTGGTGGCAGAATTAGATTAATAATCTGGCTCCCTTTTCTCCTCCCTTCGTAATTCCCCACCCAACCTCGTTTCCTTCGACAGAGCAACGCTTACCTCCATCCTCATTCCACTTTCTTCATTAAACCTATTATCGTTTTTACTGTCCCTTCCTTCCATCCTTCAATGCCAGCGTTCTTAAACCTAGCACATAAATTATATAATATGGAATCTAACACCTTAGATCTCTACGCATTCATGTTACTTGAAGACGCCTGTGTCTTAGGGGAATCTAAGTGTTGAGAGTGGGTTTGAGGGGTAGTCTATAGATTATTACAGATGACCTTGAACGCTCCAACTATTTAAAAATGATTATTTATTACGCACATCATATGGCATAATACACACATGAATTTAAGTATCTTACACTATAGGAATGGAATTGAATCCTACCAGAGTTAAAAAGTCGCAAAATATGATAGATTAGTTTGTATTAAGAGGTTACTAAAAGAAAAGGATTTGGGATAGAGCGGAAGGCAGAGAGTATATTTTCTCGAGTTTCGGTTATTATTAACGTTATATGGATACATTGCTATGCGGTGTTATGAGAGAGAGAGAGAGAGAGAGAGTTACAAGGAGTTACAAGGAAAAGAAGTACCTCAAAAGGCCTTGCGGCCCATACCGAGGAGGTACCAATGGCAACGGGTGCCAGGGAAAATTTTTTACACCCTCAAATAGTGTGCAAGATTTGGTCTAACCTTTTCTTAAAATGATCCACAGAGGAACCGTTCACAACTTCTGAAGGTAACCTGTTCCACGTGTCACAGATCTTATACGTAAAGTAATTCCCACACACACTAGTCCTAAACCGCTTCAAATGCAACTTCCAACCATTGTTGCGAGTTGGGTTATCATTTAAACTAAACATGCTTCTAAAATCGACATCGTTGAATCCGCGTAAGAACTTGAAAACCTCGATCAGTTGACCGCGCAGCCTCCGAGTTTCCAGCGAAAACAAGTTCAGGGCGCGTAACCGTCGATTGTAGCCCAAATGCCTAACGGAAGGGATTAACTTTGTGGCCCTCGCCTGCACTCGCTCCAGCCTCTCAATATCTTTCCTGAGGGTGGGCGACCAAAACTGCACAGCATATTCCAGGTGCGGCTGAACCAGGGAATTGTACAGAGAGAGCACAATCTCCTTGTTCCGAAACTGAAATTGCCTCCTGATATAACCTAACAGCTTCAGGGCTTTCTTTTCAACCTCTACGCACTGTTTGGTAAATTTAAGGTCGCTGCTAATTAGTACACCCAAGTCCTTTTCCAAATCAGTCGCCTGGATATTACTCCCCAACAGTGAGTAGTCCGACTTGGGATTGGCATAGCCAATGTGCATTACTTTGCATTTACCCAAGTTAAACGGCATTTGCCATTTTTCGGACCACTCTCCTATCCTACCTAGGTCCGCACGCAGTTCCTCGATCGCTTCGGGCGTCCCAACATTGGCCCCAAGCTTGGTGTCATCAGCGAATTTGGCGATCCGACTGACGATGCCACCGTCGATATCATTTACGTAAATGATAAACAACAGTGGCCCCAAAACGGAACCCTGAGAGAGAGAGAGAGAGAGAGAGAGAGAGAGAGAGAGCTTTTAAATCACACCTTTTAAATGGTTTGTGGGTAAGGTCTTCACGTGTGTTATTTTAGTCCAGGGTAGTTTATGTGGAGGTGTTAACGTAACTTGCACTTGGGACTGTTAATTTTAAGACAACTACCATAGCTGGGACTGAGACACGTTATCCCCTGCATACTCTATATATCTATATACAGTATGTCTCTATATATAAATAGATAGAGTGATCGACACAATGATAATGTGGACGTCAATGATGGGGTTAGAGCAATTATGTGCACCAATCCGAACACATCTCCGCTGCCATAAAGACCGCCCATTTTATACCTAACAGACTAGCTTAGGACGAGACAGAGGCGCGAGACTTATTGTAAGCACTGTACAAGAAGAGAACAGATTAGTGATACCCACTCATATGCCATTGTTTGTACGTTGTGTATAAATAGCGATCAGCCATGCAATGATATACGACTGATGTGGAAGAATGCATCTGATAATAACGTTCTTGTCCCCACGCGAAACCGTTTCATCCTCGACAGAATGTTTGAAATCGTCATTTTCAGCAAGCTGAAGCCTGTATTACACGCATATGTTACGGATATGCTTTATTTTGATACGGTTCTTGAATATGCATACACTGCTCTGTTCGACGGGTGCAGGACTGAACAAGGCGAGAATGGTCTGGAAGTGGATGCTTATTTAAAAGGTTTAGACGCTTCGAAATATCATGAACTTTGGTACAAATGACTTGAGCGGTACAAGGCTGAGCTCACCTACACCGTTCACCCTGAAGAACTGTTTCTTTATCTAATGATCAGCTGTCGTTACGACTTAGAAGATTATTTCAACTGCCGGTACGTATTGTGAATAAGAGTTCACGAGTGAAAAGTTCGGAACGGTAAGGAAAAAACCCTCGATTGGAAAGGAGTGTTTATAAACTTGAATTTAATAATGGTGTTGTGGATAACGACGCTCTTTTTTTGCGTGCTTTTCACTGTATTCTATCCGTGTTTAAAGATAACTTGCCAACCAATTGTAAGGTGGGCACAAAAATAGTATTGAACGAATTGAAGGCGCTTTACATCGAGTATAGGCACCGATATAACTTGAGCGGTGAAATAATATTAAATTGTATTTATTTCATAGTGCAAAGCAACAATGATGTAACTGTAGATTCGATCACGTGCGAATTTAGTAGTTTAGTTAAACGCAGTAGAACATAAAGTGTATGTATTTTGATGGTTTTGCAGTATATTTATTTGTTAACATTTTATTATTTAATAAATATGTATATATAGACTTCTCCTGTACTATTATTTTGATGTTTATATATATTCTTCGTTCAACTTGTGTATTTCTTATCCTATTATTATTATATATATATATATATATATATATATATATATATTCCTCGTTTAAAGTGTGTATTTCTTACATTATTATTTTTTTTATTGTACAATTATAGATATTCTTCGTTCAACTTATTTATTTCTTATAATATTATTGTTTTTATTGTATATATATATATATATATATATATATATATATATATATATATAATACAGGGTGGGCCGTAAGTTTCCATACATAGGAAAAATAAACATTTTTTTATGGACAACCATTTTTATTTATATAATATGCTCTACATGGTTGCCATTGTTTTGAAAACACATTTCAATACGTGTTCCCCACTGTTGATGAACACGCATTAGCACAGTTGACGTTATGCTTGTAATGGCGTTGGTGATACGTTCCTTTAGATGATTTATGTCTCGTATCTTTTCCTGATACACCATGGCCTTCAAGTGCCCCCAAAGATAGAAATCAAGGGGGAGATCTGGGGATCTGGGAGGCCACTCCACAGGACCACGCCGACCAATCCAAGCATCCGGAAACTGCTGATCCAAATACCGACGCACGTGAAGACCATAATGAGGTGGAGCTCCATCTTGCTGGAAGTAAACTGGGAAGTTACCTTCCTCGTTTAGCAGGGATGGGAAAATCTCTTCTTGCAATATGTTAAGATACCTTTCGGCATTAAGATTTCCACTGACAAAAATTGGTCCAATAATTCTGTCACCCCATATCCCGGCCCACACCATCACTTTACCGGCACCTTGCATCTTCGTCGGACTCAGCCAGTTAGGGTTAGCATTACTCCAATAACGTATGTTTTGCCGATTAACCTCTCCATTGACGTAAAAATTTGCTTCATCAGTAAACAAGATCTTACGTCAAACGCATATTCTTAGGGTATCTGAAACATAAAAACAAACGTTTAATTTTTCCTATGTATGGAAACTTACGGCCCACCCTGTATATATATTAGGGTGTGCCAATTACATAGAAGTGAATTTTTAATTTTATTTTTTTTAAACGACCAGGGTATATTATTGTTCAATTTAATGTAGAAATTCAACACAAAAAAATTGAAGGAGCTGCATCAATATTTAGGACTTGCTCAACAGCATTTAATGTTACAGTATTTAGTTATGTTTTTAGTAATTTGTCAAGTTCTGCACATTATGTTTCTTGGTAAAGCATTCTTTCTTATATAAGTATTTCACATAAGTGGAGTTATAGAGCTACTGAACAAGTATTAGTCACACATTCTCTACACGTCTGTACAGGTTTAAACGTAAACAAACAAGGAAAGCAGCTATGCACCAGTTGGCACACATGACACGTCAGTCGTTGTTCTCAAACACTGCTGGTGGGTTGTGTTAAACTGTGTTTTTCTGCTCGGCCACATACAGTAATTGTTCAGTTTTTTTGCTTTTAGTGTCTACCAAGAATGGCAATGAAAACAAGACGCTACAGTGATATTTGGTTAGTTGGTAAATGTGAAGAAAAATTTAGTGCTGCAAAGTTACCATCAAGGCGTGATGTACTAAAAGTGTTATTTAATTTTCATACTGATAAACAAATGAGTCTGAAGGAAAGTGTTAAGAAAACTGTTCGTTTAATTTTGCCGATTTGGGAAAGAGCACGTATACCTACAACAACTGAATTACATGTGCGTGAGAGAGTTGTACGTCTTCATAAAGAATGGCAGTCACTCAAAAAAAACATAAATAGATCAACATCTACTGAAAGCAAGACACGTGATATTTTTGGCGAGTCACTGGATGATTTATTTGATATTGCACACCAGGATGCCATGAGTTTGATTAAGATTGAGGAAGATCGCTTATTCTTACAAGGTCAAAGAGAAAAAGGCCGTCGTGGATCAATGATAGGAGTAGACATGAAACTTTCAAAGAAAGAAGCTAGCAGAATTGAGCGATCACTAGCATATGAAAGGCAAAAAGAGAAACAGAAATATTTGCAGGAAGCATATACATCATCAGCAGCAACAATTAATGAATCGATAGAATTAGAATCATCAGGAGAATCATCTGATAAAAGTGATCATGCTGATTTTGATCAAGAGATTGCTCATAAGGCTGTTTTGTCTAGGTGTTCTAACAGAGGCCGTGTTCAAGTTGTTACGCAAGAAGTTGCTGCAGCACTAGATCGAACAAAAATAAGTAGCAGAAATGCTTTTCACGTTTTCTCAGCAATGGCTTCATCTAATTTGCTCAGAGCTCCCAGAAGTGAGTTACAGATTAGCCACAGAACAATTCATCGAGCCAGAAACAAACATCGTGAATCTCTAGCAGCAGAAATTCGAGCATCTTTTGATCCAAAAGTACCCCTTACTCTCCACTGGGATGGAGAAATTATGGATGATTATACTGGAGCTGTTCAGAAGACTGTATGGGGTGTCAGGAAATGATTGCCCCCCCTGTAGAGCAAAAACTAGAAGAGATAGATAAAAACCGGCGAGACCACTTGAAAGAGCGTTAAAATCTGAATAAAAACCATTATATTCTATTCCTGTGATTTTAATTCTTACCATTTTTTTCCCCACAGAAACCATGGCATCCTCTATTTTGAACGATTCAGAGAAAAAGCGAGTTCTTGACCGCATTCGAGCTGTCACATTTCGTGAAGCAAAGGAAGCTGGTGCAACTTTCATAACTCGACACTGGGTGGCTGAGAGATTAAAAAGATCAGAAGACTTTGTCAAAAGGAATTGGAATAAGAATCCTGAAGATTGTGAAACAGAATTTCGAGGAGGAAGACCGGAGAAATTATCTCAAGAATCGAAAGACATTGTGCTTGCTGCATCACGGCGCCGAAAGAAGAGCTGCTCTGAGGTAGCGAAAGAGATACTTATCCGTCGTGGTAAGATAGTCAATCGGCAACTTGTGCATCAATTTCGAGTTCGCCAAGGCTTGAGTGCTTGGCATGAAATAGCTAAGCCACGGAAGAGTGATCTTAATATTGAAGATCGGCTATGGTTTTGTGATTATCTTGAGGAATGGACGGAAGACGATTTCCTTCACTTGGTTGTCAGTGATGAATTCTTCGTTTGTCTCCAGAAAACCAAATTTTCAGAATGATCGGGTTTGGGCAACAACTCCTGATGAAGTCCCAGACGACCAGCAGTATCGAGAAATAGTAAAAAATCCAGCATGTGTGGGTGTTTTCATTATGTTCTCTATTCGGAAGCTCATCTGGGTTATCAAACCAAGAGGAACCAGTTGGGATGGGCCTTATTTTCGAAATGTAATTTTAGCCCAACATGTAATTCCGTTTTTGAAAGACCCCGAGTGTGTTTTGGATGTTGAACAGGCAACCTTTCTTCACGACAAAGCCCCCTGTATGAAAGCACTTGCGACTCAACAACTGCTTAAGGACAATAACATTGATTTTTTCGGAAATAATGAATGGCCTGGCAATTCTCCCGATCTTAATGTCTGTGAACATGTCGGATCCATCATGAAGGATCGGGTGGAGTCCTTAATGCTGGAACAACCCATTCAGAATCGGTATTCAACAGAAATTATGACTGCAAAGATCAACGAAGTCCTTGAAGAAATGAGTCATGATACCGATCTCTTTGAGACATTTCTGGGATCATACCCCCGTCGATTAATGGCCGTCAGAGCTGCAAATGGGGGCAACACCCGATATTAAAACAAGTGTTTTTTATTCAAAATTAAACGCTCTTTCGCGTGGTTTTGTCTGTTTTTTCTATTCCTTTCAGTTTCTTCTGTACAGGGGGGCAATCATTTCCTGACACCCTTTAGAGCGTTTACCAATTTTAGTGTCTGGTAAAGATATTACAAAATTACTTGCTGTTCCAAAGTTCAATACTGGGAATGCTTCTGGTATTGCTGATGCTTGTCTGACAGAAATAAGAAAATGGGGACTAGAAAATAGAATAGTTGCATTGTGTTTTGACACTGCACCAACTAATACTGGATTGAAAGGTGGAGTTTGCCTTAAAATTGAAACAGAATTAGAGAAAGATCTGCTGAGTCTTGCATGCCGCCATCACATATTTGAAATTATGTTAGAGAGAAAGTATTTTCTCTGCATGATGCTGGTAGGTCACCTAATATTGAAGTTTTTTCTCATTTCCGTGAATCTTGGCCTCATATTGATAAAACGCAGTATAAAACTCTACTTAATATAAATACTGGTAACATGGTAGAAGAAGAAAGGAGAAAAGGTCTAATTGCATTTGCTCTTCAGCAGTTGCAGTCAAAACAGCTTCGGGGAGATTATCAAGAGCTTCTAGAACTCTCCATTATATTCCTTGGAGGTACTCCCTCCCAAGGCATCACTTTTCGTAAACCTGGAGCAGTACACCGAGCTCGATGGATGGCACGAGCAATTTATGCCATAAAAATGTGCCTTTTACAAGAACAATATTCTGTTCAGCACCGTCAAACTGCAATTAGGGGATCCCGCTCTCCTATGTCAGAATGTTAGCAGATCACTTGTTACGAGTGTCACTGTTCGTCACAACTGTGTACATTAAATATTGGTTTACATGTACGTCATCTTGTGATGCTCCAAGAAACGATCTCATGCTTCTAAAAACACTTGAAGACTACGCTGACAAAGAAGTTTCAACTGTTGCTTTGACTGCATTCTCACGACATTTGTGGTATTTATCTGAGATATCAGTAGGTCTAAGTTTTTTTGACAATAAAGTATCCCATGAAGAGAAGAGAAACATGATTTATAACATGAGAGTGCAACAAGGTTCCGAAGAGCCTCCAAAGAGGATTCCCCCTATAAAAAAATTTTCTTCATGTTCATTGGCTGACTTTGTGACAAAATCAACTAAAAACTTCTTTAGTATTTTGGGAATTGATGAAACCTTTCTCGGTAAAGACCCCGCAGACTGGTCCAGTGATGCAACCTACAATGAAGCTCAAGCAATTGTGTCATCTCTTAGAGTAACAAATGATTTGGCAGAACGAGGAGTTGCTCTCATGCAATCCTTCAATGAAAGCCTTACTCGTGACAAGGAACAGAAACAGTTCCTTCTTCAAGTGGTTGAGTATCATCGAAAGAAGTTTGATGAGGCTGTCAAAAATGTTGATTAAAGCTAAGTGTTAATGTTATTGAAAGTAAATGTTTGTTAATTAAAGGTAAATAAAATTAAAGGTAAATTTTTATGTTAATTGAAAGTAAATGTTTATGTTAATTAAAGGTAAATAAAATTAAAGGTAAATTTTTATGTAATTGAAAGTAAATGTTTATGTTAATTAAAGGCAAATTTTTATGTTAATTGAAAGTAAATGTTTATGTTAATTGAAAGTAAATGTTTATGTTAATTAAAGGTAAATAAAATTAAAGGTAAATTTTTATGTAATTGAAAGTAAATGTTTATGTTAATTAAAGGTAAATTTTTATGTTAATTGGAAGTAAATGTTTATGTTAATTAAAGGTAAATATATTTAAAGTTCAACATCTTTGAGCAAGTCCTAAATACTGTTCAATTTTGATAAGATTTTGTACATTATGTTTTTGCACTGAATACAAAAAAATTACTTCCTGGTCGTTACAAAATTTTGAAGTTGCAATTTTAGGCACACCCTAAATTATATATATATATATATATAATATATATATATATATATATAATATATATATATATATGTATTTCTTTTACTATTATTATTTTTTATTGTATATATATATACACACACAACACACACACACACACACACACACATATATATATATATATATATATATTATATATATATATATATATTCCTAGTTTAAACTCTGTATAGAATGAACTATTTTGATTGTATATTTATTTTCTCTATATTTCATGAAATTAATTCCAATAATTCATCTAAATAAACAGAATGATGTAATGGCGTTTTATTTAATTCTTTTGGTTGTATATTTAAACGATATTATTTAATTAAATAAATATATATGTATACCAAATGGCTGGTTAAGCCTTCTAAGCCGACTGGCGGAATTCTAAAACAAATATCAAGAACATTTGCTTTAATTAGATAAATAGCACCATCTGGCAACTCAGAACTAATAATATACACGTGAACAAGCCATTTTCTCCTACTAAGACAGATTAAGACTTCTAAGGCAAATGGCGGATTACTTTAGTAACTCGACATTTTTTTTCAAATATTAACATTGGGTGAACAGAAATGTCAAAACAGGACTTTACCATAATATTAATTATTATTTAGATATTATTATTTGAAACTAATCTATAATTTAAAAATGAATACACAGAACTTTTTTATGCATGAATGATGGGACCAAAGTGGATTTTTTATTGCATCATTTGGAAAACTGTTCACTCGCTTCAAAGAAACGGGAAGTTTGTTAAAAGTTGTAAAATGAAAGTAAATGCGAATATAGAGTTCCCCTATACTATTATTTAAGAATATATATATATATATATATATATATATATATATATATATATATATATATATATATAGTCCAAAGTGTGTATTTCTTATATTATTATGTTTGATTGTATATTTATTTTCTAGAGGGCAGTGAGAAAAAAGAAGAGGAAACAGATGTAGAAAAAATCAAATACGGTTACACGAGTTTTAGTAAAAAATAATTAAAATAAATAATAGTGGAATCTGGCAACCCATCCATATATATATATATATAAATAATTAAAATAAACATCTGACAACCCTCCATATATAAACAATTAAAATAAATTGTGGTATCTGGCAGCCCATCCATATATAAATAATTAAAATAATAGTGCTCTCTGTCAACCACTCCATATATAAATAAGAAAAATAATTAGTGCTCTCTGGCAACACCTCCATATATAACAGATGTTGGTACCGTGAACTCTCATTATGCTTCTGGCGATCTACGCGAAAATATGTGTTCTCTTTTGTGTCTTCTTACCTTCTTAGATTAGGATACCCCTTTGAGGGTGAGGCCGTCCCACCTTCTCATCTAAAGTCAACCCTTTGGGAGGAGGCTCCCTCTCCCCCTTTACCCCTTCCCCTTTTTTGCATCCTAGGGGGTGGGGGTCGCAACAAGGGGAGAGGTCGTGCAACAAGGGTTTTTTGCATCATTGCAACATTGATCAACATTCCAATTGCAATTACACTCTCCCATTTTGCGCCCATGCTACTAAGAGATTCATCATCAGGTTCATCGTCATCTAAAGTCCATGTCTTTGGTGATTTTGATACTGTCAAATCGTTACAATGTGAAAGAGGTCACATGGCTGACACTAAATTAGGATATTGAATCGTCTGTTTAAATTTTGAGGAATATCCTCTTATCTTCATTGACCGGAAGTAGCAATCAGTCGAGTAGTCTCTTTGTTCTCTCCATACCATTGGGACCACAAAAGGGACTGAAGAATGAGTACCTTTTAACCACCCTTGCAGAGATCTTTCACAAGAAACACAACGTATATGAGGATCCCAGATTTTGTCTTGATCTCCTGCTATGCAGTATACTTAAATAAATATATGCATATTATATATAAACATGTACGAGTAAATATAAATAATAATAGGTTAATATAAAGATTTTATACAAAATAAATGACTAATGATAAATCTCATATTATGATGCGAACTGAGGAATATTATCTCGTTCTCAAAGGGTTTTAAATTGCAAATCCCTCAAAAGCTTTGGGTGATAGCAAATATCTGCTTTCATTTTCGTAATCAGCATAAAAAAGAACATACGAATCACCAACATTTTTCAAAAGGAGAAACATTTTGTTGAGCACTCATTAGAAGGACAATGAGAATTTTAACGATGACAACAGTAATTAAGTAATATTAAATAATAACAGTAATAAAGAAAGGAGTGACTTCAGTAACTTTAGAATTTAAGTTTTAATCAATTTGTAAAAAGATGAGTGAACATTGACTACTCATTCGGTAGATTATTTCATAATTCTACCGCTAAGTTAGTGTAAGAATTTCTATTACATGGAGATATATTCTCCCTCCGCAAACCTTTTTTGATTTCATAATGTATATGTGATTATTCATCATATTCTCGATTAATATAGTCGGGGCAAGTTGTTTTGTAACTCTGAACATTAGGAAGCACATCCGAACTTGAAATATGTCTTTAAATTTTAATATACGCAGTTCCTTAAAGATTTCTGATGCATGAGCATAATAATAATAATGTTATTATTTTTTAATAATTCTCTTCTGGTTTATAGTTAAAGGGTTAATGATGTAATCACGTACCGTACACTTCCGTACAGGTTCGAACTCTGTAGAGATACTGAAGGTGCTCATGTAGAATCATATCTTAAGTATTCATTAAATGTATGCCTTCTATTATATTGTTAATGAATTTTAACCTTTTTGCTACGTTTTCACTGAAATAGATAGGAACTTTATAAATACCCTGTGTATATAATATATATGTAATATAATATATTGGGTTGCGCGACTTTATAAACACCCTGTATAGGAGTATTTTAAGGAATTTAAAGAATCTGCTTTAAAGACTGTTTGCGAGACCTTTTTGTCACAGTTCTGAGAAAATTATCAAAGAACTACGATTATTATGTCCATTAGATAGTTGTTGGTAGTATAAGGCATAAGCTATGACTCATTCGCATATATTAAGTCTGAACTGAAGCACTCTCTGGATCAATGAAGGGAAGTTTACATCAATATAAATATAAATTAAGTTATCTAATTAAAGTCAGTTTATGTGAAATGACGAGTTGGGTTGGTCTCTCTTCACACGAAGGTCAAGTTGGTGGCTATATAGTAAAATCTCGTTTCCAGGAATACCTTAACGGAAATGCCATTTCTGCGAAATGAAAGTGAATGACTGGTAAAGAAGCTTGAAAACGATCTGAGGGTCTTCAAAATGATCAGTAATGCCATTTCTTCATATAGAATGATGCTTATGAGCTTTTTATATAATTTTTTATTGAGTTTTTGTGTATATTTTACTGTATAGGGCCTATGTATACAGCATTCCTATGATTTGTGTAATTGCATAACCATAACATACGTATCCTAATTTATTAATAAAGGGAAAAAAGAGAAACAGAAGCCATTATTCACATACAGTAGTTGATTCAATAAAATTCTTAAGGTAAATTGCCAGTTTAAGTTTTTCCGGAAAATTCGTTTTAACGGAATGAACTTGGTCCTGACACATTCCGTTAAAAATGGGATTTTACTGTATATATATATATATATATATACATATATGTGTGTGTGTGTGTGTGTGTGTATGTGTGTTTTTCTCCCTCTATGTATATATATATATATATATATATATATATATATATATAGAATATATATATAGAGAGAGAGAGAGAGAGAGAGAGAGAGAGAGAAGTGATGGGTTTATAGTCTCTATCTATTTCAATGATAGAAGTTTTTACGCATCAGATTTGTCTTATATATTTAATGCATTCCTAATGATACATTCTATTTTATATCAGGTCTAAAGAAACGGTACGCAAGAAAAGCGAAAATGCTGACATGTCCTCAGTGGATCGAAGTCTGTGCCGTATCTTATCTCCTCTCAAGAATATCCGAACGGATAAAGGGTAAAGATTTTCGCACAAATTCACAAAACCTCGTCCAACAGATGGTAAATAAATTTTGCAGGACCGAGTCTGCTGCGGGTAAAGAACGTTCTGGACAGGCAGATGGTTTTATTTGCATAGCGTGTTCAGTATTATCGCCGAATAACGGAATAAAATATTATTATAGAGAACTACAATAACCGTATATTGATATTAATTGAGGCTAACAGCAATCACGATTATTTTAGTTTCCTGGAATAATAATGAAGGATTAACTAGGGAATTTCTGATAAAGTAAATGATAAAAGAGCATTGAAAGGAATTTTTCGGTTTCTCGGATTGTGTTATGGTAAGAGACGTGACTTCGGCGCTTTGTGTTAATAGATGAAGTCGGGGGTAGCACAAAAGAGGCTACACTGTTTTTCACAAAGTATTGCTCCGCCCTTACACCCATTCAGGGTATAAAGCAGCTTGCAGCATCACTGTCAAATACATAGAGGATCAACGTACTAACGAGGCTTCCGTACGCTGTCCATCAGTTGAAACGACAATACTTTGAGTTTTTACAATATAATCCAATGAGGGTCAAATTCACAGTCATTTTGATGATTGCGTTTTTAGTTTCCACTGCAGTTTGTGTTTCCTTCCAAAGATAATACAAATGTATCCTTTCTAATCAGAAATAGAAATATATTTATATCACCTATGCTTGTTCTACTCAAACTGGCTCAAAAACTCAGTGTGTGTGTGTGTGTGTGTGTGTTATCTCATTTATCATAGTATCATATGAACTTCAGGACAGACGGTAATTGTTTTATTCAAAGTGAAAGAGTCGATCAGTAAAGTGAAAAAAAAAAGAGTATAACTCGGCAGTTCAATCGAGAGCGTTCCTGTTTATTGATAATACGTGCCTGGGTCCGTGACCATTTCTTGTCATTGTCGGGGGAAAACGTTAATATACTCGTTACCTTACCTCCTTTGATTTAAAAGAGAATATAGGAAAACAGGTTGATTATAATGAAGAGGGAAAATACTTTAAAAAGTCGAACCTCTGACAGTACTCTCTACCTTCGAATTTTAACGTAAACTCACGTTTTCATGTGCCATTATTATTACATAAATATGTATAAAGTAAATTTTCTAAAAATAGTCAAAGTTTTTAACGCTTCACGAGTGAAAGTGTGCTGCCGAAGCTCATTTATTCGAGTCCAGAGGGAGGAGCGTTTTTGGGGAAACATTTAATGCTAAGAGGTTTCAGCTTTCCCCAAATATTTAATTAACAATTTTTGAGTTTTACACAAAATCTAAACATCTTACCAATTATTTCTTCCTTACATACCCCCTCCCACCATTCCCTTAACGACCAGTACCGCGCAATACCCAATTATGGCGGTTTCCATGTAAAGCCCGATAACGCAATATTGTGAGAATTATAATAATAATAATTTTATCGGCAATAAAGAGTAAATAATAACCTTTATCGCTTCTGAGGGAATCATCTAAAAGTAATTTTTGACTGACGGTAATGTTGTTGAATACAGAGATTCTACTTTCTATTTTCTATGCGTATAATGTTACGTAACCTATATTTCATCTGACCTCATTTTCTTCAATTCATGTACATGCATGCACCTACACATAAAAAGACACAATATACTGTGTGTGTGTATATATATATATATATATATATATATATATATATATATATATTGTGTTGTGTGTGTGTGTGTGTGTGTGTGTGTGTGTGCGCGCGCGCGCGCGTATGTGTAAGATTAGATGAAAACGTAGTTCTAATATAACTCTATGACTTCTTTATATATGATCCGCAGCTTTTCCTTTGCTTGTTTCTTGTATACAGTATGTACACTTCTGGAGCAGACTGAGAGATTCTAATTGGACTTTATACCCCAGCCGAATACGTGCCTGGAATAAGAGTTTACCGCAAAGAGCATATTTAGGCTGGGAGCGACTACCTCGCTCGACCATCTCCATATTCATCAGACGGTGTTTTTTATGCTAAAGCTTTCAGCATCTTCGTACATAAAATACACGAGTATGAATCAAGTTGACTATTTTATGAAGAAAATAAAGTATCCATACAGACTTTTTATTTATATTTTGTCGAGATACGACTTCACTTGGGTGGATGCTTGGAAGAAGGTTGGAAAAACAAAGAAAGATGAAAGTATTCCTAATGTGTTATATGTTTTCCAAAAATGTTTAAGCGGTTGTTTAGAGTACATGACTGTAATATGATCATACTCCCCTTATTTAATGTAGAGGGAATTCAAGGAGATCCGTGACATGTGCTCAATAAATCGTATTTCTTTTCGTAGATTATTATTAGTTTCAGCTGTTACTTTATTCAAGCGAGTCCAAGTCGACAAGGGATAGCGGGTAAGGGAAAAGAGGGAAAGGGTGGCACTGGCTCTATGACGTATATGTTAAGAATTAATCAATATATACTGTGTATATACTGTATATATGGCGTCGCGAGTACCGAGTACGAAGGGCGAACTCGCCACATTGACGATTTTGAGATTGTTCTACGAATGAATAGTTCAACCCTCTCCCAATACACAGACAATACGCTCAAAATGTAGTTATTTTCAATGAGTGCATTTGTGTTATGAGCAGTTCGAGTACAAGAGGCGAACACTAAACACCGACTGCGGCCAATCAGCGCATCGCCAACAGTGCAATCGACAAACATTGCATTTGTATTCGTGTTTCATCAGCAGCACGATTGCATATGGAAACAGTTCAAGGCCACGAGTAATTGTGCGTCTGGGATACGCAGTTCATGGCTGGCTTTCATCCGTGCCCGTTTTCGCATTGTTTACTCTGTAATTTTTCATTATTTCGGCAGTAATCCAGATGAATACATTTATTTGCTGTACAAAATTAAGTCATTATCAGATAACCCCAAATATTCTCACTCTATAATAATGGGGGACTTTAACGCGTATGTGAACTCGGAATTCTTTGTAGAATTGAGTAACATGTGCGAGTCGGCCAATTTAAGTATAAGTGATGTAGATGTATTAGGGGTAACCAGTGGTAATTGTAGATACGTTAGTAATATGAGTGGTACCAACAGGTGGATTGATCATTGTCTCACTAGTAATAATCTAAAGGATCGAATTGTTAGAGTTCATATTCAGCATGATTTCCTTCTTTCTGATCATAGACCATTAGAAATATTAATTAACTTTACCAATTTATGCGCAACACGACTTAACAAGAACTCAATAGGTAAGAATAATTGCGTCGATTGGTCCACTGTTAATATGCAACAGAGAATAGAATACAAAGTCACCTCTTTAATAACACTGTGTAACACTGATTCTGTTTATATAGAATTTTTTGGTTTTATATGCATTTGTGGGCGCTGAGTCCAAATCTGGCCTTGGTTTGTGTGTATCATCAGTGGTTTCAGAGATAATCCATTTTTCATGTTTTACCAGTATAATGTTATTATGGGCGCAGCAATATCAGAATAATCAGGAATTGTTGAGAACAATCCGGATGTTCGTTGACAGTTTCTTGCTCTAGAAATTGCCCGAAACTTCCACTGTGCTATATAAAGAAGAGCGCAGAGTCTGAGAAGGCAGTAAGTGTGAGCACACAAAGAAAGCAGGTTGTTTGTCTGATGGTTACCAGCACTGAGGTACTGTGTTTCTGTGCTTCTCTGTGCTGACGATTTGAGTGTTAGCGAACCATTTTTATTGCAAACATTATTTCAATGTTGTGAATACATCTTTTTTCTGGAATCTGTAATCTGTTGCAGATTTAATAACTCTTCTCTCTATATCTGCAGGTTATGATCAATGTAATACAGTTTGGTAAAGAGAATGGCAACTAGAGCTTGTAAACACTCGCCGGATATATTCTGCTACGTTTGTGGGTATTACATAGGCCCCAAGCAAGTATCGCACAAGATTGTAAAAGGCACCAAGTTCTGGATCGCGTATCGGCTCTATTTTGGTATGCCTATGGGTGACCAAGATAAGCCCTCGGCACCCCATGTGATCTGTAGAAGCTGCCGCTCCACACTTGAAGGGTGGCTGCGGGGAGTACGCAAGGCAATGCCCTTTGCGATACCCAGAATATAGAGAGAACCAAAGAGCCACCACGACGATTGCTACTACTGCATGGTAGATGTTTCTAAGTACAGGAAAGTTAAAGGAAGGCAGACTCTTCAGCATCCAAGCATAGCGTCGTCCATAGCTCCTGTACCACATGGCGAAGGCCTTCCAATACCACGTCCACCAGAACAGGTATTTATCCATTACTTTACCTCCTGTATTTACAGACTGTGGGTCATTATGTGTCGATTTTTCTTAGTGCTGATGCTCTTCTACATATATAGCTATGCCTATATTTTGTTTCTTTGCTTTGCAGGTTGAAAATGAGGATGCAGCTAGCTCATCTGAGATGTCGGTTGGTGAGGACAGTCATGATGAAGAATATACAGTAACTTTCGGTACAAACCCTCACTTTCCAAATCAGAGGGAATTGGACGACTTAATTAGAGATTTGGGTCTCACGAAATCAAGGTCTGAGCTTCTGACCTCCAGACTCAAAGAGTGGAATTTGCTTGGAGAAGACTGCAAGAGCACTGTATACCGAAAGCGGCATGAAGAGTTTGCAAGGTTCTACCATGTCAATGGCTCTCTCTGTTATTGCAGCGAGGTTAATGGTCTATTCACAGTCGGGTTAACACATATACACTCAGAGTGGCGCCTGTTTATTGACAGTTCAACTCGGAGTTTGAAAGCTGTTCTACTCCACAATGGGAACAAATATCCATCTATACCAGTTGCACATTCTGTTCAAATGAAAGAGGACTATGAAAATGTCAAACAACTGCTCATCCAAATCAGGTATGAACAATATAACGGACGTGTGTGGTGATTTCAAAATGATTGGTTTCCTGTTAGGTTTACAAGGAGGGTTTACTAAATATTCATGTTTTCTTTGCCTGTGGGATAGCAGGGCTTCAACTGAGCACTATAAAACAGTTCAGTGGCCTCCACGTGAAGGACTGCAACCAGGAAAGTACAATGTACTCAGGGAACCTCTTATGAAGCCTGACATAGTTCTGCTACCACCTCTCCATATTAAGTTCGGTCTAATTAAGCAGTTTGTAACTGCGTTAAATTTTGGAGGGGAAGTTTTCCAACAGATTCGGGTCATGTTCCCTAAACTCTCTGAGGTCAAAGTCAAAGCTGGCATCTTTGTAGGACCACAAGTCAAGGCGCTGTTGAATTCAAAGAACCTTGAAGCCAAGATGACTCCGATCGAAAAAGAGGCTTGGTGTGCTTTCCGTGATGTGGTTCGTGGGTTTTTAGGCAACCATAAAGCACCAAACTATAAGGAGTTAGTGTCAAACTTGATTAAGTGCTATGGCAAAATGGGGTGCCGTATGTCTTTAAAATTACACTATCTGCATTCACATCTAGACTTTTTTCGTGATAACCTGGGCGATGTGAGTGAAGAACATGGCGAAAGATTCCATCAAGATATTCAAACGATGGAGAAAAGGTACCAGGGCCATTGGGATGCTTCCATGATGGGAGACTACGTATGGTCGCTGATCAGAAAGGATAAGAATGTTCATATGGGGAAGTCGCGTTCTTCAGTGCATTTTTAAGGAACGCACACTGCATAACGAGGCTTGTTATTTCTTATCGGTTCTCCTCATGATATATATTATATCCTTTGCACCATTTTGGGTTTGTCAAACAATTTTGGCTCAGTAAACATTAATTTCCAATAGTGTTTTTATTTTCAGAAAATATTTATGTTAGCCTTCTTTATACACGTTGTCATATGAAAAGTGTGATAACCTATATTTTTGAAACGGTTGATAATAGAGCAAAACCAATATCACTTTTTGGAATCAGCGCCCCGAAATCATTAAGAAACGACAGAAAAATTACAATAAACAGAAAATTTTTCAAATTTTGTTACCCAGTGTAATTTAGAAATTTTGCATCTTGCCTGTAGTAATCTTTGCTCAAATGATTCTCACTGTAAACTCATAGATAGGTATTATAGTAAGATAATATCCCTGTTAAGAGAAGCAGGAAGCCCCCTGATTAAATCTTACACCTATCATACTAAGATTATTCTTGGATGGAATGATTTTATTGCCCCACTGAAGAGGGAATCGAAAGACGCCTATGATTTTTGGTGCTTTCATGGTAGACCCAGATTAGGACCAGTATACATGAATATGTGTAGAAGTAGGGGTCAGTATAAGTCGGCCATAAGACGATGTAAACAGGAAGAAGAGTCTATTCGAGCATCAAATGCCTGTGAAGCTCGCATAAATAACGATAATAACAAATTTTGGAAATTTGTTAAGAATCAAACGGGTGTCAAAAATGTCCTCCCTCCGACAATCGATGGGGTGTCGGGGGAGGATGAAATTGCAAAGCTGTGGAAAAACCACTACTCTAACATTCTTAACAGTGTGAGTAGGGATAATCTTAAGATAGATTGCAGCAAAACACCTGTGGGAGGGACAAGGGAAAATACTTTGATATCAGTTCCTGAAGTAAAGAGGTTAATTAAAGAGTTAAAGACTGGTTCTGCGTCAGGGGGTAGAAGACTTATCGAATGAGCACTTAAAATATGCAAATGACGTAGTATTTCTGCATATACCACTGCTCTTATCAGCCATGCTTGCCCATAGCTATATCCCTGCAGAGTTCATGAGGGTATATATCTTGCCCCTGGTCAAAAATAAGTATGGAAACATTCTGTCCAGCAATAATTACAGGCCTATTGCTGCCACTTCCTGCTTCTCGAAACTACTAGAAAAACTCTTGTTACTCCGATCAAATGATTACCTATGGACATCTAATCAGTTTGGTTTTAAAAGGTCCCACTCAACTGACCTGTGTATCTATGTACTTAAAGAAACAATATCTAAATACATTGACAGTAATTCAACTATTTATAGCTGTTTCCTAGATACAAGTAAGGCATATGATAGGGTGAACCACAATATTTTATTTGAAAAACTAGAAGACAGGGAGGTTCCCATATACATATTAAACGTATTGAACTTTTTGTATCCCCACCAATCTTTCACCGTTAGGTGGGGCAATGTACTATCCGAGTGTTTTGGCTCCTCTTGCGGGGTGAGACAAGCTCCTTGCTCTCTCCTATGCTGTTTAATGTGTATATTGACGGATTAATTGCTTCACTTAATGAGGCAACAGTGGGATGTTGTATAGATAACGAAACCCGGAAATTTGTACGCCAGCATTTGTACTCCAGAACATTTATACGACTGGAAATTTATACGCCAAGCATTTGTACGACGGTAATTTATACGTTATATGCAAGAAATTCATGATCAGTTAATAAAATTGAATTTGAAACTAGGTAAGTTAAAATACAAATTATCACAAATTATGAAATTACACATTATAATAATTAAATGCATAATTGAAACTAGATTTCAGCCTATCAATTTAAGAGAAAATGTAACTAGCGATATATAGAACGAATGTCATTTAAAAAATCGGAGAACAAATCTTGCGAGTTTTTTCTCATTAATCTCCAGACCTAACCTAACCTAACCTAACCTAACCTAACCAATGTCATTTAAAAAATCAGCGAACAAATCTTGCGAGTTTTTCTCATTAATCTCCAGACCTAACCTAACCTAACCTAACCACCTGTACCTATTCAATAACCATTTACCTACCTGTTAAGCCTTTAATGCGTTGTGATACATGATAAAATTTAAAATTCTTCAAATTGAAATTATTTTCAAAATATTTAAATAATGTTTACTTTTATTTATTTATTTTTTTTTGGCACCTGTGCTTATGTTTATATAAAAAAAAGGTCACGGTTATTATCATGGGTAGATCGCATACTTAAGTCAAAAAAGTCCGGTAGAGCGCATATTTAAATTACCGTCGTACAAATGTCAGTCGTATAAATTTCCAGTCGTATAAATGTTCTGGCGTACAAATGCTGGCGTATAAATTTCCGTCGTACAAATGTTGACGTACAAATTTCCGCACACGATAGATAATACAAGGATAAATAACTTAGTTTATGCCGATAATATGGTGTTAATAAGTCTCTCTGTTAACGTTCTGGATCGGCCACTAAAAGTCAGCGAAGTGTATTTGCAGAAACATGATATTCTTTTTAATGTTACAAAAACTAAGGTTATGCAATTTCATCCTAAAAGCTGTAATCAGACAGCTGATATAAGGTTTAAAATGAATGGTGAAGTAATTGAGGAAGTACAAGAGTTTAAGTATTTGGGTCAAACTATTACCAGCTCATTGAGTGATGACTCTGATATAAGAAAACAATCTCTAAACCTGTGTGCTAAAGCGAATATGACCATAAGGAACTTTCGATTTTGTACAAGTGAAGCTAAAGACACTCTTTCATACTTTCTGCAGTAATATATACGGACAGCAACTCTGGGTGAATTATAAAAAAGGTTCTGGCAGAACCATAAATTTGCTGTACAACAGATCTTTTAGGCTCTTGCATAAATTACCCCAAGATGCTCAGCTTCGCAAATGTTTGCTACCCGCAATGTCCCGAGCTTCTCGGAGGTAACAAGACGTGCTCATTACAGTCTAATGCAAAGAATTAAAAAATCAAACAGCCCGATTATCCAAGCTATTCATGAGTCCTGCCATTTATCCTCTAAGCTATGGAATTCTTGGTACGAAAACGTCTGTTTGTAGCTCCACTTAATTTCGACATTACATTATTATTTCTAATCAATTGCATATATTTCTGTCCTTAGTATATGAACTGTCATTGTATTAATAACACTGGGGAACACAACTTTTGGTGACTTAGATGTTAGACCTGTTTCTGGGTATATTGAGGTCGCTGATTCTAAAAATGACATTAGTTTTTCTCCATCAGCTCTGCTTATCAAGATATGATATATATCTATATATATTTCTATATAATGTATATAATATTATATAATTGCTGACTGGCAATCACTGTTGTTGTCAATTGAATACAAAAGTATGATGAATGTCAGCAAAAATAGTGTATTAACATCAAACAAGCATAAGGTACGAAAAATATTTCTTAAATTCAAACAAGCTTGAGACACGAACGGCAAAAAAAGTTCTTTCATTGAGACATCTCACATAAACCGCGTTTCTGAGATTTCTTGCGATGAGATGTGCCAGGACATTCGCGTTGGATGCTCCAGCAGTAATCTGCCATCATGTGAGTATCCCATCATCCGCGGTACCGTTCTTCCATGGTCCTTAGTTCTTGGTGAAATCGTTCACCCTGTTCCTCGCTTAGATCCCCGAGGTTATCTGGGAAACGATCCAAATGACTGTGGAGGTAATGCAGTTTGATGCTCATTTTACAGCCAAGTTTACAAAAAGAAGAGAGCATATTCTCCACTAGTTCACCGTAGTTATCGGCCTTATAGTTCCCAAGGAAATTCTTCACAACCATACTAAACGATGACCACGCACGTGCCTCAATGTTGTCCATTGAATCTTGGAAACGCGGGTCTTTCATGAGTTCCCGGATTTGCGGTCCATCGAAAATACCTGCCTTCAGCTTTTCCATGCTCAGCGCAGGAAATTTTCTACATATGTAGCCAAAACACGTCCCATCTCTGTTCAAAGCCTTTATAAATTGTTTCATCAAACCTAGTTTGATGTGCAGTGGTGGCAATATGATCCTTTCTCTGTCAACCAAAGCTTCTTTGATGATATTTTTTTCTCCAACCACCATGTTTTCTCTCAGAGGCCACTGTCTTCTCACCCAGTGTTCATCTTTAGCTCTACTGTCCCAGAGACATATAAAGCACGGGTACTTGGCGTACCCGCTCTGCTGGCCCAGGAGAAAATTCACCTTCTTCAGATCCACACAGATCACCCATTGGTGGTCTCGGTATGATATCTTTTCTAGGACTAGGGCGACTGTCCCGTGTTCTTTTCTCATACCGACTGAGTGACCAATTGGGATTGATCTGTATCTGTTGCCGTTGTGTAGAAGAACACATTTTAGGCTCCGTTTGGAGCTATCTATGAATAACCGCCATTCACTTGGTGTGTATTCCGATATGCCCATTTTCATCAGCAATCCGCGCACATTGTTGCAGAAAACTAAATCGTTCTCTCTTGAGAAGAAGGGCAGTAAATCCTTTTCTCTGTCGCGATATAACGTGATTTTGGTTCCCGGCAGCAGTAAATTTTTTTCTCCCAGCCTGGAAGCTAACAATTCAGACGATTTCTTCGAAAGACTTAAGTCCCTTATGAGGTCGTTTAATTCGTGTTGACTAAAACCTTCTGCAACTGATGACGGTCCTTCGAAATCACTGTCATTTTGCCCACATATGCTTTCTTTGTCAGTAGCAGATTCATCATCTTCTTGAGGGAGCTCTGGAAGATGGCTGAATGATGGGACAAGTATCTCATCTGAATGTGAAACAGGCCGTCTAGCTGAGTCTATGTCAGGATACGTCCATTTACTCCGGTTACGTCCATTGATGCCATTTATATTCACCAAACAAAAGTAACAGTCATCACTGTGGTTTCTCTGTTCTCTCCATACCATTGGTATACCAAATTTCAGGCACCTCCTCTTTCCGTTGGTCCATTGCCGCAGATGCTCCGTACACGTTTTACACACAACATGAGGAGCCCATGGCTTATCTTGGTCCCCTAGTTGTACTTTGAAATAGGCAAAATAAGCTTTTTCACAAAATCAGTAATAGTTTTTCTCTGTTCAATGAACGTGTACTCTCCGCAGATAAAACAAAACACATCTGGATGATTTAAACACTTTCTTCGTGATGAAGCCATGTCAACACCTGTAACAGGAAAGAATTCACGTTAGTACATGTACAATACACATTAAGGTGGAGTGAAAATATCATTTTTGGATTTTTAATTTACTTGAGTGTGGAAAAGTTACCAATGGGCTTTAGAAACAAGCATGTGAAATTATAATACAATTGAAGCATTGCTTGATTGACCACCAGCGATTTTAATATGTGGCATATTTCATGTTTTAACGATCGCTTTGCCCATCAGGAGTCATCCAAGATGCTGGTCTTTCATCCATGTTTATGCAAATAATTAACAGCTTAGTTTGCTGTAGACTGTGTTATTGCATACTTGAGGTTGACATTTAAGATTACAACATGTGTGGAATGTAAATTAATGGCAATTACAGAGGGTGGCCAAATTATTAGAGCTGATGTGAGTAAGTGAGATAAGAAAGAGTTTAGTTAACCATACATTGATTTAATGCTAGTTTCAGTGATGGTAGTGATTTGCTGCGATAACATATGCAGTCCGTGAGTCAGAGAGGATGGGAGATTGGGAGTGTGGGGAGAGTGAGTAATATGCAAAGCGCGGCTGCTCCGCCAAGCTCAGTGCACATGTGGCAGTGAGAATTGAAGGTTATTTGTGCTGTTATCATCATTTTTTCGTGAAACTTGATATTAAAAGTAAGTTAATTACATATTGATATCTGTTTATAGGTGTTTGACAAGTGAGTGTGACAGTATTAATTTGATATTTCTTTTTCTTGCAGAAATTCTTTAATAGTCTTACATTGCTTACAATTTATAATAGTTTTTTTTTTCAGAATGGAAATTATTACGAGGGAGAAGGCGGCATGTGTGATTTTTGGCGCGCCACGCGAGATACCCACAAATGTTCTTCCCACCTACGCTGATGTTATGAAGGCTTACATCCATACAAGACAACAGCTGACAACGAAGAATAACAAATATCCACCGTTCGCCGAAGTATCAAAAAAAGTTTGCGTTGATGTTGAACTTGTTTGGGAGAAAGCGTCTCTTCCGACCGTGACGCACGGACGAGTGATTGAAACGCTCAGACCGTACAACGAGAAATACAAGAAAATCTTGAAACCATACAAGGCTCGGAAGGACAACGACAACTACAAGCAACAACTTGAACAGTTCAGAGAAGACGCAGATAAACTCTTCGACATTAGCAAATGCAAATGTGTAGATTTCGTCATGAGCTGTAAGTGCGAAAGAGCGGACAAAGTACCACTCAAAGAAAGAAAGTTTCTAGAGGACCAGAGAGGAGCCAGAAAGATGATTATAGGAGGCATCGATTTGGTGGAAACAACAAAGCTACAGAAGAAAATATCCAGGAAAGTCTGTGAATCGAGAAGACACAGCATTCACCAAGAACAATCGAAGCAGCAATGCAATTCTGGAAGCTACAACGAGGAAGACAAGGACGACGACACCGACAACAGCGACGAAGAATACACCCTATCTAAGTCACACTGTAAACCTGATCTATCGACACTGGAGAGTAACTGTCAAAGAATGACGATGACTGTACGATTACCATGTTTGGCTAAAGCGTGCGATAGAACGGGCGTCTCAGATCGAGCAGCAGCCGTTATTGCCTCATCCGTGCTACAAGACATTGGAATTGTGTCTACAAATGACACCCCCAAAGTCATTGATCGTAGTAAAATTCGCCGAGAAAGAAGTAGAACTCGTCAAGAACTGACAAAACTAGACAGCAGTATGACAGACTTGCCTGGATTGTACTTCGACGGTCGAAAGGATAGAACGATGAAAAATGTACGAGACGCCGCAGGACATGGCCACCGGGACAGAGATACAGAAGAGCACGTCAGCATTATTTGTGAACCAGGTTCATCGTACTTTGGCCACGTGACGCCTCAAGTGGATCAAGCAAGGCGATTTCCAAAGTAATCTTTGAATGCTTGGCTGCGCGAAGTGTGGATCTCGACAGTGTGAAAGTCGTCGGATGCGACGGAACCGCTGTCAACACTGGACATAATGGCGGAGTTATTCGGCAGCTTGAGGAATTACTACAAAAACCGCTGCAATGGCTCGTGTGCTTATTACATGCTAACGAGCTCCCCCTGCGACACCTGTTTCAGCATTTAGATGGAGCAACTACAGGACCTAAGTGCTTCTCAGGACCGATAGGGAAATCTCTCACAGCATGCACGGAACTCCATATAACATCGTATGAACCTATATCTCCATTACAGCCACTGCCGCATGTTGACGTGAAGGACCTGAGCACTGACCAGCAGTACCTGTGGCAGATGTGTCAAGCTGTCAGTGAAGGACACTGTCCCTGTGATCTAGCATTGCGAAAACCGGGACCATTGAACCACTCGCGATGGTTGACAACTGCCAACAGAATCCTCCGCCTCTATGTTGGCCTCGATGCACCATCCAACAACATCAAAACTCTTGTCACATTCATCATCCGGGTCTACGCCCCAACATGGTTCGCCATCAAGACGCAGCCATCATGCAAAGATGGAGCCAAACATCTGCACGGTGATGGTGAGAACACGGTACCTCAGCTCCTCTCTAAAGAAAGTCGTCGACCCGGTGATTCGGCGAAACGGCTTCTGCGGACACCCCGAGAACGTGCTATTACCCATGATCACAGATGAGCGACCACATATAAGGGAACTCGGACTCAGAAGAATCATGAAGGCAAGATCACATGTGTCTGCAAACAAAATCCGCAGGTTTCGAGTGCCACCGCTCAACCTCGACGCGACCGAATACCAGGACATGGTCGATTGGCAGACTTTGACCGTGACGGAGCCTCCTGTTACGATGGATATGACGGACAACGAATTGAACGACATGATCTCTGCTCAAATTTCACCAAGTGTCCTCTTCCCTCGCTTCCCTTGTCACACACAGGCGGTGGAAAGATGCGTGAACCTAGTTACCGAAGCTTCAGCCGCTGTGTGTGGCGAGACGTCCCGCCATGGATTTATTCGGGCTCGCGTCGCTTCTCGGCAGCTTATGCCGAAACTTGAGTCTAAACGTGACTATCAATTCTGAATTAACCATGCATGCATAACTCAGATTCTATCGTTAGCATAATAGTGTGCCAAAATAACTAAAAATATATAGTCTGATGTTTACTCGTATTTTAGGTATTTTTGTGTAAAATCGTATATTATTGTAAACTTATAACGTCTGGTGGTCGATCAAAAGATTGTCTGATTTTAATAAACCTTTTTGCATATTGTTCTATTAGTCCATTGGCAACTTTTAAAACCTCAAGTAAGTTAAAATTCACAAAAAACATTTTTTGGGCCATTTTCACTCCACCCTAATACACATGCAAAACAGCAACATCAGCAAAATCATAGCTACAATTTAATTATACAGATGCATTTAGATTTACGAGCAACTCATAATACCGTTCCAGAAGGGTAATAAAGTAGGTAATGACGTATGCAATATCTCAAAAACTAGAGCTGCTAGAACAAAATGGATGATATTTTCTGAATCAGTGGCATGAAAATATTCAGAATAAGGTCTAAAATCTCAGGCACCAAGAAAAAAAATGTTTTTGTTCCCCAGTGTAATATTTGTCATATGGACTATAGTCTGCCAATAAACCTTTTCATTTTCATTTACATTTCAGAATATGAAAAAAAATTAATGATGCTGAGTTGTCTTCTGTAGAACCATGCTAACTCTGTGTATGGTATATTACAATTTATTTGAATACAAATTTTCTGTAACTGAAACTAGTGATAAAACTGGGAGCCAATTCTTTTTAAGGTATTAACCTGCTTATATATACTTTCTTTTATGTACTTGTATGTATTTAAATAAGAAAAGGAACTGGTAAATGATATTGAAATATTGTGTACTGTTTATACTTTTCTGTTTATACTTTTTATTATCCGATTTTAACTGCATCTCTGGCACTCATAGTGCGATTTAACAAGATTTAACCTTTACAAATGTCATCACTCCACGCATCTTGTATCTATCTTTCATTTATCCATATTGACTTGAGACTTGACTCGAGATTCACCAGAAAAGACTTGAGGCTCGACTTGAGACTATCGCTTGAAGACTCGCAAGTTGACTCGGACTCGATAAAAATGACTTGAAAACAAGTCTGCTTTTAAGTGAGTACAATATTATTAATTATAATAATAATTATTCATAATACCTATTATCATTTTTATAAATCTTCAGTAATAGAGTTATTAATTACACTGGGCAACAAAAAAAAATTTTTTTCGTGTCCCAAGAATGAAAATACCTTATTCTTATAGTATTTTCTGTGCTGAATCCAAATAAGTTTGTAAAATTTCTCTATCAGGTCTGGTTTTTGTGTGACATGCAATTTAATTTTTAAAAACCCATATAGTTACATACTTATTAAAATATGATCGAAAAGACATACCTGTAGTTTAAAAAGTAGCTTGTTTTGATTTTCTGCTGTGCTTTGCCTCAGGCATGTCTCTCTTAAGAGTCCAGCAATAGTCAGCCAGCATACTGGGGCTCCATTTGCCTTGGTAACGGTTTTCCATGGCAGAAATATCCTGATGAAAACGCTCACCATGTTCGTCGCTTACCGCACCCAGGTTTTCCGGAAAAAAGTCCAAGTGAGAGTCCAAGAGATGAACCTTTAATGACATATTGCACCCCATTGCTTGGTAAGACTTAAGAAGATCTCCTACTATTTCAGGATAGTTTTCGGCCTTGTGATTTTCCAAAAAATTTGTGCAGACACTTTCGAAACTCTGCCACGCAGCTTTCTCAACTTCATTCAACTCTCCTTCAAATCTCTCATCTCTTAACAATTCTCTGATCTGAGGGCCTACAAAAATGCCTTCTTTAATCTTGGCATCACTGATCCGAAGAAAACTTATTTCTCAAGTATGTGAATCCTGTTTGCGCTTTATCCATCGCTTTAACAAAGTTTTCCATAAGTCCAAGCTTGATATGTAAAGGAGGAAGGTACACTTTCTCAGGGTCAACAAGTGAACTATTCACAACATTTTTCTTGCCTGGAACAAGTGAGGTGCGTTTTGGCCAATCCTTCTTAACGTAGTGGTTTTG
The DNA here is from genome assembly GCA_023014485.1 of Bathynomus jamesi. Lineage (NCBI taxonomy): Eukaryota > Metazoa > Arthropoda > Malacostraca > Isopoda > Cirolanidae > Bathynomus > Bathynomus jamesi. The sequence continues at coordinate 573,239 of JAJOZX010001731.1, read as the reverse complement.
CTTGTCCCTACTGTCCCACTCACATAAAAAACAACAGTACTTGGTGTAACCTAGCTGCAACCCTAGCAAAAGTGCAATGACCTTCAGATCTCCACAGATATTCCACTTATATTTCTGATACTGAAACTTTTCTAAAAGCAACTTCATGTTGTCGTATGACTCTTTCATGTTTGCAGCATGTGCAATAGGTACAGAAGGAAATTTATTTCCGTTGTGAAGAAGGACTGCTTTCAAGCTGACTTTTGAGGCGTCAATGAACAATCGCCACTCATCCACGTTATGTTCATGACCAAGAGCCCCCATGACTGAATTAACATCTTTACAAAACACAAGTCCATCTTCATGGGAGAACCATTCTTTGAATTCATCATGGCGGCTGCGGAAAAAAACTTTAGTGTCACGTTGCAGTAGATTCCAACCCTTTAATCTTGAACCTAAAAGTTCAGCCTGCTTCTTAGATAATTTCAAATCACGAACTAGGTCATTTAGATCTCCTTGTGAAAGTAAATGTGGTTCATTGGAGGAACAGGTAGCCTGGAATGTTGGATCAGAAATGTCTTCATCTTTTTCCTCGTGATATGCTACAGCTACGTTTGATTCCTCATCACTTAAACTACATGTTCAGGAGGATTTGGTACTGGAAGTTGAGCACTGTGGGAACTGGTCTCATTGCAGACGGTAGATTAGGGTATTTCATAAGGCTCTTTGTTTTTGAAGTGATCCCCTTTGTATTTACCAGGCAGAAATAGCAGTCTGTTGTGTGATCTTTGGGTTCCCTCCAAATCATTGGAATAGCAAATGGCATGTGACGTGAACCGTTTAGCCATCCTGTAAGTAGTCTTACACATGTCACACAACAAATGTGAGGGGCCCAACTCTTGTCCTGATCGCCTACTTTACATCCGAAATAAAGTTCATAGCATTTTTTTAATAATGGTGTAAAGTTACGTTTCTGGGATTTTAAAGTTAGATCACCACATACATAACAAAAGGAATTAGGATGATTCAGACAGTTCCGCGGCATTACAAAACATCTATATGAATACAACACTGGTGTAAAATTAACAAGAAGCAACAGACACTAGCTGTTAACACTGTGACATTTACGAGCAGACTGACTTGGAGCCGCTCTACACACAGAAACTAGGCTCATGTCTGAACAGGTACAAACATGTTTCAACCTGCACAGTCTGCTGCTCCGACCAAATTTATCCTGCCAGCATTATCAGAACTTTCTCCCCAAAGGAATAAATTGTACTAACTTTACAGAAAAATTAATACAACATATATATTAATATTAATATTTTATTATAGTTATATTAATTAATATAATATATTATTATATTTATTATTTTTATAATGTTTTATATTATAATATTGTTATATACTTAATTACATATAATATGTTATTATTTTTTTATCCGGTGATCATGCTAAATGAGGAAAAAATGAACATAGCGTCACAAGTAAACTAAGCCTGATAGAAAAAATCTGATTTCATATTTAGATTCAGCATGAAAAAGTACACTTAGAACACCCATCAAAACCCTTGTGACAAAATTGTTGTTGACCAGTGTTATTATTTACAAATATTATCATTCTTATATCTTAAACCTAACGGCACTTTTACGCATGAATGTACTCACCAACTCATTTACTTACTTGCTTACTCAATAGAATTTGGTCGTATTCATAATTCACCTACTTACTTATGCGAATGCTGAATACTTTTTTCTCCACTTTCTGAATGTGTATTAGAATACTTTAGTCATTTCATTCATATCTTTACTCGTCTATTAAAGCTTTAATTTCTCTCTTACTAATAAATTTATGCCTCATACTCAGCCAATATATTACGCAATAACATACAAGTCTTATATATATGTAAAATACTTTCTTTGACATACAAAAGAAAGTTTATGGATTTTTATTTTCTCTAAAAATCAATAAAATATAAATGCGCTAGTTTTGTTTATTTTGATTGGGTTCAGAATCCCAGCTGAGCCTTAAACGGCCAAGCTCTGAGGTGCTACTTTAACTTATAGCCTACTTCAACATAATTTTCAACGAAGTGTCTCATTTTTCAAAAATGTACTTCATTTTTCAACGTTGAAAATTGAGGCGCACTCCATTATTCAACGTTGAAAAATGAGGTGCACCTCATTATTCAACGTTGAAAAATGAGGTGCTCCTCATTATTCAACGTTGAAAAATGAGGTGCACCTCATTATTCAATGACCTCATTTTTCAACGTTACACCGACTCCGCAGTTTTCTCACCCCTACTCATGTGTGGAATGGCTCATGTGTGGAATGGCTCAACCCATACAGCTATACTTGACCGGGTGGTATCAAAGGCTTTTCGTCACATCAATTTCCCGCCTCTTGTTGACTGTACGAGTATTCAATCCCTCTCTTTTCGCCGCAATGTTGCCTCACTCTCTCTTTACTATCGCTATTATAACGGACACTTCTCTTCTGAACACTCTAACTGCATGCCCCTTCTTTTAAGGAGAGCACACACACTACCAGACTTTCTACATATTTTCATTCCTTTTATGTCCAACTCTCTAACGTAAAGGTTAATCGGTATTTTTAATCCTACATCTACTTAACCGGTCAACTCTGGAACATTCTCTTTCAGTCCATCTTCTCCCTGTCTGTGACCTCCAATCTTTCAAATGGAGAGTGTCCAGGCATCTCGAAATCCTTGGACCTTCATTTTGGATCTCTTTTTTTCTCTATGAGCGGGGGTTCGTTTGTGCGAGCATTCGCCCTTGGTCCCTCCTTCCTGCATAAAAAAAAGTATATTCTGAAATAACCCTATTTCGATTCCTCTTTCGCCCAGCTTACACACACACGTCTTGTCAGAAACTCTCACCGAGGATCTAATCCCTCGGATTATTGAAAGGTGGTGAGAATCTGTTTTTACATTGATTAGAAATAAAGTTGGAAACACAATCAAGTTTATATGTACCGGTAACATTAAAATAGTGAGTTTATTATTTATAAACAACACACCTAAATTATTCTCGTCATTTGCATGATTATTTTTACGTACAGTCCCATGCAATAGTTCCGCCCCACCCTCTCCGAGATGTGGAAACAAGGCAGTCCCTCTTACACTCCAGTTCCCCACCCTCACTCCCTCACTCTCCTCCTCCCCTCTCATGTGTTGTCATAGTAATACTTTTATTTTTTGAAAACCAATGACAGAATAAATAGTTTCAGTGGTAATGCTAGGACGACTATGCATTTTATTCATGCATTATTCCTAAATTTAGGGAGTAGAGTAGTTAGGTTATTTCACAAACGTGGGATACTTTAAAAACTTTCAATCATTGGTTTTTGATGTGGCGATGTTATAGTTAAAGTGTAAGATAAGTTATAATATCGACTTTTCCTCCAGGGAATAACATTTCTGTTTAAAGTCCATGCACCATCACCAAATGATTAATTATTCAGAAAAAGGTCTATCCATGGAGAGATAATGATAACATAGTACAATTTTTTATTACAAAAATGAACATGAATCAAGTAAATTTAGGGATTTTCTTAAGAACATACAAAACATAATGTTCAAATTATAAGGAAGTGACAATTGTTCAAGTAAATAAATATATATTTACTACATCACAACCATAACATTATTATACACAATTACTCAATACTTGGTCCATCCTCCATTAATATTAATGACCTCTCGTAGCCTATTTGGAACAGATGCCACGTGATTGGAGATGACTTGTGGGTTCCTGCGGAAAAGTTCCCACTCTGCCATGGTGTATTCCAGCAGGTGCCGAGATGTCCGCTCCTATTCAGGCTACCAAGAGCGAACCACACTTGCCCACACATTTTCAATGGGGTTCAGGTCACACCTCTTGGTGGGACAGTTCAGCAGCTCGACATCTCGTTGTTCTTGAAACCACCGTCTGATGATCCTGGCAGTATGAACAGAGCAGTTATCCTATAATATATATGTTAACCCTCCGTCTATGGCGTTGAGTGGTTCGAGGTTGACGGGGGTTCTGGTTAGGTGACAGCAGCGGATTTTCTCACTGTGGGGTAGCTGGTACCGTGTAGGGAATCGCAGTAGTTTCTTTTGTACTACACTCCGATTTCTTCTTGTAGAGGATGGAAGGATTCTGTGAAAACTTACTAAATTATCTGGCGGTTCCCCGTATAATTTTGTGACATCATTATTATTTAATGTTGACCTGTTTTGTTTTTATTCTCATTAGGCTGAACTTTTTTTTGCAAAATATTTGAAAATAAAGGTAAATTTTTGCTGTAACAGCAAACTGGCAGATAAGCAAGATATTTGAAGATGAAGTCATATTTTTCTTTTAAACAACATATTGACAGTCTGATGTTATCATGATTTGCCGAATCAACTAAAAGTGCATACCGAAATTGAAATATGCATTTTATTATGAATTAAAATTAAACATGCATATGAGCCAAAATTAAATGCCTAAAATTTAAAATTAAGTGTTAATATAGAGTTTCGGCAAGATATGACTTCATCTTTTACAACTAAAAGAGAATGTATAAAAAAAATGAACATTGCAGAATTTAACACGATTACATGATTAAGCTTAATCTAAAAAATTATTTGGTAATTTAAAAAGAAATAATTTATCAATTACCTAGCAAAAAAAATAAATAAATAAAAATTTTCCAAACTTGCATTTTATGTGCAGTGTTACGCGAGTTTGGACTTTATATGCAAAATTGAATGTTAAAATCGTTCATTTTTACATATTGTATATATTAATATATTTCGTCGCTGGGTTGAAATCACAATTTAAAATTAGTTGTTATTCGAATCGTAATCTGACACACCGAATTACAGTGTCCTTCGAATTTTGTGATCATTCGTGATGCAATACTTTTTGTCATATCGTGATTCGATATTAACACTTACACATAATTGTTGTATTCCTCTACATTATGATGGTTAATTTCAGCTATTGTGCTATTTAGACCAGGCTTACCCAACACACAACCAGCGGGCCGAGTCCGGCCCACCAAAGATTTGTATCAGGCCCGGCTGGCGGATACTGAAAATTCATTATCTAATGTCATATTTCATTTCAATTAAATTTTATTTTAAAATTAAATTTTGTCTAAAATTTGCGCACTGGCCCTAGGTGTGGGTCGTTAATTGAAATATAGCCCTTCATGAAAAAAGGTTGGACACCCCTGATGTAGACGGTTTTATCTCGTAATATCGTCGTTTTTGGTGTATTATTTAAAAAAGAAACAGGATTATTGATATACATGAACATTTTCGGAAGCTGTTCATATATTTTTTACTATTTATAGAGGAAGTTTTATTAAAAATTAAATGCGTGAGTGGATGAGTGAGTCAGTTATTATGTAAAAGAGAATGAATTAGGAGGGGAAGGTTAAAAGGAAAGAAGCAAAAACACAAATTTTAGAAGTAGTTGTTAGGGTAGGAGGAATGAGAGACATGGGAGGAGGTAATAATCGGTGAGCACTGAGGGGAAAGAGAAGGGTCATGTATTAGTATGAGGTGAAGGGAAGAAAAAAGAAAAATAAGAATGAAGGTAAATCGAAAGAAAATAACAAGGAGGTAGGAGGAGGGAACAGAGAGAGAGAGAGAGAGGAGGTGCGGATACTGAAAGGAGAGGTGGAGGACGAGAGGGAGGGATAGCGTGGGGGAAAAAGAAGGACTGCATTGCCGCCACATCTCGGACAGGGTGGAGCGGAACTATTGCAGGGGACTGTATATGTTTGACCAACATATACTAAATTACAATCTTTACATTTAATAGAATACTATCTTTTTATAACACAAACAAAGCGAAGAAAGAATTAAAATATATTGTGTTTGCCATATCGTAAAAATTTTATTCACCTTACGTGCTTTAAGGGGTAGGAATTAAAGTTGTGTTCACTTATAGTAATTTGGTGAAGAGTTTATTAATTCGTAACACCCGCCGTCAATGTTCTTGGATGTATCTTTTCTATTAAATTAAAAAATTGTAAGATTTCAATTGTGAGTTATTTCAGAATAAAGATGTTCACACGTTTAATGTAAATTTCAGCAATATGTCCTTGTGTCTCAGTTAATGTCCTTAAAATATTATAACTTTATTCGTAGAAGACGATTCTTTCGATTTACTTGGTTTTTGCTTCCGCCCGAATCGTTCATTCTGACTAAAGTCAAGCTTGATGCTCCACCTTCGACGTACAGCTTAACGTGGAATCCGAACCACGACCCAACACAGGTAGTCAGAAATTACGCAGTCCTTCCCCGGACTCGATCTCACGACCTCCCCATCAGCAGCCTAACGTCTTAATCACTAGGCCACCTAGCGTACCCATTCACCTACCAACCTATTCTTATGGAAGGATGAACAGTCGAGTAAGTTGCACGTCGCCTGCTCTCACCGGGAATCGAACCCAGGGCCAGTGGATTCGTAGTCAGCGATCTTAACCACTACACCACCGATATCTCGTATATTCCCGGTCATACAGACCAGAGTGAAAATATCGGTTGCATATTGAAAATCTTGTCTTTTACTCGATAAATAAATTATATTTTAAAAAAATTATTTCTTTCGGGATTTATTTCCTTTTAGGATTTTTTTCACGTGATTATGAATTTAATCTATATATATGATGCAAACCCACAAAGAAAAAGAAAAAATTACTCCAAAACATTTCGTGTATTCAGCAGTACACCTCCTCAGGAACTGACGAGGTGTACTGCTGAATACACGAAAGGCCTTGGAAAAATCTTTTTCTTTTTCCTTGTGGGTTTGCATCATTCATTTATTTCACGTTTTTAAGTGTGAAATTTATATACGGTATATATATATATATATATATATATATATATATATATATATATGAAGATGAAGAACAATCAATGCGACTGTATAAAACATTTATTGTTTATTGTTTGTGTATTTGTTTATTTTTTTTAGATTTCTAGATTTTTAGATTTAAACTTAATGAATTCTTTCTATCTTAGTCATTCTATTACGAAACCTACTCGAGTCTGCAGCTATAGTAATCGAATAACAGAATCTACGATTGATAATATATTTGTAAATAGCAATGCTCTGGTAAACTCTGGAATTATAACCACTAACATCAGTTATCATTTTCCTACTTACGCTATATTCAATAACATTGTTCAGGTTGCGGACAAAACAACTATTGATTACAGAATATTCTCAGAGGTTAACAAAAGAAAATTTATTAGGGCTGTAGAAAATACTCGACTTGATTGTGACGAACCTTTAAATGACCCAGATCATATGTTTCAGTTCTTCTATGACACCTTATTCCATATTTTTAATATTTGCTTTCCTTTAAGGAGAAAAACAGTTTCGCCCAAAAGTTTCGCAAATCCATGGATCACTCCAGGAATTATCACTTCAATAAAGAACAGAGATAAATTATTCAAATTGCGATTACAGAACAAAATTCCTAAAATACAATACACTCAATACAGAAACAAATTAACTAAAATAATCAAAATTGCAAAATATAACTATTATAACAATCAATTTTCCAAACATAAAGGAAACATGAAAAACACTTGGACAACCATAAACAATCTTCTCGGAAAACAAGTTAAGAAAAATTCAATAGAGAAATTAAATGTTGATAATAAATTACTGATGATACTGCTATTGTAGACTCTTTAAATGCACATTTTACTTTAATAACGGATAAACTTCGCTCACAATTAATAAATAATGATCACTCACCTCTAGAATATATACCACCCAGCCCACTAAATTCATTTTCTTTTGTTACTGCTACCTCTACTGAGGTCCAGAATATTATTGGTAAATTAAAAAATACAAAAAATAACATTCATAACATTCCTGTACCTATATTGAAACTTGTTAAAGATAAAATATCTGTAACTTTGGCTAAAATTATCAATCAAAGTATTTCCAAAGGAATATTCCCATCAATGCTAAAAACTGGTTGTATAACACCCCTTTTTAAAGGGGGTGATCCTACACTAGCAACAAATTACAGGCCGGTGTGTTCATTATCTGTGTTCAGCAAAGTTTTTGAAAAAATTGTAAAAAGTCGAATGCAGCGATATTTAGAATCCTACAGTTTATTATCTCCAAATCAATATGGCTTCCGTAATAATAAAACAACAGAAATGGCTATTTTAAATCTTATGGAAAATGTAAATATACTGTAGCTAAGGAGAACAAAGAAATAATGATATCAGTATTTATGGATTTGAGTAAGGCGTTTGATGTAATAGACCATAATATTCTACTTAATAAATTATATTGTTACAGCTTTAGAGGGGCAATCAGTGATTGGTTTAAAAGTTATTTGTCCAATAGATATCATTTTGTATCAGTAAATAAGGTTTGCTCAACTAAAGCGTTTGTCAAACATGGTGTGTCACAGGGCTCAGTTCTTGGTCCACTGTTATTTTTATTATATATAAATGACCTTCCATGTTCATCTGATATACTGAACTTCATAATGTTTGCAGATGATGCAACTGTCTCTTTTTCTTGCAAAGATGTTAATACAGCTAAGAATATATTTCATTCAGAATTCATCAGTGTAATGAAATGGTTGACCACCAATAAACTCTTCCTAAATACCAGTAAAACAAATTTCATGATTTTTACTAATAAATGTATATGTTGATGAACTTAATGTTAATGAAATCGCCATAAAGGAGTGTACTGTAACAAAATTTCTTGGTGTAATGCTTGATAAGAATTTGCAATGGAGTGATCATGTAAATTATATCGCGAAAAAGATTTCAAGGAGCGTTGCGATAATGTTTAAACTTAGAAATGTAGTCCCTAAACAAGTTTTATTGACTCTTTATTATACTCTTGTTCTTCCTTATATAGCATACTGCACCCTTGTTTGGGGAAACTCCGCTAACAACGCATTAAATGGTATCTTTGTCATCCAAAAACGAGCAATAAGGTTATTATCTGATGCTGATTTCCTTGATCATTATAGTGCATTATTTAAAGAGCTAAACCTACTGAAGCTCAACGATATAACCAAACTGGCACATTTTATTTTCATTTATAAGTGTAAGAACAAAAAATCATTAATTTGCAATGGGTAAATAGATATTTTGTAACTCATCAAGAAATCTACTCGTATCAGACCAGAAATAGATCAAAGATTGTTATACCTCAATTTAGATTGTCTTCATCTCAAAAACTACCCATTTTCATTGGATTGAAACTATGGAATGACTTGCATGCCGATATAAAAAATATTGTGAGTGTAAATTTGTTTAAAACCAAGTTGAAATCCCGATTAATAATGGCATACTAGCAAAAATCTAGGATTAATGTCCACTAATATTGTTTAATATTGTCCATTAATATTGTTTAATATTGTAATACATGTTTTAACTATTAATAATACTTATTTACTTATTTATTTATTTATTATTATTAATTAATAACAACTAGCTGCTTATTTTTAATAAGAGCCCAGTAAAACCTAAAGCTTGAGAGCCAAATTAAATTAAATAAATAGTCGAGCTTCACAATTATTCATGTCATTGTAAATTGAAAAAATGTATTTATTTTATTATTATTAATGAAGGTTATTCTATCTATCTATTCTAAGATGAATCCAGTTGAAATTCAAAACGTCTTTTTGGAATAAATGTTTCATACAGTCGCTTTAGTCTTCATCTTGTATAAACTCAGGTTTCCTAAAAACTATACATATGATAAGACTTATATGAAAAGAAGGTGGGAGCACTAGCCACTACACAGCGACACAACGTTGTACTGTCGTGGCAAACGCCCTTCACCCTCTATTCAAGAAGTGGTGGGTTTGAATCCTGGTAGGGTGATTTTTGTTAATATTAAAAATCGTACGTGTTTACCCATGATATATATATATATATATATATATATATATATATATATATACAGGGCGTCCCAAAAAAATGTACACACACTTTAACAGCTGATAGCTCAATTGATGTTTCTTTCTTTCCAAGTTAAACCCATTAGAATTAATAATGGCAGCCAGACTAAGCTTTGAACAAAGGAAATTAATTCTAAAATGCTACTGGAAGTGTGAAAACGCAGTTGAAGTGCAAAGACAGTTTAGGAGGGAGTTTCAAACAGATCCACCAACGCGACTTACCCTCACTCGAATTAGAGATAAGTTTGAAGCCGATGGAACTGTTCAGAATGTCCACAAGAAGCGTTCCGGAAGACCACGGACATCGACAAGCCCCACAAAGCAAGAAAGAGTACTGGAAACGTATCACCAAAGTCCAAGAAAATCTGTGCGGCAAGCGAGTCGTGAGGTAGGAATTTCAGAATCGTCTGTCCAACGCATTTTGAAGCGCTGTCAATGGAAAAGTTACATTCCATGATTAGTCCATGCTATTAATGAAGATGATCCGGACCGAAGAGTGGAGTATTGTGAGTGGTACTTGGCACGATGTGGATGTGGATTGGACGAAGGGGTTTCGTAGAATACCCTCCGCGTTCACCAGACCTCACACCACTAGACTTTTTTTTATGGGGATACTTAAAAGACAAAGTCTACGCTATAAAACCTGCAACAGTCGCTGAATTGAGAGCAGCCATTGAACGAGAATGCACACAAATACCAAACGAAATGTTTCGTGATGTTTGCGATTCCATTGCTTCGCGTTATCAGCAGTGCCTGGACCAGAACGGACGTCAGTTTGAAAACAGGCGTTGACAAAACAATTAAATAATGTCTGTAGATTCTATTACATTTTGAAAATGAAATGTATTTTAATAAACACTGCCTTTATAATTATTTAAAGTGTGTATACATTTTTTTGGGACGTTCTGTATATATATATATATATATAAACTTAAATCTTCTTAGATTAAATCATCACACTATATTTAAAAAGTTTTCCTTCTAAAAATAAGTTAAGCTCATTCCATCTTTTCTCTATCGGGGTGGAAACAGTTTTTGGATCTTTTCAAACTATTTTTTTTTCTGCTATGATTGATAGGCGAAGGGGAAAATAAAACTTTGAGGCCTTTTTCACACACTTGAATACGAACTTCTTGTCACGAACCCTTCTTTCAGTGATAAGGAAAAGTAAAGTTCAGAGGCAGACTTTTATCAATATACATACATATATATATATATATATATATATACATATATATATATATATACATATATATATATATATATATATATATATAATTATGCGGGTTGCTTCTACAGAGCTTCAATTTAATATTTAGTAGAAATCCAATGACAAGGAGAAATGTAAATGCCATGAAAAGTCTTCTTTATTGCGCAACGTTTCGAGCAATACGCTCATCTTCAGGCTGTTTAATAACAATGTGAAATTAAAATCAATATTGAATGAAAAACAAACAGAAATTTCTATAACCTATTCGTAAAGACAAATTTTAAAAGACTGAGAAAAGAGGGTTAAGTTCTAAGTTATACAGATTTACATATCAAAATTAAGAAGTTATTTTAAATACATGTAGTAAATGTGAAATTAATACACTGGAAAAATTACCAATAGTACACTGGAACAATGGAGCTATCTACCTTACACAGCAATATCCGAGGCCGACTAATTTGAGCAGAGGAGACGGGAATGAAAGATGGCGAGGGAGATAGGGGAAGGAGGGATTATAAGGAATTGGGGAAGGAGGAGGGATCATAGCAGATTGAGAGGGACGGACGATGAGTCAACATTCAGACTAGGGGACAATGCTTTAATGAAAAGGGATTCTAAAATTCTTAGTGAGTTGGGACAAGTATTACAACCAAGAATTTTAAAATTGTCTAAAGTGACATCAATTTTGCATTTGATGCTATGTTCACGTATGCTGGAGGCTTCCTTAGTTTTTAAAATTTTACCTGTTCGGCCACTTATTCCCATATGCGAATAAAATCTAGCCCTGAGAGAGCGAACAGTGCTGCCGATGTAATTCCCAAGGAGACACCTAGGGCAGGTAAATAAATATACAACACCGCTACGCAACGAGTCAGGGGTTCGATCCTTCGCTGAGAAAAAGCTACCTAAAGACGTTTTATTAATAAATATGATGCGGAAATCAGTATGATAAAAAAATTTCCTTAACAATTTTGTAAATTTAAGCTTAAATTCCTTATTCAAGGGACCCATTTCAGGTACCAAGAAATATTTTATATCCTTCGGCACTGTAATACATGGAAGTTGAGGGCTATAAACATTATTTAAGAAGGATCTAATTAGTTTGTCTACATATTGAACAGGAAAACTATTATTAGTAAAGTATGATCTTAGATTATTAAATTCATCATTAAGTAAGGTAAAATTAGAGGTCAAATTATATCCTCTGAACAGGAGAGTTTTAATACAAGACATCTTATAGTTTTACTGATTTTAACTATAAGATGTCTTGTATTAAAACTCTCCTGTTCAGAGGATATAATTTGACCTCTAATTTTACCTTACTTAATGATGAATTTAATAATCTAAGATCATACTTTACTAATAATAGTTTTCCTGTTCAATATGTAGACAAACTAATTAGATCCTTCTTAAATAATGTTTATAGCCCTCAACTTCCATTATTACAGTGCCGAAGGATATAAAATATTTCTTGGTACCTGAAATGGGTCCCTTGAATAAGGAATTTAAGCTTAAATTTACAAAATTGTTAAGGAAATTTTTTTATCATACTGATTTCCGCATCATATTTATTAATAAAACGTCTTTAGGTAGCTTTTTCTCAGCGAAGGATCGAACCCCTGACTCGTTGCGTAGCGGTGTTGTATATTTATTTACCTGCCCTAGGTGTCTCCTTGGGAATTACATCGGCAGCACTGTTCGCTCTCTCAGGGCTAGATTTTATTCGCATATGGGAATAAGTGGCCGAACAGGTAAAATTTTAAAAACTAAGGAAGCCTCCAGCATACGTGAACATAGCATCAAATGCAAAATTGATGTCACTTTAGACAATTTTAAAATTCTTGGTTGTAATACTTGTCCCAACTCACTAAGAATTTTAGAATCCCTTTTCATTAAAGCATTGTCCCCTAGTCTGAATGTTGACTCATCGTCCGTCCCTCTCAATCTGCTATGATCCCTCCTCCTTCCCCAATTCCTTATAATCCCTCCTTCCCCTATCTCCCTCGCCATCTTTCATTCCCGTCTCCTCTGCTCAAATTAGTCGGCCTCGGATATTGCTGTGTAAGGTAGATAGCTCCATTGTTCCAGTGTACTATTGGTAATTTTTCCAGTGTATTAATTTCACATTTACTACATGTATTTAAAAATAACTTCTTAATTTTGATATGTAAATCTGTATAACTTAGAACTTAACCCTCTTTTCTCAGTCTTTTAAAATTTGTCTTTACGAATAGGTTATAGAAATTTCTGTTTGTTTTTCATTCAATATTGATTTTAATTTCACATTGTTATTAAACAGCCTGAAGATGAGCGTATTGCTCGAAACGTTGCGCAATAAAGAAGACTTTTCATGGCATTTACATTTCTCCTTGTCATTGGATTTCTACTAAATATATATATATATATATACTGTATATATATATATATTAGGGTGGCCCTTAAAACTGAAGTGTCGATTTTGTATCCTATCACCCACTCAATTTGTTCCGTTACTCGTCTAACTGCACTGTGCGAAATATGACGGTTTTCGAGAAATATTTAGAGGTCGCCCTGGCACGTCAAAGTTTTCCTTCTATTAGGTTTTCGGTATACTCAATTACTCATTTTATTACTCCTACTAATTACTCATACTAATACTCATACTAATTATTCATACTCTTGTTCTCATTTGCAGGATTGATACATGATGGATACGCGACAAAAGCGTTATCTTTGTGTTTATTTTGTGGAAGAAATCAGGGGAAGGAAGGTTCCTTCCATTGGTCAGGCCTTTGGCCATTTCCTCTTCCTTCACAAGGAGAAGAAGCAGCCTGTCCGTGAGGCAAGCCGCAACACCGTCAGGGACGTAATGGAATTCTGGCATTTGGCAAGCGTTCCCACTCGGGCTGAACAGCACTGCATTGCCAAACTCGAACGGACCTTCGACGAGTGGAAAGGGCTGAAAAAACACAAGACCAGGACCGCCGATGCGCACAAGAAAAAAGAAGATCTTAAGGAGAAGTTGAACGATTTGTTCTTCATTGCACACGCGGATGCCATGAAGATGATCAAGAACCCTGAAGACAAGGTCTTCCTCCAGATGCAGAAACAGAAGGACAGGACTGGATACATCGCTGGACTGGACTTGGAGCAAACGAGAAGGAATGAAGCAGCGGCGAAGAGGAATGTTCAGGAGAAGATCCGGAAGAGGAAAGCTGCTGAGGAGTGCGAAGCATCTACCAGCCGAGCAGTTTTCGAGTCGTCTTATTCCTACGCATCCGAAGAGGAGACAGGGGACGACTCAGGTGCCTGCGGAGGAGCGTCCCCTCCGAAGCGAAGTAGGGGGAGGATCAACATCATGACAGCTGAACTGGCAGCCGCACTTGACAGGACACAGATCTCCTCCAGGAGAGCCGCCTACATACTGACGGAAGCTGCTAGCAGTCTCGGACGGAATGCGGAAGAGCTGAACATAAACCGCAACTCCATTCAGCGACTCCGGGCTTGGCACCGATCGGAGACGGCACAAAAGATGAAGGAAGAATTCCCGGGTGAAGGTCCCCTCGTCGTCCATTGGGACGGGAAGTTGATGGAGGACTTGACGAGCAGGGAGCACGTAGAGCGTCTTCCAATCATTGTTTCGTGGCAAGGAGTTGAGAAGCTTCTTGGGGTCCCAAAGTTTCACACAGGAACCGGGGAGGCTGAAGCGTCAGCTGTTGTTGCTTGCCTGCAGGAGTGGGGTATCAGTGACCGGGTTCAAACTCTGTGTTTTGATACAATAGCATCCAACACAGGACATCGCTCCGGAGCCCGCTGCCTGATTGAATATAAGCTGGGAAGAGATCTTCTCTACTTTGCTTGTCGTCACCACATCTTGGAACTGGTGATCGGAGCGGCTTTCGAGGCCGCACTGCGATTTCCATCAACAGGACCGGATATCCAGCTCTTCAATCGGTTTCGGGAGAAGTGGTCTTTCATCAACCAGAAGGATTTCAAGCCCGCGATCACTGATCCTGTTGTTGAGGCTGCAGTTGCCCCGGTCAAGGAAGAATTCCTTCAGTTCTTCCAGTCCCAGACGGAGCATACCAGGGAAGATTACAGGGAACTCGTGGAACTCTGCATCATCTTCCTTAGGGGGACCCCACAGCGAAGCATTCACTCCAGTGCTCCTGGAGCAATGCACCGAGCTCGCTGGATGGCCAAGGTCCTCTACGCCATCAAGATCTGGCTTTTTCGGGACCAGTTCAAGTTGACCGCAGTGGAGGAGAAGGGCATCAAAGAACTCGCCTTGTTCGCTGTCATCGTGTACGCGAAAGCCTGGACAACGGCTCCACTTCCTCACCAGGCTCCTCTCAACGACTTCCTCCTCATGAAGTCCTTGTTGAAGTACCCGCACGAGGCCATCAGCAAGGCGACCGCCAAGAAGCTCTCACACCATCTGTGGTATCTTTCCGAGGAACTGGTCAGTTTGTCCCTTTTCGATGAAAGGGTGTCCTGGGGAACAAAGCAGTTGATGGTGGAAGCCATGGAAGGCGAGGAAGAAGAAGATCCTCCCAAAAGACCGAAGCTGGATGCAAAGATCTTCTTGGATGACGATGGAAAGGGTCTTGAGCAACTGGTGTCCGTAAATTCCAAGGCTCTTTTCACGAGGTTGGCCCTTCCGGATGATTTCCTCCGCCAAGACCACCGCGAATGGCCCCAGTCCCAAAGCTTCCAAGCTGCAGCAAATCTGGTCCGGTCCCTGGCTGTGGTCAACGACAGAGCAGAGAGAGGAGATTCCCTTATTCAAGACTTTAACAAGAAGCTGACCAGCGATGAGGAGCAGCTCCAATTCCTCCTTCAAGTCGTCGTAGACCACCGAAAGAAGTTCCCGGACTGCAAGAAAGCGACACTTTTGAACAAAGGCAGGTAACAATGAGTGGCTGGCAACCACGATACCCCCCCGCATTTGAGCGGCTAATACCTACTTTTGAGTATGGGGGACCTGCATGCCATGGGGCCAATAGTGCCAAAATATAGACAATGAGGGCGACCTCTAAATTTTGAGCAATACGAATAAAATTTTGCACGATGAATTATCTCCTGAAATAGCATCTATCTGGGGGGTGAGAGCGAAATTTCCGTCACTTTCTGTTTTTGAGGTCATATAAGGGCCACCCTAATATATATATATATATATATATATATAAGATATCTTCATGATATGCACTTTTTTACTTTTTTTGATTCACAGTATCCATATCCATTTTCGAATATTTTCTATTAGCGTTTTTTTAATATTTTTTTTATAACTAAAAACATTTCCATAGTTCATCCGCACCTTTTTCCATTAAACACTTATGAGATAGCTTATCCATCACATCTTTATAGGGATATCCTGTTCATATGAAAAACACTTGAGAAAAGATAATGAATCAATAATAAAAACATATCCCTGTTGTTTGCGTAAGATATTCAGAGTTCATCCACTTTTTATCCATCCAGATCTATTCATTTATTAAATAACTTTGCTCTATCTACGTAAGGAAGAGAATAATGACATCTCCTTTCGGCATTCATCTGTATTAGGAAGACACCTTGGGGATATCTAATAAGGATTTGTCCATTTCTAGCTATCCATTTAGCATAAGGCAAATAGACATAAAAGTATATTGAACAAATAAATAAAAGGCATCAGTGTTTTATTCATCCATTTCTTATCATTCCATACCAGTTCATCCATTAAACATTTTGGCGTTGTCTATAGCCAAAAATAATGAAGTATCCTTATATTGTCCTTTTATTATACTATATAGACAGCTTTTAGATATCAATTATTATACAGTACTATATAAACAGCTTTTAGATATCCCATATACCCCATACAACTAAAAGAATTAAAAGGAACCATTGTTGTGCCGCTAACAAAGTTTTTTAATGCGTCTCTTTCTGAGGGGTGCGTACCAAATAATTTCAGTTAAGCAAATGTAACACCTATTTTTAAGAAAGGCGATAAAGGTGGGGCGGGAAATTATAAGCCAATCAGTTTAACATCTGTTGTAGGTAAGCTACTGGAATCAATAATTAGGGATCGTATAGTCGAACACTTAGAATTGCATAACTTGGTTAGAAATACGCAACACGGTAGATGCAGTGTATTTAGATTTTTAAAAAGCGTTTGACACTGTACCGCACAAAAGACTCGTTGAAAAAACTAAGGCTGATGGAATTAGGGGTGTAGTAATAAATTGGATAGAAGAGTGGTTGCGAGTTAGGAAACAGAGGGTGGTCGTTGATGGAGCAGAGTCTCCTTGGGCTAATGTAGCGAGTGGCGTTCCTCAGGGTTCTGTATTGGGCCCCTTGCTTTTACTTATATATATATTAACGATCTAGATGTCGGCCTAGTCAGTACAGTTTCAAAGTTTGCGAATGACACGAAGTTGGGTGGTAGGGCGATTAATGATGAAGATAGAGGTAACATTCAGGAAGATCTGAATAAAATCGTAGATTGGTCGGTCACATGGCAAATGAGATTTAACGTCGACAAGTGCAAAAATTTTACATATAGGTTTGCGTAACGGTAATTTTTCTTACAGTATGTCAGGGAATGAGTTGGCAAGCGTATATCAGGAAAAGGATTTAGGAGTTATAGTCACTGGTGATTTGAAAGTGGCGAAACAAAGTACAGCAGTGGTCAATAAGACGAACAAAGTGCAAGGAATTTTGAGTACAAATTGTTCCTCTTTATAAGTTATTAGTTAGACCCCATTTGGAGTACGCGATCCAATTTTGGAATCCGCATATGCGCACAGATATAGACAAAATCGAAAGAGTTCAAAAACGAGCAACTAAGATGATTCCGTCGCTATGGTCAAAGTCGTACGAGGATAGGCTTAAGGAGTTAACATTGACTACACTCGAAACTAGGAGGCTAAGGAGTGATCTAATCCAGGTTTTTAAAATTATGAATGGATTCGATAACGTAAATAGAGATAGCTTTTTCAAAATATCAGAGTATAGTAGAACAAATGTAAGCTGACAAGTAGAAGGTTCGAGACGGCAGTTGCCAAAAACTTTTTTACCCATAGAATAGTAAATATCTGGGATAATTTGCCGGTAGAAGTAATTAGTAGCACTTCTATAAACATGTTTAAAAATCGATTAGAGGCATATGTTCTACAGATCTACAGAAGCTAAGGCTAACAAAGACCCTAAGATCCATTCTAAGTTTAGCTCGAGAGAAAGAAGAGAGTAGGGGGTTAAAAGAAGAGAATAAGGAGTTAAGTAAGTAGCAAAACCTATCATTCGTGGGTTAACATTCATTCAGAAAAAGAGAGAGAAAGACTCACCATCATCATCCGCAGGCCACTGCCGACAAGTGGGAAAAATAGTCGAAGAGAATAGGAAAGGGGTGAAAAATGAAAAGAAGTAAAATAAGAACGCTTACAATCCATGCAAACTCAGTCTTAACATAGACACTATCATACCATGCAAACACAGTCTTAACTCAAACACTGTCATACCATGCAAACTACAGACATGCACGTAAAGAGAGGATAAGAAAAGAGAAAAAAAAGAAGTATGAAGAGTATAACAAAAAGTAAGTTAGTTTACGTTAAGACCTACATCTAAGTTCGTGTTAGTCTAATATTTTTTTTTTTAATATAATTTTGTTGCTGGCCTATCACAAGCTGTCATTACTCGTCAATAGACTCAAAACTCGACCATAACCCCCACAGCTTCTGTTGCTAATTGTTTTATTATTTTAAACGACGTTAATATTTTTAAAATGCCGATCTAAACAGTTCTTAAGCATATTAACGCTGGTAGAGTTTACGACAGACGCGAGAAGATTATTTCATTTATCAATTACTTTAAACGTAAAAACGTTTTTAGCGATATTAGTAATGAAACGTCTGCGACGTAATTTAAATCCATTATTACGAGTTTTGCTGTTATCGAAAATGAACAATTTGTCAAAATTTACGCTATCAATTTTATTAACGATTTTGAAAACTTCAGTAAGCTCCCCCTTTAATCTCCTAGTTTCGAGTGAATGCAAGTCTAACTCTTTAATCCTATCTTCGTAAGACTTGTTGCGAAGTGACGGAATTAGTTTCGTGACGCGTCGCTGAACTCTTTCCAACCTATCGATATCCTCACGCACATACGGGCACCAAAACTGAACGGCATATTCTAAGTGAGGCCTGACTAGGGACTTGTAAAGGGGCAATATAATATTCTTCGATTTAAATTCGAAATTATGCACTATGAAGCCTAACATCCTATTAGCTTTTGCGCTATACTCCAGGCACTGGTTCCTAACTTTTAAATCCTTAGATACGTACGCCTAAATCTACTTCCTCGTCAACGCTCGCTAACTGTCTATCATCCATCATGTACGTGTAATTGTTGTTACGAGAATCTATATGCACAACTTTACATTTGTTTACGTTGAATTGCATCTGCCACTTATCCGTCCTCTCCATAATCCTATTTACATCGTCTTGGAGCCTATTCAATCGTCCACGTTAAGAACTTTACCGCCTATTTTAGTATCGTCCGCGAATTTTGACACGTTACTGGTCAAGCCTACATCTATGTCGTTAATGTAGATTACGAATAATAATGGGCCTAACATGAACCCTGAACCCTACCTACATCCAACCACCCCGATTCACTACCATTAACGACGACCCTCTGTTTCCTGGCACGAAACCATTCCTCTAACCAGTTAGCTACTTGACCGTGCATACCGTGCGCTTTAACCTTCGCAGTTAATCTTCTATGCGGAACTCTATCGAACGCATTTTTAAAGTCTAACTAAATAACGTTAGCCGCTCTATGCCTATCGTATTCGCACACTGTTTCGTTATTAAACCCTAACAAATTAGTTAAACAAGATCTATGTCTTCGAAACCCATGCTGACTACTATTGATCAAATCGCGACTTTCTAAGTGATCGACGATACTATCCCTAACTACGGATTCCAAAAGTTTACCGACAATTAACGTTAAGCTAATAGGCCTATAATTGCTAGCTACTGTGCGGTCACCTTTTTTAAAAATGGGCGTAACGTTAGCTAATTTGAAGTCTTCAGGAATAATCCCCGCTTCCAGTGACTTATTAAAAATTTTTGTTAATGGCCCTATGATAACGTCTTTCAAATCTTTCAACTGTCTAGGATAAAGCACGTTAGGGCCTGGAGCCTTGCTAACTTTTAGCTTATCGATATAATGCGCAATCTCACCCTCGTAAACAGTTGTTTCATTCAAAATAGTCTGGCTACTGAATGGAACGATATCGTCCACGTCGAGGACATTATTTACGTCTTCTACCGTAAAAACTGTCGCAAAAAAGTTGTTAAAAATACCCGCCATGGCCTGAGCGTCGGAAGCCAAAGCGCCGTTGGCGTCCACTAAAGGGCCTATGTTATCTTTTATCGGCGTAGTCAAAAAACTTTTTCGGATTATGTTTACTTTCCGCAGCTACAAGTATCTCAAAATTACGCTTAGCATTCCTAACAGATCTTTTAACCTGACGTCTGAGCTCGATATATTTATTAAAGTTAGTTACCGTGCCATTGCGCTTATTAAGTCTATACGCTCTGTTACGCTCGTTTATGAACTCACCTATTTCCCTAGTCCACCACTTGGGCCTACCATGATTACTAGAGCGCTTGGGCCAACTCCGAATAAATTCCCTTTCGTTATTCAAAAAAATAAAAATAAATAAATTATCCCAGTCCACTATTCTCATCCTATCCGCAAAACTATCAAAATTAGCCCTCCGAAAATCAGGGACTTCTATTACGTTACTATGTTTACTGTTTTCTATCAATAGCTTAAACTGAATAATTTGATGATCACTACATCCCAAACTCTCACCTACTTCCAAACCTTCGACTATATTTTCGTCGTTCGTCATCACCACGTCTAAAATATTGTCACCGCGCGTTGGTTCGGCAACCATCTGTCGTAAAAAATTATCTTCCATGAATTCAATCAGTCTCAAACCCTCATCAATACAAGCAAAAGTCCCGGATCACCTGAAGATCAGGCCCCCCAGCCTTCTCTAGTTAGCCTTATAAGGCTAACTAACGAAAATATCACCACCTAACCTAACCAATCATTAGGTCAACTGTACACCCTTGACGATTGGTTAGGTTAGGTCGTGATATTTTCGTTAGTTAGCCTTATAAAGCTAACTAAAGAAGGCTGGGGGGGGCCGTGATCTTCAGGTGATCCAGTCTCGTAATTAACTTTAGAGCAGTTAAAGTCTCCGACAACTATACTATCCCGATTCTTAATAAAGTTACTAAGAAGTGTGTAAAATCTAGTATCGGTATCGAGGGGTTGAACGGGAGGTCCATAAACAACAACGAAATTTAAGCTAATACTACGCGCCCTAATTTCAACGCATATCGCATTAATTGCTGCCGGAAAATCTATCTTAACCTCGATAGCTCTAAGGGAATTACGAACGTACAACAAAACGCCGCCACCAATCCTATGTAACCTATCATTAGCAAAAAGTTTAAAACCCGCTATATCAAGTTCCCCCAGCAAGTCCCGAGTTACGGTATTTAACCACGTTTCGGTTATAGCAACTCTATCGTAGTTCCCGGAATAAATTATCGCCTTAAATTCGTTCAATTTATTTCTAATACTCCGCGCGTTACAATAAAAGATGTTTAAATTATTTTTTACCATGGATCGGCTTTTTAAACTATTTTTCACGTCGGGCCGACGTTTCCCGGACCCACAACGTTTAAAGAGGGCTTCGACCTATAGAGCTTTCGAACGTTCTCATCGATTAACCTACCTAGTCCAGCATTCCATATTTCATTGAAATGCACCCCCATCTTTTATAAAAAGGCTAGGATCACTGAATTCTGACCACAGCTTTACGATGGGTACATTTTCCTGAGCACAAATCTCTTTTCGTTTAGTATTCAAAAATATTGTTTTTAACGTAATCCTAAAATTTAAACCGTTGCTGAATTAGGTTGATGGATTAGGTATAGTTTAAGGTAGTAAATTTAAGGTGTTTGTGGTTGGAACCCACATAAAATTGTAGGTCCCCTCCGCCATCACGGAGGACATGCGCAGTACACAATTACAAACACGGTTAGGTAGACTTGCCATGTGTGGATCCGAGGGTCTTTGCTGGTCTGAAACATTATATCATAACATTATACTGTATATACAGCTTTTAGATATTTATTATACTATATACACAGCTTTTAAATATCTAATAAAGACATATCTACTTCCTGATATTTTGTAAATGTACCTTCACCATAAAACAACCGCTATAGAACTATATCAAATAGATAACTAAAGTGTATTTATGTTTATCTCATAAGATACCTAGAATTCATACATTTTTAATCTACTTAAATCCATCCTGACGCTATCTAAAGAGGAAGATGCTGAAGTATTCCTCCATGTTATGTCAACATAACTTGGATAATAATCCATGTTATGTTGACAATTTTGGGATATCTAATGAACGTTTATTAATTTTTGGATATATGTGAATATCTCTTCAGCATACAACAATGAATATAGAAAAATATCAAACAGATAATTATAGCGAATCCGTTATATCCATAATATACCCAGAATTTTTTTTTTACCCATATCAATTCATCTCCTAAATACAGTATCTTGGAGCTATCTAAAGAGGAAAATAGTGAAGATCTTTATATTATCCTTTTGACATAATATAGACAGCTTTTAGATGTCTGTCTAATATAGACAGCTTTTAGATGTCTGTCTAATATAGACAGCTTTTAGATATCTGATAAAGGTATATCCATTTACGAATATTTATGAATATCTCTTTGGGTTAAGTCAATGTTTTGAAAAAGGTGTGAAGCAGATATTTAAAGCATACGTATGGTGCATTCACAAGATACCCAGAATCCATCTATATCTTATACAGTGTCCTAAAAGTCCTGCCCCATAATGTACATCATCATATTAGCCTTTCGAACAGGACTTCTGGAACACCCTGTATACCCGCATCAATCAATCCACTAAATGTCTTGGCAACACCTACAGCCAAAGATTGTGAAGTATCCTTATTTTATTTAAGTTTCAAATAATGATTTCACTTTACCAAATAAATGTAAAACCTATTATAATAACCTTGAAATTAATAGAGAATTACTCATTTTGTTCTCTGAAAATTTTCAACACTATCTTTTCTGACAGTAGACCTAATTTTGAGAGTTTCATGGATTTTCTTTTTTATTTGCCTCATTTTCACCCGTCCCTATTTTCATTGTAATATTTATAACATTTATTTAATGTTGCTATTTATTTGTCTGAAAGGTTCAGTGTCTGCTTTTTAACTGCAAATTTGATTTTGGTGTACTCTGAATATCCAATACTGTAATATAGCTGAAAACTGGAGAGACTACGTGAAAGCTATGTTCACGCGGTAACTTTATTGACGATCATTTGATATCCCTTTGGGTTTTTAATGTAAGCATATGCGCATTTCATGCAGGATACAAAAATTGCGATTATTCTTTATTATGAAAATGATCAAGGGATTATGAATCAAAGATTTTTGTACTCCAAGCATGTACTTCTAGTAATAAAGGGTGATTATTATTAATGGAATGTGAACCATTAATAAAAAGAACTGGAGAGAGAAGTTCATCATCGTCTGTATCAAACTCAGATTAGATAAAACATGAATATGTAAAAAATAGACATTAGTTTCTCCAGGGAATATCCAGTATCTGTCACAAAGACATAAAAAAAATATAACGAATGAACATCCATTTTTAGGTATCTATAAAGTAGTAATATAGAATGTAGAAAAAAAAATTCCAATAGTGACCCTCTAAATATTGTAAATTAAAATATACTTACATTCCTTTTATATAATTGATAAATCCTGACATTGTAGAATTACAGTTAAATAATTAATTAATGATAACATTTATTAATAATATTTGTTTAAAACTATAAAATATAATGTCAAACTGCTGAAAGAAATACGAGTGGAATTAAATAAGAATAAGGAATTGCTTCTTTCGATCTTTGGATCCTAAGTTCGAATTGCATTTAATGGTCTTTGTTGGTGATTAAAAAAGTATTATTATATACTACCTAAACCTTAATAGAGGTGAATTTTCAAGGATACCGAAATATGTGCATTTGGATAGCAGAAATACCGAACGTTAAATATTCAAAGGATGATCAATAATTATCGCAAAGACGTGAAAACGATACCGAGTGTATGCCTTTTATAATACAGTTTCAATATCCCATTATGGATATCGATAAGATATCAAAGTTGGTTAAAACAGGATATTAAAACAAGATTATGCATGGATAGCCAAAAAACGGAGGTTTGACTATCCATGCAATATCCATTATATATCGAAGTAACATCAGAAAGACACCATATCTTCTATGATACCATTCCGACAAGCCTCTTTAGATACCGGAAGGGTAACATAATTGGTTACTTTAAGGATACTGAAAGATGTTATACAGACATCACAAAAGTGGACATCCGCCAATCCATACTATATCCAAAGGAATACATAAATATCCAACGTGATATCTCTGTGATACATAAGATATCTAGATTTGTTATCCGTGGAATAGTTATGTGATATTTCTGTGCGGTATGGATATATAATTTGTACCTCTGAACTTTATATATATATATATATATATATATATATATATATGATGAATTTCACAATTAAACACGTGAAATGAATGATGACGTAAACTCACAAGGAAAAATAAAAATGATCAGAAGACCTTTCATGTATTCATTCCCTGACGAGGTGTACTTCTGAATACACGAAAGGCCTTGGAATCATTTTCCTTTTTCCTTGTGGGTTTACATTATTTATATATATGCCTATATATATATATTAAAATAGGTACTCATTTTTTACTGGCATTTTGTTGAAAAAACGGGGCAGGGGGCGTGAAAGAAGAGGAAGGGATCCTTGTCGCAGCGGATCCAAGCTGGGGATGTGCTGAAGGCACGTGATCGAGTCTACAGTTACATCATTGTTGCTTTGTCCTATGCAATAAATATGATTTAACAATATTTCACCACTCAAGGTATGCGGATGCCTATACTCTATGCAATAGGCCTTCACTTCGTTCAATACTATTTTTGTGCCCACTTTACAATTGGTTGGCAAGTTATTACTCTCTTTAAACACGAACAGAATACAATCGAAAGCACGCAAAGAGGGTATCGTTCGCCACAACGTTATTATTAACTTCAAGTTTATAAACACTGCTCTCCAATCGAGGATTTATTCTTTCCAAGCGGAGCTTTTCAACCGTGAACTCTTCTTCACAACGTATATCGGCAGTTGAAATAATCTTCTAAGTCGTGGCGACAGCTGCTGGTTATATAAAAAAAATAGCTCTTCAGGGTGAACAGTGAAGGTGAGTTCAGCCCTATACCGCTCAAGTCCTTTGTACCAGTTCCAAGCCATTCTCGCCATGTTCAGTCCTACACTCGGTAAACCCGTCAAGCAGAGCGGTGTATGCGTATTCAAGAACCGTGTCAAAATAAAGCATATCAGCAATACGTGCGTTTAATATAGGTTTTAGCTTGCGGAAGCCGACGATTTCAAACATTCTGTCGAGGATGAAACAGTTTCGCGTGGGGACAAGGACGTTATTATCAGACGCATTCTTTCACATCAGCCGTATATCAATGCATGGCTGGTCGCGAATTATACACAACGTACAAACAATGGCATATGAGGGTGCATCACTAATTTGTTCTCTTCTTGTTCCTACACCTTCAGCTATTTTATAATGATCCTCGTCCCAATTCTCAACTATCACGAGATTCTATTCATCTCCTCAACACTTAAATAAATAACATTCCGTTTACCAGAGTTTGTATGTCTACAAGTCGTTTCAAGTACATCGTTAACGGCGCCGGTTTTACGCCTGAACACACGAGTAGTATGACCGCAAAATGGTAAAGTGCAATGCAATTGCAAATGTTGCAAGATTGCCACTCCCACCCCTTTGTTGCAAGCCACCCCCCTTGGTGCCACCCCACCCCCTTTGTTGCAAGGCACCCCCAAAATGGGGAAGGGGGAAATGTTGCAACTTGGAGGCGGAGTTATCCCCCAAGAGAAAGAGAGAGGAGAAGGAGAGAGAGAGAGTGGAGGGATGTTCGCTCGGCTACTGCTAAGCGCATATGAGGTCTTCAGCCGTACCGCCGCTCTCTTATAGGGCCCCTAATCAGCCAGGTGGCTTAATCAGCCAGTGCCTCCGGGCATCTGACAGTTGGCACATCAGCCAGTGCCTCCGAGAATCAGTTGACACTGTGTACATGTGCGCCGCGCAACCGCGTTAAACGGTGGCGGGTTCGAGCCCCGGCCCTGGCTTCGTTACCCAGGGTGCCCTAACGATCAGAAAAAATTGGGTTCGCGACCTGGCCCGGCCCTCGCTACCCAGGGTCCCCTAATGATCCCCGTAGGTCTAAGGTGGGGCGTAAAACAAGTTGTACAGAAAAAGAAAAAATAAATGAACAATTCGTAAGGAAAAATAAATCCAGGGTACCCTAATGATACCCGTAGGTCTAAGGTGGGTGTAAATCAAATCGTACGGGAAAAAGAACATCCTCGCCAGAAAAAGAAAATAATAACCATGGTGATAGCCATGGCCTAATGATCAGAAATAAATTGGGTTCGAGACCCGGAGCGGTTGGTAACCATGGTGATAGCCATGTAGTGGTGTACATCTATACGTGCGTGACGCGTTGCCACAGTGTACACACTGTTTATGTGCGTTAAAAGCAGCCGGGTTCGAGGCCCGGTCTTCGCTATCCAGGGTATCCTAATGACACCGTAGGTCTAAGGTGGGGCGTAAAACAATTGGTACGGAAAAATCGTGTTCGAGACCGGCACCGGTGCCAGCCACAGAACAATTCGTACCGGCTGCTAAAACTTCGAACAAATCGGCAAAATGCCAGACCCCGTTATAGCAACATTCGTCATTTCGTTTATCTCTCTCTCTCTCTCTCTCTCTCTCTCTCTCTCTCTCTCTCTCTCTCTCAAACCCTGATGGACGAAGCGAATCTTATCTTCCAACAATTTGAATACATGCGATAAAAGACCAGCCGTTCTGACTATATATATACAGGGCGTCCCAAAAAAATGTATACACACTTTAAATAATTATAAAGGCAGTGTTTATTGAAATACATTTCATTTTCAAAATGTAATAGAATCTACAGACATTATTTAATTGTTTTGTCAACGCCTGTTTTCAAACTGACGTCCGTTCTGGTCCAGGCACTGCTGATAACGCGAAGCAATGGAATCGCAAACATCACGAAACATTTCGTTTGGTATTTGTGTGCATTCTCGTTCAATGGCTGCTCTCAATTCAGCGACTGTTGCAGGTTTTATAGCGTAGACTTTGTCTTTTAAGTATCCCCATAAAAAAAAGTCTAGTGGTGTGAGGTCTGGTGAACGCGGAGAGTATTCTACGAAACCCCTTCGTCCAATCCACATCCACATCGTGCCAAGTACCACTCGCAATACTCCACTCTTCGGTCCGGATCATCTTCATTAATAGCATGGACTAATCTTGGAATGTAACTTTTCCATTGACAGCGCTTCAAAATGCGTTGGACAGACGATTCTGAAATTCCTACCTCACGACTCGCTTGCCGCACAGATTTTCTTGGACTTTGGTGATACGTTTCCAGTATTCTTTCTTGCTTTGTGGGGCTTGTCGATGTCCGTGGTCTTCCGGAACGCTTCTTGTGGACATTCTGAACAGTTCCATCGGCTTCAAACTTATCTCTATTTCGAGTGATGGTAAGTCGCGTTGGTGGATCTGTTTGAAACTCCCTCCTAAACTGTCTTTGCACTTCAACTGCGTTTTCACACTTCCAGTAGCATTTTAGAATGAATTTCCTTTGTTCAAAGCTTAGTCTGACTGCCATTATTAATTCTAATGGGTTTAACTTCGAAAGAAAGAAACATCAATTGAGCTATCAGCTGTTAAAGTGTGTATACATTTTTTTGGGACGCCCTGTATATATATATTATATATATATATATATATATATATGGTGTTATGTTTGTCATCTTTCACATTTAAAGATAAAATCGCAAGCATCTGTCGGCATATCAGCTGTTCTCAGTTGTCATTATCTACTCAAATTGCCACAATATCAGCCCATGCTAACACCGTTTCAGTTCGCGCTCGATATGGTTTACAGTAATTCACAACTCATTGTTTTATCTCTTCCTTCTGCCCGAATATCATACATACACTTTCAAAGTCCCATCGCGCGATATCGCACACACACACACACACATATTGCTTATTTCTTTATCATCAGCAAATTCCCCTCATGGTTTTTCACAAGCATACGCGTTCAGTCTCTCTCTCTCTCTCTCTCTCTCTCTCTCTCTCTCTCTCTCTCTCTCTCTCTCTCTCCTCTTAAACGCTTTTCACGAAATAGAAGTGTATTAACTCAATATCTTTCGTAATATTTTTCAACTCCCTTCTCGTAATATTATACGTATTAATAAAATATTTTTCGTAATAAACTCCATGGAAAATGATATTGAAATTAATCCTTGTTGTGAAAAATTTCGAAATAAAAATCCGATAAATAATCATTTCGCCTTCAGCAAATGACCCATCGCTTATCTCAGAAAAAACCTCATCTAATTTAATTACGAGCCATAAACGATCTTCTATTCTGAAAACACACACACACACATGCTATTTATTTATTAGCAAATCTCACAAGACTCAAGATAAGATCTGTATTTTATTTTGTAACTCACAGATACGGACCCATCCATTTCGCACGATATTGCGTTCATTGGTCAGTATATCAGAATTCATTGTCTTTATCTATTGAACTTAATATATATATATAATATCGTACGCATTTTAAATTCGCAAACATCTGTTGGTTTATCGTGTGTTCTCGGCTTTCCATGGTTTGTTTGTCACACACACGCATATTGATTATTTCTTCCTCGAAGATAATATAAATCGATTTTAAGGTTTATATATATATATATATATATATATATACAGGGTGTCCCATAAGTCCGGCATCATAGGAGAAATTATATTTTTCTATATCTACAAACCATAATTCATATTTTTCTCTTTCTACAGGCCATAATGTCTGTGAGCAAGGAAGAACGAATCCAGATAATTCTACTCATAGGAAATCGGAGTCAAAGAGAGGCCGCTGCTGAATTTAACAGATTGCATCCAGACCGCGAGCCAATAACACAGAGTTGTGTTAGCAGACTTGTTGCAAAGTTTAAGGAAACAGGATCCATAGAAGATAGACCACGCAGTGGACCTTCAAGGAGGTCCACTGACGATGATAGAGCGACTGCTATCCCGGCTCATTTTAACAGAAGTACAAATAAGTCTCTTCGGCGATTCTCTGCCGAGACAGGTCGGTCGAAAAGTAGCATCCATCGCATTCTTCAGGCTCACAAATGGCATCCATATAAACTTCAGATCCTACAGAAATTAAGCGAAGATGATCCCGACCGGCGGATGGAATTTTGTGAATGGGCTATGCAACAATATGCTCGGGATGCCAATTTCCCGTCCACCATTCTGGTCAGTGACGAGGCTGTTTTTTATGGAAATGGTGAGGTAAATCGACAGAACACCCGCTTCTGGTCTCAAAACAACCCTCACTGACGTACCTCTTCAAAGGAACAAGGTGCATTTCGGGTGATGGTATGGTGTGGCATTTGGAAGGATCGCATCATGTCACTGGAGGCACCTACCTACGTATGCTCAAGGAAGAAGCATTTCACAGTGTCTTGAACGAAAAAGGAAATTTCCCAACATGGTTCCAGCAAGACGGCGCTCCTGCACATTACAGCACCCAAGTAAGGGAATACCTGTTCCAACAATTCCCTGATCATTGGCTAGGACGTCGAGGGCCTGTGGAATGGCCAGCTAGAAGCCCAGATCTCACGCCACTAGATTTTTATCTCTGGGGCCACTTGAAAGCGCTGGTATACGCAGAGAAAATTAGGAGTGTTGAACATTTGCGGCAGCGCATTATTGGGGCATGTAACACCATTACTCCTGATATCATTCACCGTGTGCTTGCTGACTGGGTATCACGTCTGAATTTGTGTATTGAAAACAATGGTGGACATATTGAGCACGTTCTGTAAATAAAAGCTTTTGTTTTGCCTTTTTATTATTTTTTCCTATGATACCGGACTTATGGGACACCCTGCATATAAATCTTTTGTTTATGTGAATATTTATTTGATAAAATACAAAAATTATATCGCTCATTATTTTAAAACGTATATTCTCTCTCTCTCTCTCTCTCTCTCTCTCTCTCTCTCTCTCCACGAATCGGACCAACTGGCACGCCCCAGAATTCACAGGACAACCAACCACATCCCTGTGGACGGCTCCAGGACACCTGGTTAGCCGATATGCAGGCCAACGCATCAGGAGTCGCCCAAAAATCACCGCTAGCCAATAGGAAGCTAGCTATTGTGTTTTGTGGGTTGGTTACAGCCCCCCTTATGAAGGGAACGTTTCGGCTCAGAAACTCAGTCTGTACATTTCCCGCTAGCGAATTCACTGGTATGCATATGAAATTTTTTTGTCTGCTGTGAGGGTTTTTTCAACTCATATTATATAATTCGACCATGCTGAATTCGAAAATGACATTGGTTTCCCTCAATCAGGTCAGGTTTTTTCTCTATTGGCCATTTATTATAAGTCCAATTTTATCCCCAAATTTATTGATTTTTTTAGCTTAAACACTGTAGATACGAGTAATATTATAAGAACACTCGTGAAAAATGAAAACATTGTGTGAATAAATACTTTTATTCATACAATGAATATGGAAAAAAGTTTATTGAGGAAGGAATGAAGTTTTTTTGCCTTTCCGTCTGTGTTTTTCTTCGGGCACGTCTCGCTTCAAACACCAGCAATAGTCCGCCAGCATATTGATATCCCAGTTTCCCTGGTACCTCTCTTCCATTATTTTGATATCTTTGTGAAATCATTCACCCTGTTCCTCACTATAATCCCCGCAATTTTCAGGAAAATAGTCCAAGTGGGACCACAAAAAGTGCATTTTTATGGACATGCGCGGCCCATGAGCTTTGAAAGCTTCCATCAAGTTTTCGACAACGGACTCGTATTCTGGACTTCTACGCTTGCCAAGAAAATCAGTGACAACTGATTTGAATGCCTGCCAGGCATTCTTCTCAGTTGGAGTCATTGCGTTTTCGAACTGAGTATCCTTGATCAAAGTTCGAATTTGAGGACCATCAAAAACCCCAGCATTTAGTTTAGCATCAGATATATGAGGAAATTTACTCTCGAGATATCGGAATGCTGAACCATCCTTATTCATTGATTTGATGAAATTTTTCATCAAGCCCAGCTTAATATGAAGTGGTGGGAGCAAAATTTTTGTTGGTGGTACAAGGGGCACTGAAACGACATTATGCGACCCAGGTTCAAAATTCTCTCTGGATGCCCATTCACGCTGTGCATAGTGCTTCTCATCCGCTCGGCTATCCCATTTGCAGAGGAAACATGGGTATTTCGTGTATCCCCCTTGCATTCCCAATACAAATGCACAATCTGAAACAAAATGAAAATATTTAAAGAATTTAGAGAATTTGTTCTATCAGATAAAAAAATCTATGCATTGGACTGTATCACTTCTGTGGGGAAGTTAAGTGTTCTTATACGCTCTCAAATAACCTTTGGAAAAACAACGTAGTCAATAGCAATAGTTTACTTATGATATTAGTATTACCTTCAAATCTCCACAGATCCTCCAGTTATGTTGGTCGTATACGAGAGCATCCAGTAAAATTTTCATGTTATCGTAGCTCTCAGTAAGTTGTACGGAATGTGCTACAGGGACTGATGCAACCTTATTCCAATGTTGAGAAGTACTGCTTTCAAACTTCGTTTAGACGAGTCTATAAATAGCCTCCATTCTGATGCGTTATATGGCAGGCCCAAGGATTCGATTAGCCCCTCAACATTGCAGCAGTACACTAAGGAAGAGGTATTTTCGTGCACTGCAAAAAACTTGCGGAATTCTTCCTCTCGTTTCCTATACCAGGAGAATGTTGTTCCCGGAGCCAGCAAGTTGTCCTCTCGAAGTCGTGAGCCCAAGATCTCGGCAGCTAATTTGGAAAGTCCTAAATCCCTGGTAAGATCATTAAGTTTGGCCTGGTTGAGAGGCCTCGGCTCATTTGAAGCGGTATTTTGAGGTATATACGACTGGGACTGGTCATTGGCATTGGTCAATGATTCATCATCAGAATCATCGAAGTCCAGGGTTTGAGGTGGGTCGGGTATTGGAATTCCAGGACCATGGGGTACAGGTCTCATAGCAGAAGGAATGTCAGGGTATACAACAATGTGTTTATTCTTCTTGTTAACTCCTGAAAATAGAAACACAGAAACATGGATATAAAACTTGCATGTGAAATAGAAGAAGCATTCAGACAGTGGCGGCTCGTGAGGGAAGGCTGCGGTCTGTAAGATATGAAATAGGTCGATGGAGTCTGTATATTTTCTTTCTTTTTCATTCATATTGTCCCTTCGGGGACAATATGAATGAAAAAGAAAGAAAATATACAATCATTGTATATGTAAATGTAACTTGTATAACAATATGTATGTGTAAATGTATTTTCTATAACAATATGTATATGTAAATGTATGATTACCATTATGGTGAATATTATGCTATATATGGTGAATATTACATTATGGTGAATATTACGTCAAGTTTCATACGAGGATTTCAAAATATTTAAGAAAAATAAATTTATGAGCCCACCTTGGAGGTTTGTCATGCAGAAATAGCAATCTCTCACGTGATCCTTTCCTTCTCTCCAAATCATGGGAATTCCAAAAGGCAAAGATTTCGCTCTGCCTTTGCTCCATCTTCTCAAATTTTCAATGCACGTCTTGCAGCACATATGAGGGGCGAAATTTTTGTCCTGGTCCCCTAGCTTAATTCCAAAGTATGCTCTATACATTGTCTTCACAAATTTAGTGATTTGGGACTGGTTATTTGGCATGGTAACCGTCCCACATATGTAGCAGAATCTATTGGGATCATTTATACACGCTCTATTCATTATGAAATATTTTATCTATATGCCTGAAAAGTAAAAAAAGATATTATATAAGTGAAACAAGTGATGATAGATGTTACTGTTCCAATTCTGCTTTGACAAAATCACGAAAAATTCTATTTTACTTATGAGGCCATAGCCGGATAACCTGAGCTGATTGAGAAAAACGGATTGCAGATTCGAAATCAGCAGGAAAAACTATAAGAATCACGTACAAAACCCTTGACAGCAAAATTGATGCATACCAGTGTTATATGCAATGAGCCAATTATATTATCTTTGTTAAATTCACCCTATCTGATTGTGGATGGTGACATTTATGCTCAGGCAGCGCGCCTAATTTTCAGAGCTATAGATCAGGATGCGCTATTTTCTAGCCACAGTGTTGCGGAAAATTGTGGTGGAATGCAAGAACCGTTCAATGAAGGCGCTGCTGAGATGCGAGTAATCCCTAAGTGACATAATAGCTGTTTTGAAAACTAGTTTGCGATTATTCTCGTTCTATATGTAATGTTTCAAACAGTGCTAACTTATAAAAGGCGACTATAAACGCGTTTTCAAAAATATTTTTTATTCTGTTACCATTGTGATTATATTAGCATATATATATATATATATATATATATATATGGCGGAATTTTA
The DNA here is from genome assembly GCA_023014485.1 of Bathynomus jamesi. Lineage (NCBI taxonomy): Eukaryota > Metazoa > Arthropoda > Malacostraca > Isopoda > Cirolanidae > Bathynomus > Bathynomus jamesi. The sequence goes on along the minus strand of JAJOZX010001731.1, from coordinate 539,322 downwards.
AAAATATTTTTCACGATATATATATATATGAGGGAGCAGACAATACTTAATAATATTTTTCTCGATAATTAAAGATGTATTTTTCCCGTTTATATTTGACAATCTAATTTCCTTTATTCAGAGTTATCCCACAACGTAAAAGTTAAACCCATTGTTTTTAATTATTGTCTGTTCCCTCATTTATATACATATATATATATATATATATATATATATATATATATATATATACAGGGTGGGCCGTAAGTTTCCATACATAGGAAAAATAAACATTTTTTTATGGACAACCATTTTTATTTATATAATATGCTCTACATGGTTGCCATTGTTTTGAAAACACATTTCAATACGTGTTCCCCACTGTTGATGAACACGCATTAGCACAGTTGACGTTATGCTTGTAATGGCGTTGGTGATACGTTCCTTTAGATGATTTATGTCTCGTATCTTTTCCTGATACACCATGGCCTTCAAGTGCCCCCAAAGATAGAAATCATGGGGGTGAGATCTGGGGATCTGGGAGGCCACTCCACAGGACCACGCCGACCAATCCAAGCATCCGGAAACTGCTGATCCAAATACCGACGCACGTGAAGACCAAACGTTTAAATTTTCCTATGTATGGAAACTTACGGCCCACCCTGTATATATATGATGGAGCTTTAAGAATATTTTTCACGATACTACAGTACCGCAGTAGGGTTTTTAAATCTTTAAACTGCAATAAACGTCTTTTCAAAAATATTTTTAATCATTGTCTGTTCCCTCTTTTATATATATATATATATATATATATATTATATATATTAGGGTGATTCAGCATAAAAACAACTATCCTAAAATATTTTAGCAAATTTTTAATTTTTAGGAGTTGTTACCAGCAATTAAAAATTGACAGAACGACTCAAATTGTCAAATTTTTCCACACCACCCAGGGGGTACAGTACAAGGCGCATTGCTTTTTTTTAATGTTGAAAGCTCCCCCGTAGGTCCTACCATAACCACAAGCATGCATAATTAAACTAGCATGATATTTGAGACATTAGCTGTCCTTACTTCATCAATGTTTCTTTCTTTCTATCAGGGTAAACAGCCCTGTAGTTTTTCACTACTTGTAGCAAGAATTGTTTTTGATCTTCGTCATGTGTTAGTATTTTATTATATTCATCCATTAATTTTACTCCTCTTTCCGCTATATCATTCACGACTTTCCACTGTTTGATAGATTTCTTAGCGGAGTTATACTCTTCATCATTATGCCATTCTTTAGCATCTTTGAGTAAAAATTTTGAACTAAATTCTGTTATTGTAAAGAATCTTTGAGTATTTGATGACAAAATCTTCTAATTTCTTCGTTGGAATAAGTGCAGGATCTAGAAAAGCCCGTTTTGCAGGAAGAGTTTCTGTTGTATTTTGCAAGGCCTTTACAATTTTGTTTTTCGTTTCAATAGGCACTTCATCATCATAAAAGGCCAAGGCTACCAGTTCTTCTGATAGGTACCAGAGGTGACCTAACAGTTTTTTAATAGCAACAAATGCAATTGTGTCATTTATTTGTTTTTAGACTACAAGATTCTGTAATAATTCCAGAGCAAGACGAGGAGCGCAAGATGGCACAGGAGCTGTAAACCATGCCTTTACATATAACCGAGTAGCAAATAGACAGATGTCTTTTAGTCCTTTTTTGTCTTTTACTGAAATTTTGAACTGAGATTTGAACATAAAAATTTTTAATGAATATGTAATTTTGGCCATCCACCTAGCCCCGATGAAGTCCCGCTGGATGTTTAAATTTGATTCCACCTTTTGGTTCACCTCCCAAAAAAATAATTGTTAACTGCAATAGTTCTAGGTAATCGTCTCTTGGTTGGAATGTATCTAGTTGATTTGTTGCAAATATAATTATGTCATCTTTGATGTCATGAATATTTTCATAGATATCTGGATCTGATAATGCTGTCTCGTAGTCCTCCTTATTAATGCTTGACCATTTTTCTCTGAACTTCTTAAAAAGAACTATATCTGGGCCAGAAGATGGTGATAAAGACTTTGAAACAACAGCTTCCAGCATAATTTCAAATATATGGTGTCGACATGCCAGCCACAATAAATCGTTGTCGAATTTTTGTTCTAGAAGAATAGCTGCACCATTTCTAGGACCAGTATTGGCTGCCGTTGTATTGAAACACACGCATTTTATTTGTTCGCAGATGTCCCATTCAAGCGATGTCTGATTGTTTGCATTAAAAAGAGACGCATTTCTGTCACTCAATTTTGCAACATCAAGACTTCCTAATAATTTATCATCAAACAATTTTCTACGTTTGCCAACCTTACTTTTCCATGTTGAAGGTTGTGCAGCACAGAAACCAGATTCATCACTTTTACTCTCCTCTGATTCTGATTCTGATGATGTACTGGTGAGTATGACAGCCTCTTCACTCTTCTTTCTTTTGATCTCTTCTTCTGCTTTCCTCTTTTCATAACGTTGTTACTTTTCTGCTGCTCTTTGCTCTTTTTTAGCAACAGCCTTATCAATGGTACCCATTTTTCCATGACGTCCTTTCTCACGTTGCATTTTCAAGAATTTCTTATCATCTTCTATTTTTATAAGCTGTATAGCATTTTCATGAGCAATGTCAAATAAGTTTTCCAGTTTATCTTTCCATTTTTCTTCTTTATTATTTAAATTTTGTGATCTTTTCAATTTGTTTGCTTTGTTTTTCTTAAGCATCTGTCATTCCTTCAGTATTCCTTGAATTTTATCTACTACATGTATGCTTTGTTTTGCTGGTATTCCTGCTTTTTTCCAAACTGCTAGCACATCATCTGCAGTAGAGCAGCATGATTCTCTAATGTCTTGCTTTTTAATATTTCTGTAGTGCATGAAGAGGGCCATCATTTCCTTCTCTGATGGTAATACGGATGTTTTTAGTACTGCAGAGGGCTGCCCAATTAGCCATACTTCAGTTTCTTTTCTTGTAGAACTTCTCCCAAATGAGCAACTGGGTGATGGTGAGTTAGGCCTAGCTTCCATAATCGATTAATTGGTATCAAAATTACGAGTTCCAAGCAACAATTAAAAGCAAGCTAGTATATAAACCATTAATTAAAAATTCTGAAATATAAACAATTAAACATAAAATCATAAGTTGTAAAAACAAACAAATTGAAAAAGAGGGAAACTTTGACGCCTGGTAGCACATAGTAAATTTTATTTAAAATTCACCAAATTTGGCATACACTACTTTTCTGTCATAGGGAACAAAAATACAGGTTGAACAATTAAAAAAAAACTGATTTTTTGAATCACCCTAATATATATATATATATATATATATATATATATATATTATATATATATATATATATATATATATATGGTGTGTTTTTATTTGCGCGTTTCTTGTGGAATTTTATAAAACTTACAGTAGAAATATTAAAAAATATCAATATTTGGCTCCGTTTGGAAAAATAGTTTGTGCTTATTCTCGTTTATAATTAGTAATATAGTTTCAATCGGCTTTAACTTATAAAAGGCGGCTATAAACGCGTTTTCAAAACTATTTTTAATCATTGTTTGTTCCCTCATATATATATATATATATATATACTTATACTGTGTGTGTGTGTGTGTGTGTGTGTGTGTGTGTATATGGTGTTTTTACTTGCACGTTTCTTGTGAAATTTTTATAAAACTTACAAAGAAATATTAACAATATCAAGATTTGGCACAGGGATCGATTCCCATTGCATGCAGATGGTGCATAGCACACCCAACCAAAACGAATTATCCGCATCCAATTTCGTGACATTTATTTTACTTATCGTTACAGGGACGAATCTGCGCTAGGGCGTGTTATAGCTACTTTTGATAAAAGGCTGATAAATGAAATGGATGCTTCTCCGCCCAGCCTGCCCACTGACCTGAATACAGATGTCGAGGTATTGGCACACATTCGGTCTAGCGAGTCCCAGATCGTAGAGCAGATAATGTAAGTATTTTTTGAGGTTAAGAACAAAACGCAATATATTTTCATTTATTAAATAGCAGAAAACATTTGGCTACAGTTACAAATGTATATGCAACTTTACACAATATAGATATATGCCTTTACACATTACAGGGGGTACTAACGTATGGGAACCTTTTTTTTATCTGTTTGCATACACTTTTATCGTTCAGCTCTGTGTCACACAAATCGAATAATTTAAAAAAATTCATAAATCCCTTCCCACGTGACATGTGCATAAGAAATAAAATGCAATACAATCCACATGTTTCATTATAACATCCTTGGAAACGATATGGGGACCAAATAACCTCAGGCACACCTAGTTGGGCCATAATCTTCACAATTGCCGAATCATTCCATGACGGAAATCCGACTGAATCAAAATAGTACATTCTTTCCCTATTTTTAAGATAGATTGCAAACCAATGAACCCCCTCACCCACCACAATGTCGGTGTTAACGATAATCCCGTACCAATTTCTCGTACTTGGCAGATTTAATATTTCATTCTTCGCGAACACTCCGATAAATTTTGAGCGCGCGAAACGGTCACGTTTCATCACTCTGGAGTGTACGCGCATCCATTCTAAAAGTCTGTGACCACGTTCGTGAAACGATCAACTTCTATTAGTGCCTGTGCCTCGAGGTAAACTAGTACACTTATAGGCGCGTCTATAGGCTTGGCAAATTCCAACCTTACTGAGATATTCCCACTCTGCTGTGGGCTTAAATGCGTATCTATGCCAGCCGAAAAGTCCGGCGTAATATCAAATGAATAAATGTTAAATTCTTCGAAAAATTCTTTCGGCGTTACACCAAAACCAAACTCGTCACAGGCGCCTGTATTATGAGCCAGACGACTATATGCTCTCGCGCAGAGCGGGAACACAGCATCTGATGAGTAGTCCGTATTCAATGTCCCTCCCAGAGCAACCCCATTTACATGTAGAGTAATATTTTGAAGGCCGAAATTCTCGAATTTAAAGGCACTCTTTTTATATTTTCCATTCGTCGAGGCGTGGTCCTGCATGCCAATTAATATCCTTTTAGGTAGGACGCCTAGGGCGAATTTTTCTAGTTGATTCGACCCTGTTAATTGGGTATTTTACTGTGGCGTGTATTAAGTCTTTCTCAATTTCTATTTGTTTCGGAGAGCTTAATTTCACACGGCGTATGCGCAAATACGTTTCCATGATGTGTATCACAATGGGTTTCGCGCCTTCTTCTTGATCAGGCCCCAGATTTACGCAGATCTCAGGAATCGTGCGGGTAAGCTTCAACTTCATATCCACCCCGTTCATAAGCAACTTCTCTTGGAATGTGAAGTCTGTATGCAGCCGCCCAAAACATTCGTATATTTTTTTTTAGATTTTTTAAATTTATCCTCTATATCATTTTCATCTTTAGTGTGGTAATACCCCTCGGCTGTTAAAAAGGTTTCCTTCGCTTCTTTTGAAAAGTTGAGGACATTTTCCAGATAGGCTCGTAGGTGGTAGTACCCCATACCAGCCGAGATGTTAACCTGGTTCAAATACACTTCACACTGGCTGAATATGGAGTGTAAAAAGTTGGTTTCAGGGTAGGCAGAGTAACTATCATCGCAGTCCGTCCCATCAGAATGGGCTATACACAATTTAGTATACATGTGCATGCAGCTCGGATCAAAAAAGTAAAGGCCTGAGCTGGATATCACGAATTCTATAGGGGCACTGGATGAACTAATTGTGTTTAATGGGTTAATTGTAATAAAGTCACTATATTCAATAGAGACCTGAGTGGGGGCATATCAAAGAAGGACAGTTCCGATTTACAGCATTGTGAACTACACGGATGGATGAAACGTGCCATGACGAGTCAGAAATAGTACCACCTCCCACAAGTATTAGTCAACCTATGATTCGTGAGAGTAGTGTCCTCAGCTTATATCAGTTAAAAAAATGATCAGCCATAGGTTTCATGCGCTTAGAGCACTTCTTTATCGGCTTCCTTTTACGTTTAATGCCAGTTGATGGTAACCCCTTCTTCCTGGCAGATCTCTTCTTTCCGCCGCCACGCATTTTTCTCTTTGCATCTTTGATGATTTCATCCCTTGTACGTTCTAAATGTTTTTTTAGAGCTTCTTTAGGCTTAGTACCCCCCATTATGTCTTCGGCAGCGTTAAAACCTGTTTGTAACGCCTTCTGCCCTAGGTGCCTGGCCCCTGCGTAGTATGGATGAAAAGATGGAACCAAGACCACTCCCACGTTGGTATCTCACTCCTCGGTATACTGCGAACGGTCTTCGAGCCACTATAAACGACGAAAGTGTAGTTTCACTGTTAAGCTTCCATCACCGAATGGGAAATTTTTTCCCTCAATCGTCCTTATATATATCGAGATGTTGGTTAATAGATTAGTGGCAACATTCACATAATGGGGCTTGTCATATGTAATGCTCATGCTTTTCCCTCTATGGTTGGGGATGTGTGCAATGCGCAGCAGACGTGCCTGGGTGTCCCCAACAAATTGGTGCTCTACAATATTGATGTAAAATAGTACATGCCTGGGGGCGGAGAGCTTTCACCCAACTTCTCCATCTTCAATTGATACATTAAGCTGGACAAGTCATGCTGTGCCTCGTGAAAGGTATCTCTTTGGAAGGCTGCGCTGTATCGGTCCTCAGCCACAATTATGAACAGCTCTTTATCTTTAATATTTCTACTAAGCATTGACTTTAACTTCAATGTGCATGCAGGCGTGTCTATGTTTACGACTTCAAAAAGTAAATCGTTTGTCGAGTACGACTTTTCAAGACTCTTGTTTAAACCCGTCACAATGTCCATGGCTCTATCATAATGCCAGATTCCTAGCGATACATTTGTGCTATAGTACCGTTCCTCACCGCACAGGGTTGAACGAATAGTATTGTCTAAGGTTATGCCTATTTTTTCGCACTCATCGGTTCTTCTATGGATCAGAAATATGATTTGTTCATTTTCAAGAGTTAAAAATTTGGTGGCTAACTGAAGTTCACATAACCCCACCTCATACGAATCACGCTCCAATTCAATGGGTCCATGGAGTTCTGTCACAAAGTTGGCGAGGGTGTTGTTAGGGTGTACAGACAGACGAGAGAGGAGGAGTGTGACGTAGAAATGGTCGCCATGTTGCATACTATTTAAGCTTCATTATTGCATCAGCTTTTATGTAGGTGTTGAAGTTTTCTGGGTAACCCAGCCATTTCACCAGGTATATTTTTCTTTTTCTTGAGCCTTTGCTTCCTATAATTTTCTCAATTGTAAACGTTTTTTCCTAAATTAAATGCCACTTTCTGCAACTCCTCGCGGTAAAAGCCTCCTGCGATTTCTTCCCCATTCAAATCTTCACTGTACTACAACATTACCTCACCTTTAGGTCTTATAGCCCTAACTTTAAAAATTTCGCGTGTCCATCCTTTCTCAAATCCCTTCGCGAATTTATTCCCCGAAAGTGATAGCCTTACATAATCATTGATTTTGAAACGCGCAGAGTGTGGTGGTGCATCTCTTCTCACCTCAGGACGCGTCCCTCTTTCTAAAACTTTGTTTGGCGTTGTGCCGATAGTACGATGGTGTGAGCGGTTGTAGGATGAGGCCAATGAGCCGAGAACGTTTATATATCTGTATGTGTTTTTATGTGTAAAATATCGGTGCATGCTCCTTTATGGTACGTTGAACTCTTTCAGCTAAAGAAGCCTTATGTATAGAATTGGTAGTGTAATAGCTGATATTAAACTCTGCCAGCATGTTCTGAAAAGCGCGTCCTATAAATTCTTTCCCCATATCCGTACAAAAATAGCCAGGAATCCTGTTTTCTTTCAACATCAACGTTTTGGTCGCTTTAGCAACTGTTTCAGGCGATTTATTTTTCAGGGGTTAACCACAGGTATCTAGAGAATACATCTATTATGAATAGGATGTAGCGGTAACCGTTATACACTGAATATCTTTGCATGTCTGTTAAATCGCCTGCCAAATAGAGTCAATCGAGGCAGCTGTTGTCTTGGCCGTTTTAAACCTTTTTCTCACCGGTTTATGAAGTGTATAAGCATCCTGCCCCGCAAAAATCTCTCAACATCTTTTTCCTTACCGTAAACACCTCTGTAATCTATTAACGCCACCATAGGAGGCGGGGTTAGAAATGTCATAATAGCGTTTACTTAATATGTTAGCCATTTGCGTATTTTAGAAGCACGTGGTAGGGTTGACCGTTTGTTCTCTTCTTTCTCCTCTTCAGAGACACTGCTACTGCTGGGGGCGATGGCGTACTCAGTTGTGACACATGCGTGAACGTCCAAGTCTTTTAACCTATTCAGATTACCTATCAATGTTTTGGGGACATTTATTTGTTGTAGTCTTGCTTTAATATGCTTCCATCCTGTTGGTGAGGGTCTGTCCCACTTTCTCACCAGATCATGAACAATATCAACGATATTGGACCTTGTACCCTTGTTCCTTCAACAATGACCTCGCCTGTATCGGTCCACTGTATGATGGGGTCCTCACTCAATAGATTATAAAGACTTAACCCTTTACCTCAATGTATGTGGGAGGCTGTTTTTAGCACATGTTCGATGTGTTGTGTTCCGTTGTTCTTTGGTTGGTCAGGTCCTGTGTCGCTATGCTCAGCACTACTCGCGCTGTGCCTAATAACCAGGGGAGCTCTGTAGGATGTTATAATCTTCGTACTCATGAAGAAATTTCTGCAAAGCCTCTTGGTACAAGATCCTTTTCTCATCAGTGACTTTTCACTGTTTAATAGGGCTAGCAACTCGTTTTCCATTCTTTTAAGCCTACTTTTACGGGGTTCTAGAACCGTGTCTGGAGTCTTTGAACTTTGCAATGAAGCATACACCTCGTGCGGAATCACAACCACCTTCTTCATTATATTAATCTAGTCAGTAAAGGACCCAAAACTGAAAATAAGATAGGCAGGAATGATCCTCCTCTTTGTACAATAATGCGCTTTTTCTTACCCACAGTTTGACTTTTATGAGCGAGCGCTCGTATTATGTTCTTGTAACGACGTAAGCGAGTCTTCTGAGAGGGTTTCATTGGTACATTACATTTTATAACATTAAGACAGATTTCACAGATGCATTTTAAAAAGTCAGAGTCGATATTTTTAACAAACATCTGTTGCAGCGTCCGTGCAATCGTTGATAGATTTTTATTAATTCGGTATTTCTTTAGCCTATTTGTCATTCTGGAATATACACCGTTTCAGGCTCGCTTGGGAATATATTCGTTCTTAGAAGCACCCTAAACGTGTTTCGGGTGAAGGTCACAAAGCAAATATCCATAACGCTGGTTTGTGGCCTCTTTATAAACCTCCAAAAACTCCTTACGCTGATTCGGGAACATTTGATTGGCTAATACCCCAATTTGTGACACATCTCTACGTTGCGCGAATAAGACTAGATATTGCGTATTTAGCGACACATCGCGCATGTATCTATTTTTGAAAAATAGATTCTGTTGATGAAGAACACGCTTATGTTAAGTGGTGGGAGAATACTGTAAATGTCTCGGCAAACGTTTTATCCATCTCCAACATGAGATCGTCAATTACAATGACTGTATGTTCATTTCCCTTTAACGAATTAACGTCATAGACCCCCTTGTGGAACAAAATATCTTGGTACTCGTTGAACACTGATTGATACGTCGAATAGCACCATATAACTTTATGCACAAATTTTGAGAACATCTCCCCTTTTCTTTAATGATTTTAAGCATAAACACCGTTTTACCACATCCTGTAGGTCCAGATATAATACATGTGGATGGGCTCGTGAACCTGAATTTTTCTACAATTCCATTTCTAACACGTCACACCTAAGTGGACCATTTACAAAATATTACAAATATTGAGTGCTGCTCCTTATATTTTGTTTTCTTCTTCCACAGAACGTGAATGATCGACGATGTACAGCACCCCATCATCGATATCACGGACGACCCGTTGACCCTCCAGCTACAGAGTCATCCCCCGCCGACGAGCCCTCACCAGCGATACCTGTAGCATGCGCCAGTTCAAAGCGGAGGCGTGATGAAGAACCCTCCACGTCAGGTATAAAGCGCTCCAGGATTGCTCCGGTTGTTAGACCCCAGTAATAGACCCCAACCCTCAACGTCTTACGAACAACCCCCACAATAGTACCTTCCCAAATATACCCCTTATCATCCACAGCTCCCCGTTTTTGAGGATGGCATAACATTCGAGTTGGTGCGCACCGCAACCCCCACCCCGGCCTTGACTAGAAATCGGTATATAGTCAGGGTTGATCCTAGGTCCATGTATAGCAATGGTGTTGAACACGGACTACGGCGCATAGTTGAACGTATTGTAGAGTTTGCCCTTCAGAACCGCGACGAACGTGAAGTCAGGACGAGGCTGTCCTTTGGATTCGGGTCAGATGACGGAGATGTAGATGATTTTTGGGTAGTAATACCGTTCAGACGTTTGGCAGCTGAAGATATAGAGTATATATTAGGCCGTATAATGCAGGCCTCTCAAAGTAGTATAGCCTTCAATATGGACAACTTCACGGTAAATATTGACCGTGTATTCCGTGTTGCGGGTCATAGTGCCACACCTTATACTCTTAACTTCAATTCTCAGGCTATTTTAGACGGCATATAAACGTCGATCGTGGTTGCGGCTTTATAGCAGTAGTCTTAGCTCGTATGTTTACTGTACTAAATACACGGCCCAAAAAATTTGGTTGCCTACGGTAGTGGAGCGTGCCCGTAAACTAGCTGTAGACTGAACTTGAGTTTGACTGTAATATGGGTCCTGAAGAGCTGAGAAGGGTAGAACAGGAAATGAATGTTCGTATAGTTGTATTTGGATGGATGATCGTCGTAGAACTGTGTATTTTTAAAAGCTGTGTGAGAGATCGTACAAGACCCTACTTATTTTAGGACTGTCAGGGACAACGTATCTCCCATCCGTAATATAAGGGACCTTTACGCGAGTTATGATAAAAGTCGAAAATATGGACGACATCATGATTTGTGTAAGGGTGTATCGAGTTTGCGGATGATATAGTGAAACATTGTAAAGATTGTCACATGGTATGTGAGCAGTGTAAAATCCAAATGTGAAAGCCGTGTAGTTGAAGCTGAGAAGAGGGATTGTAATGTGTGTAACGCACATTTTTCAATAATAACTGTTTTGAGCTCCATAAATCAATTGGCACGTGCAGGAAAATGAGAATCTGTGAATGTGGTATGTTTCACATGATGGATAATTGGGGAAATTCAGCATAAATGTGATGAAATTCACTGTTCTACATGCCATGAGAAAATAAGGCGGTTGGAGTAAAGCATGTATGTTATATGAAAGATGCTAAGCCTAAAAGCAGCCCTTGTATAAATGTGTACTACGATATAGAAACATACACGAACGCTGAAACCAAAGAGGCTATTCCGCATCTACTTCTAAGCCAGACTATCTGTGGTGAGTGTATGGAGATCGAGAGTGATGAGTGTCACAAATGTGGTAAACGGACAAATGTATTTAAAACGAGTACCCAAGATAGCCCTGTAAAACTCTTTGTGTCCGATATTGTCAAGTTAGCAGACAAGTTCAAAAAAATTACTGTGTATTCTTGCCCATAACGGGGCAAAATTTGACACACAGTTCCTTTATAAGGAGTTGCTTGAGCACGAGTCCTCTGAGATATTTACAGGTGATCCATTGAAAAGAGGCAACAAACTAATACACATGAAAATAAAAGGTAATGTACAGTTTAAAGACACTTTATTATTCACACCTTGTAAATTAGCAAAGCTACCCAAGGTAATGGGCGTATCCGCTGAAGTTTCGAAAGGATATTTCCCTTACACATTCCTCACTAGCGAAACTTTAAATTACGTAGGACTACCTCCACCAAAACATTACTTTAACTATGAATGTATGAGCACAGATAAGCGTGAAGATTTTGACCGATACTACAACAGTTTTAATGAATGTAATCCTTATAATATAGCTGATGAATGTGAGCGTTATTGCGTGAATGATGTGCGCGTGCTTAGAGTAGGTTTCCAGGCCTTTAGAAGGATGTACATATGCCGTTTCAAATGCGATCCGTTGCAAGTCGCAACCACCATCGTCTCATTATGTTTTACGGTGTTCAAGTATAACTTCAAGCCTAAAGACACCTTAGCAATTATTCACAGAAACAATCCCCGCAGTTATGGACAAAAGGCTATTTACTGACTCATATACCTACAGCAGCAGACAGGTGTGTGTATATAAAGAATGCCCGCAACACGGGTGAAGTACTCATTAAGTTTAATGGTCGTGTTGTTTTTTGGGTTGATAGTGTAAGTGAAAACCGTGCCACTGGTGAGAAGACTGTGTACTCCTTTAACGGTTGCTGGTGGAACGGGTGCCCCCGTCCTGAGTGTGGGATCGTAGGAGATATCCACGGTAGATCGCCAGCCAACAGTCTTGCATGGACAAATTTTTGTGGGAGCATGAGTATGATGCACGGATGGATGCAGATGGACAGTACCGTTATGAAATACACACGATCAAACGTTCAATGGTGCAGGATCCTCTCAAGGGTGTGAAGCTCCATTACTACGACTTCTGCTCTTTATACCCCTACGTGATGAAGAACAATCCGTATCCTGTAGGCGCACCTGAAAAAAAGGTGGGTCCCGCTATACCATCCATCGAGGAGTTTTCGACCAACTTGAATGAGCGCTACTTTGGGCTCTCTTTCGTAGATGTGCTCCCCCTTCGCGATTTATGGATGCCGATCTTTCCCGTCGTTATAGCTCACAAGCTCATGTTTCCCCTGTGCGTGAAGTACGCAGAAGAGAATAATTGTGATTGCGACCATACACTCCTCCAGCGGAAGATCAGAAGTGTATACACAAGCCCTGAACTGGGCCTAGCCGTTCGCCATGGGTATAGAATAATGAAGATACATGAGGTGTGGAGGTTTCAGAAGCTACCCAACCTTTTCACACCATATTTAAACGCATTTTTGAAGGATAAAGTTGAGCCGTCAGGATATCCGCGAGGGGTTGATACCGAAGATTAAAAAAGTCTTATATTCAGCGTTTCCGTGACTATGAAAGTTGTCTCTAAATAGTCTTTGGGGAAAGTTTGCGCAGAATACCGGCAAAGGGAACGTCCATTTGGCACAAAGTTATAGTGAAGTCTGGGATTATGCCAACGCCCCCGATAAAAAGGTTATGGAGATCGTGAATGTAGGTAATACTTACATAATAAAGTACAACAATACCGAATTGGCCACAGATACCTCACGGGTTACAAACATACTTGTAGACAGTTTCACGACGGCCTATGCCCGCATCAAACTTTGGGGCCTATTGCACAGATAGCGTGCAATAGGCTGACGCAGATAGCGTGATATTCACAGCGAGTGAAGGTGAATTCATGCCCGCTATTGGGGAGTTCCTCGGAGAGCTAACTGACGAGATCATGGATGAGTATGGAGACATCGCATACACAGACTCGTTTGTGTCAACAGGGCCAAAAACCTATGTGGTACGGGTGAGGATAGGGGATGATACGAAGTATATCGTGAAGGCTAAGGGTATGACACTTAACCATGCGAATCGGCGGGTCGTTAACTTTGATTCGTTGAAGGAGTTAGTGTGCTTGGAAGAAGATGAGGGTGACCAGCTACTCCATCTGACTGTAGGCACCCACAATTTTCTGGCACAGAAGCTGGGGGACGTGAAGGAACTTAGGGGTACAAAGGTGTGCCGTAACATCTATAGGAAACGCTACAAGATGCCTGGTACCTATGATACCGTGCCCTTTGGATACCGTAATCTTTGATATGTCTATTGTTAGCTTATTTATTACACGTATTTGTAAATATATGTTTATACACCTTGAATATTTCGTTTATTAAATAAATCGTGTTTCAACTAGCGTTTCACTTTCTCCTTTGCGTGCGTGCGTGTGTGTACAGTAAAAAGTTAAGCCCCGCCTACTGTAAGACCGGTAACGTGAGTCACGCAGCTATCTGAGCATGCCTCTATGCCTGCGTGCTCAGTTGACCTCTGTACACCCTTGAGCTCAGACGTGTATTCTTTTGCGTAGAAGAAAAATAGTAATGGCAACATTTATGAAGTGGTATTCTGCAAAGTGCATAGATGTGGTGGATACTGAAAAACTCCCTATTCCCTCCTCCTTTGCCTCTTTTAAGGCTGCAATGAACCGTGCGAAGGACCGAGATGTTCAAATACTCTACGGGTATTCTGGCGAGGGGGTTGTAGGATTTCGCAGAACAGACGATGTATTGAAGAATGTTATAGAGCTAAGTTTTATAAAGGCACACATATACCGGCGAGGTAGAAGAAGCAGCACGTTCAGAAGATAAACAACACTTATAGGTAGTGAGTCTTGTGGATAAGTGGTGTGACAAGTGGTATTATATCATGTTACACCATACCGACTATTCGTACCCTACGGCTGAAACAGTAAATCTTGTCATCATGGACAATCTTAAGTATTTTTACCACTATTAATTTATATCATGATGAGGATTGTAGTGAGGTTGTGGCTAATGGGCTGTGTGAGTTTTTAACAGAGTTTAGAGATGAGTATCGCTTGTTAAACAAAAAGACCAAATATGAACATATGTTTCTCTCTAATAGCGTGCCGGTTTGTGAAGATGTTTAGTTTGTGGAAACGGTGAGTGATAAAACATTAAACTCGTTTCGGAAAATTCCGTTTGTCCAAGAGTGTTCGAACAAGCCTGTACACGCTTTAGCACTGTGAGGCTATCCTGTGCCGCCCACCCGTGTACCTCACGGAGCATACGAGTTCGAACAAACCCATACACGTATCTTCAGCGTGACTCACCCCGCCGTGTCGAGCCGATCCTGCCTCCTTTGGCTCATAGTTAGGCTGACCATACGTACCGTTTTGAACGGGACAGTACCGTTTTGTATGGGTTTTTGTATGGGTTCTGTCACTGAAGAATAATTGTAAGCTCAATATGTTTATGTACTTACTTTTTCATGAATACAGAATATTACATAACCCCCGTCCCTTTTTTGCCATCCCAATGTCCCGTTTTTGTCTCAAGGAAATATGGTCAGCCTACTCATAGTCATCTCAGCGCTTGCACCGAGTGGACGTGCAATCGTCACCTCAGAGCTTGAACCGAGTGGACGTGCGAATACGATGGAACTCCCCTTGAAAAGCATTCTCAACGCCTCGTATGACGTCTCCGTGACAAAGTCATTGCGTGTTCAGGCGTGAAACCGGCACCATTAACTATGTGCTTGACACGATTTGCAGGCAAGCAAGCAAACGTAATGTTATTTATTTAAGTGTTGAGGAGATGAATAGAATCTTCGTGATAGTTGAGAAGTGGGCAGAGGACCATTATAGAATACCTGTTGGCGTAGGTACAATAAGAGAGATGATTAGTGACGCCTCCTCATATACCATTGTTTGCACATTGTGTATAAATAACGAACAACCATGCATTGATATACGACTGATGTGGAAGAACACAACTGATAATGACGTTCTTGTTCCTACACGAAACCGTTTCATCCTCGGCAGAATATTTGAAGTCGTCGGATTCCATAAGCTGAAGCCTATATTAGACGGTCGTGTTACGGATATGATTTATTTTAACAAGGTTTTTGAACACGCATACACCGCCCTGCTCGACGGATTTATTGAATGTAGGAATGAACAGAGGGAGAATGGTCTAGATCTGGATGCATATTTAAAAGGTTTAGATTTCTCGAAATATCCTGTCCTTTGATACAAAGCACTTGAGCAGTACAGAGCTGAGCTCGCCTACACTGTTCACCCTGAAGAGTTGTACCTCTATATAGTGGATAGGTGTCGTTACGACATGGAAGATTATTTCCAATGCCGCTATACAGAGTGAAGGAGAGTTCACGATTGAAAAGCTCGGGACGGTAAACTTGTATTTGATGTTGTGGTTAACGATGACCTCTTTGTGCGTGCTTTTGATTGTGTTCTAGCCGTGTTTAAAGATGACTTGCCCGCCGGGTGTAAAGTAGGCACAAAAATAATGTTGAATGATATGTAAGCTATTTATATCGAGTGTAGACCTCGGTATCAGTTAAACGGTGAAGTGATGCTTGGACGGTTTAACCACGTCGTACAAAGTAATGGCGATGTGGATGTACATTCTATTACGTGCGAGTTTAGCGTTTTGCACCGTATAACATAAAGAATATATATTTAAATTGTGTATATATATATTTCCTGTACTAATAGCATTTTGATTATACGTTTCGTATATTTTCAATATATTTAATATAACTGTATATATTTTTCCTGTACTAATAGGCATTTTGATTATACGTTTCGTATATTTTCAATATATTTAATATCACTGTATATATTTTTCCTGTACTAATATGCAATTGATTATACGTTTCGTATATTTTCAATATATTTAATATATCTGTATATTTTTCCTGTACTAATATATTGATGATGCACCGATTTGTATATTTTTTATTATATATTTCCCATTCATGATGCTATTATTATTTTTGATCATATATATATATATACACACACCCGATTGTATATTTATTTCCATTAATTTATCTAAATAATCAGAATGATATATTGGCGTTTTATTTATTCCTTTTTCTTTGTACACGGTATTTAATTATATCATTTTGTTTGGTTTTAAAGCGGATTTCTAAGGCGTAATATATGTTAAATAAATAAGTGCAAACTGGCAACTCATACGGCAACTGAGAAAGGGAGATAAACAACATGAACGAACGTTGCAATATTCCTATTTGTTTAATATGTCTGTCTATTGGACGTATTTAGTGACGGTCTACCAGGAGTTGGTTGATGGTTGGTTTCACCACCAATCGTTTGGACGCTTGGTTGAAGCCTTCATATCGGATACGCGATGTTAATGGGGTGAGCTCCTAAAAGTCGTAGCCCTCATTTCATCATCTGTTGGCGTTCCTAAGAGTCGATACGATTGTTGGTGATGCTTTTTTGTGTGTGCGTGTGCGTGTGTGTGTGCGTGTGTGATAATAGGGGTGTACAGTCGGTGAGTGTATGTACGCTTTTAATTCACTCGAAGGTTATATACATGTCATTTATGCCTTCTAAGAAAAGCCAATTGGCGGATTAATATATACTTAATTAAATAAATAAACGCAAACTGGCAACTCAGCCGTCTAAACCAACTGGCGGAATAATATATGGTTTAATTAAATAAATAAACGCAAACTGGCAACTCAACTTCCTAAGCCAACTGGCTGATTAATATATACCTAATTAAATAAATAAACGCAAACTGGCAACTCAGCCTTCTAAGCCACCTGGCTGATGCCTGGAGGCACTGGCTGATTAAGCCACCTGGCTTATTAGGGGCCCTATAAGAGAGCGGCGACTCGGTTGAAGACCTCATATGCGTATGACAGTTGACGGGCGAACACCTTTCCTCCTTTCTCTCTCTCTCTTAGGTTAGGTCTCCCTTTGGGGGGGTTCAGCTTGGGTGATAACTCCGCCTACAAGTTGCATGCCCCTTTGGGGAGTTCAGCTTGGGGGATAACTCCGCCTCCAAGTTGCAACATTCTCCCTCCCAAATTTTGGGGGTGGCACTATTGCAACATTATGCAACATTTACAATAGCATTTCACTCTACCATTTTACGGTCATACTACTCACACGCAATGACTTCGTCACGGACACATCGGACATGGCAGTGAGAATGCTGCTCAACGGAAGCTCCATCGTATTCTATTGTGAGGAGTGTACGTCCAGTCGGGTCAAGCTCTAAGGTGACTATGAACAGCTGGTGCGCGGTTTGGCACGTTAGGAGGTGTGGGGGAACAAGTCAGACGGGGTGTGTCATACCACGCGTTAGTGAATCGTGTACGGTACGGTGTATCATGCTCACTGAAGCACGAATGTCAAGATTGGCAGTATGTATTCCTATGTAAAATTAAATTTTAGGAGGGGTTTGTTTTCTTGAACTTTTGCTAAAAATCAGGTTTAAGTGTTCAAATTTCCACTTTTTCGTTTTCTGGTTATGTACAGACAGCTGTGCAGGACATACATTGTAGTACAAACGTAACAGACCGGTTTCTTACAAAACAAGCTGTTATAGGCTACTAGAGTTTCACTGTGATAATTTTCTCTGTTTCAGATACAAAGCTTGGTGAAGATTGTGTAGCCAAGGACGAAAGACCAGAAAAAGTTCTGGTTCAAAGCTGAGTGATCTGGTGGGTCCAGGCAAACAGTTATTTCCCACAGAAGTTCCAACCTGGAGAGCTGTGTTTCAGAGAGGAATCCTCCTCCAGGAAGAGAAGTTGCTTCTGGATGATATGAAGAGAGCTTAGTACCCTCTGCAAAATTTGGCTAAGGACTTGGCATCACTGGTACTGGCACATTGGCGCAAAAGCAATGCCAAGTTCACTCCTCCTGTGATCATTCAAGAGAGATCCATTGCCAGGATAATTCTTGTCAGGTGGAATGAAATGATAGACCTAGTGAATGGCAGAGTGAAGGCTGCAAAGAGAGAGAAGAGAATATCTGAACTTGATACATTGTTTGACATAACAACCTGCAGACATGATATCACTCTCTGTGGAACTGAAGCATGTGGCTGTTCTGGCTGTGCTGCTAGAGTTCATGTCAACTGTGACTGTCCTCTGCCTCAGAAGATTCCAAAGCTAGAACTAGAGTGGCTCCATTACCAGAGGATCAAAACCTTAGAAGTTTCTGGCTTCCGGATGGCATCTGTTGATGTGAGGGAAACAGTGAAGCAGGTGAAGGCTGCTAAGAGGAAGGAGGAAGAACAGAAGGCAGCTGAGAAGAGAAACAGAAAAGCGAAAGAAGAAAAGGAGCTACTGCTTAGAGCTGATGATGGTGATGATGATGAAGATGAGGTGACTTCCTTGTAAGAGTCTCCAGGCAGAGCAGCTCCTACTGCTGACACAGATTTTTCCAGTACTGCACCAGGCACAAGCTCCAGTGTCAACACTGGCAAAGTCTCCACCTCTGCCATGTGGAATTACATGGATATCTCAAGCACTGCTGGCGCTGCAGTCAGGTTCAAGGTGGCAAACACTCCTGCAGCAGCCATTGCAACTGGTTTTTTGCAAGATCTCATCAAAGCTGGCCATCTATCTGCTGATAAGGCAGAAAAGGACAGAGGGAGAGGGAGATCAAGGGAATTTTCTTTGATGGAAAACAAGATAAGAAGACAAAGATCATGAGGTACAATGAAGAAACTGGCCGCTTCCATCCTGATATTGGAACTGAAGAGCACTATATTCTTACCTGGGAACATGAGGGGAAGTATCTCTTCCATTGTATACCAGAAAAACCTGAAGGAAATGAGAAACCTGCACTGAAGATAGCTCAGGCGCTGTTTGAGTGGATTAGTGTTCATGGTGCTAAATATACTATTGTGGTCCTTGGTGGTGACTCCACCAACACAAACACAGGACCTGATGGAGGAGCCAGCACTCACTTGGAGAGACTGCTAGGCCACAAATGTCACTGGCTGATATGCCAGTTGCATATTAATGAACTCAGCCTCAGGCACATGATTATCAAGCTTGATGGTCCCGACACGCACAAGTCTGGGTTCAGTGGCCCAATAGGAAAACTTTTGGAGAAGATCAATGACATACCTGTCAACTTTAGCTTCAAGGCTCTGCCAGGAGAAGATATAATTGAACTGCCAGAAGACACTGTACAGAACCTTAACACTGACCAGAAGAACTGCTACCTACTGATCAAATCTCTGAAGACAGGAGATTTGGGCAAGGAAGTTGCTGGTCTGAAGTGAGGCCCACTGAATCAGTCACGTTGACTAACTACAGGTGAGGCTCTGTTGATGCTGGGATGAGGCAGCATGGTCTGAAGGGGGAAGGGTTGAAGAAGCTAGAGGTGCTGCAGAAGTTCCGCCTGGACTTCTACTTCAAGATGTATTTTGAGATCAAGGTGAAACACCACATGAGGTATGGACCTCACCATATTGTGACCGCTCTGGGACTGCTGAGAAGCCAGACCTCTGAAGTCAGGCACATAATCACTCATGTGATGGTTCGTGGAGCATATCATGCTCACAGTGAGAACCTCATTGCCTCTCTCCAGTGCAGTGAGGATGAGGAGGAGAGGGCATAGAGGGTTGAGATGACCAAGAAGATCAGAGGTAAGTCTGAGTATAGAGACATGAGTCTGAGAACTCATAGAAACCCTAAACTGAATTTTGATGCCACTTCTCCAATTACTCTGATTAATTGGGATAAGGAGAAACTGTATGAGCCACTCTTCACTTGTAAGATGTCAAGAGAAGTTGAGGAGCTTCTCAGGTCTCAACTTGAAGTTGAGAACTTCTCAGTTCACACTCAAAGCTGTGAAAGAGCAGTCCAGGAAGTTTCAGCTGCAGCTCATGCAGTGTATGGGGAAGAGAGAAGAGATGGTTTTGTTCGTGCTAGGATCGATCACAGAGAATTGTTGCCAGTTTTCAAGTCAAAGCAAGACATTATGAACATATTTTAGATCTCGACAAGACCTGCTAGACAAATCAAAACGCTTTCAGAAGAAAAAATCTCAAAACATTCAGTTGACCACCATATTATTACAAGCTGGGGGTGGAGGAGGGACTTATACAAATATTAAAGAAGAATTGCAATTGCAAGAAAAAGGTTGAACGTCACAGCAGCTTGCAGAAAGGTGGGGACACCTGCCATCACACTCAGTGATGCCGAAAAGAAAATAAATAAAAATTGGTGGAGGCGTTTCTAAAAAAAAGAAAATGTAAGACCAAGAAAGAAGAACAAAAAGATTCTGCCTGATGAAGAGAACAGCCGCGAAATGTGGCGTATAGGAGACTAAAAATCATACAATTCCTTAGTTTTGTGCCATTTTGGGTGATTTTGGTTATTTTAGGGGTTATGAACCACTTTGACTGATCTTAAATGGTCCAAGCCTGCCCGTAGAAATGCTTAAGGATGTATGTAAACAATATGAAACATATGGAGGTCATTTGAGGCTATAAGTCTTTGAAATTGGCCAAACATCCCATTTTTCGACAAAAAAGTGCGATTTTGAACACTTAAATACGATTTTTCGCAAAAATTGCAGAAGACGAACTCCTCTTAAAATTCAATTTTACATAGGAATACATACTGCCAATCTTGAAATTCCAGGTTTTTCAATATTCGACCTGAGCATGATACACCCTAGTGTACGGGTTTGTTCCAGCATGAAAGAGTCATGTGAATACTTGTGTCCCATTATACCGGGCACTGTTTGAGAGAAACATGTGCCCACATTTGTCCTTTTTGCTTACAAACGATACTCGTCTCTAAACTCTATTGAAAACTCGCACAGACCTTTAGCCACAACCACAGTGCTAACCTCGTCATAATATATATGAACGTAATGATAAAAATATTTCAGTTTGTCCATGATGTTTATATTTTCATCCGCAGGGTATGTGTGCTCGGTATGATGCAGCAAGACATAATACCGCTTGTCACACCATTCATCAACAAGACTCACATATACACAAAAAGCTAACATTCTAGTTAATCACTACGCAAAGATAAGTCACTTAAACAGAGACAACAACCAGAAACGCGCAGACAGACAAACAGCCAGACACAAGAAAACCTACGGACTCGACACGACCATTACACCCTTCAATACAGACCAGACCACTAAGATCATCAAAAACATTAAGAATTCGAAGGCTACTGGACCAGACAACATATCTAACATACACCTTAAACACTTGGGCTCAGAGGGAGTACTAGCTCTCACAAATATCAGCACATATTCATAACAACACTATTATTCCTGACATATGGAAACAGGGTAAATTATTACACTACTCAAACCAAACAAAAATCCAACAGAACCAGCTTCCTATAGACTCATTACTTTACTATGTACACTAGGGTGGCCCACTTTTCAATTTTTGTTTAAAAGTATAGGTTATCGTAGTTTTTCCCATTATTTGGCACTATACTAACACATTGGTACCATTTTTACAAAAATTGATCAATATTTAGGGGTCTCGCATCGACCTTGAAATTACGAGTTTTTTGGTAAAAATGCGTACTTTTTAACTTTTTATTGAATCAAGATGAATCATTAAGTAGGGATGTTTTCTGAATCCTCTTAATGAGAGAAGTCGTTTGGTGTGCCGTCAAATGTCATACGACTAACGGTTTAAAAGTTGTGCCTGTATACAGGTAATACCAATGTGCTAGTTTAGTGCCAAATAATGGGAAAAACCACGATCACCTATACTTTTCAAAAAAATCAGCAAATAGCAGACAAATAAGGAAGAAAGAAACAATAACTTAAACAATCACTTTTGCATTGTATTGACCACTATCACACGTCACTGGCTGCAACGTTGTCCCTCTGTGCTATGTCATCGGCGAGTGATGACTTCTTGAAGTCGCCGAGCTCTTTCCGGTTCTTTTCCACCACTTGCAGAAGATCCTGCAGCTGTGCCTCGTCCTTTGTGACCGTGTTCGCATAGTCTTGTATCAGTTGGACTCCTCTTTCAGCGACGTCATTGGTGACCTGGAGATTAGAGATCACATCCTTCAGACGACAAAAGTCCTCGTTCTCGTCCCACTTATCAGTTGGCAGGGTGAGCCACGAAGACCCATACATCTTCAGACCTGCAAATAAGAACCAGGAGGACTCGTCGATCAGGTCGGGGAGTAGCGTCATCTCATCGACTGAGACGTTCTCGTATGTGAAGTCTTTGGGTACAGGGAGGTGGGACAGCTTCTCTGCCATCTGTTGCTTCACAGTGCCATCCACCTTGTTGCTGCATAGAGCGAAGATGACGGTCTGAGGCCTCAGATACCAGAAGTGCCGCCTCATCACTGCCAGTGACGCTTCTGCCACCTCGCGGTCCACTGCCCTATACCTCAGAAAACGCTGGTATAGTACCAGGTCATTCAACGGCGCATCAGCTGCTACATGGGCCGCCAACCAAGCTGGTACGTACAGAAGAGCGATGAACACCACGATCCTGTGCAGTTTGTCGACCAGCTCGGCGTCGAGCTCCAGCTGCCTACTGAACATCAGCAGTTTTGTGTAGTAGATGACCTGAAACAGAATAGGCACCATTGTAAGTAAGACAGGTTTATTGTTACCAATTACTTTGTTTGCGTTATAATGAAATGTTTATCTTTGAATAACATTTAAACTTATCTCTAGATTATTTTTGTTTGAAAATACTAACTTTAGCCATCCATCTTGCGTGGTGGTAGGCTCCTGGGCGCATGAGGTGAATGCCACGGCGTGGTTGTGTCCCGAGTACCAGGAGCGTGATCTCTGCCACTTCCCGGTAATCGTCTCTGACGAAACCAGAAGCTGTGCTCAGGAAGCTGACCGCCGCGTCCCGGAGTTCTATTAGCCACGTACTCTCTGCCAGATTCTCGACCTGCAGCTTGCAGTAGGTCGAGAGATCGAGCTCGTCCCATCTTCAAAAATAATAAACAAGAAAATTGTGTGAGAAAACCCTGAAGTTCCGGTTTGGCTTGCTGTTTTATAAACTAGTGGAATATCATGTGTGTCCTAACTTTACCTTGCACAAAAAATGAACTAACCTTCTCTTCAACTGCTGAAACAAAGGATCAGTTGGTGCCGTAGTCCTTCCGAGCAGGGTGACGGCTACTGCCCCCACGATAAGCTCTAGGACGTGATGACGGCATCCCAGCTGGAGTAGCTGTAGCTTTCTTTTTACAGCGAAAACTTTATCGTTCCCGCTCATCGTTGCCACCCGAGGACCACGTTGTTCGAGGTAGAAGTCAATGTCTTCTTTCTTGTCCTTGTCG
Organism: Bathynomus jamesi; assembly: GCA_023014485.1. Classification (NCBI taxonomy): domain Eukaryota; kingdom Metazoa; phylum Arthropoda; class Malacostraca; order Isopoda; family Cirolanidae; genus Bathynomus; species Bathynomus jamesi. The sequence goes on along the minus strand of JAJOZX010001731.1, from coordinate 515,442 downwards.
AACAGCAGTCGATTCTTCTTTATATCTTCGACAGCGTCAGATGCTCCGATATCCCACAGCTTGTCCACACTGTCCGAAAACTTCTGCCGTTTTCCTCCGGCGTCAGTTTCTCGTTTTCTGCTCTTTTGGAGTAAGTGTCACTCTTTCCACAATGCCTCTAGCTTCCGTTCGCAGTTGAACTTTGTGATTGTTTTAATGCGGGCCATTTTCCAAAACTTTAAGACGTTGTTTACGGTTTCTTTGAATGCGTCTTTCCTGTTAGCAGTGTACTGGATAACACTGAAGAAGTATTGCAAAACCTGCCGTGTTGTTGGCAATTTGCTACCACTGATGGAGGACGACGGTTGGCCAACTAAAAAAATTTCCGAGGCCGATCTTAGAGAAGGTAGCGATGTTATTTTCGCCTTTCCTTTTGATGACTCTCTATTTGTAGCTTCAAGAGGTCTTCCAGTTATGGTTGCCATCGATTTGTTCATGACAAAGGATGAGGAACTCAGACAGAATTTCAAAATGTTATGATCTGCAAAAAAAGAAATAGGTTAGGTATCTGGCACAGGCATAGTGCATTTTCTAATTACCTATATACATTATACATTCCGCCCGGGTATGGTGACTCATTTTTTTGAAAAGTATAGGTGATCGTGGTTTTTCCCATTATTTGGCACTATACTAGCACATTGGTATTACCTGTATACAGGCACAACCTTTAAGCCGTTAGTCGTATGACATTGGCAGGCACACCAAACGACTTCTCTCATTAAGAGGATTCAGAAAACATCCCTACTTAATGATTTATCTTGATTCAGTAAAAAGTTAAAAAGTACTCATTTTTTAAAAAAAACTAGTAATTTCAAGGTCGATGCGAGACCCTAAATATTGATTAATTTTTGTAAAAATGGTATTTATGTGCTAGTATAGTGCCAAATAATGGGAAAAACCACGATCACTTATACTTTTTAAAAAAAATTGAAAAGTGGGCCACCCTAATGTAGTACACCTTCCAAAGTAACAGAAAGACTAATCTTACAAATCACCAACCCACACATACCACTATCGCCTACTCAACATCGATTCAGACCTCACCACTCAACCACGACAATACTCACTGACGTCACGCAGCACATTATGGATGGCATCAACTCCAGACGAACAGCTCAACGTACACTATTAGCAACAATAGACATTAGTAAAGCATTTGATGCTATCCCACGCTTCCCTCTCATAAACAAAATACTCAACACAAACATGCTCAATAACACCAAAAGGTGGCTGAGCAACTATCTTTCAGGAAGATACTCACTAAGGTGGAGTGAAAATATCATTTTTGGATTTTTAATTTACTTGAGTGTGGAAAAGTTGCCAATGGGCTTTAGAAACAAGCATGTGAAATTATAATACAATTGAAGCATTGCTTGATTGACCACCAGCGATTTTAATATATGGCATATTTCATGTTTTAACGATCGCTTTGCCCATCAGGAGTCATCCAAGATGCTGGTCTTTCATCCATGTTTATGCAAATAATTAACAGCTTAGTTTGCTGTAGACTGTGTTATTGCATACTTGAGGTTGACATTTAAGATTACAACATGTGTGGAATGTAAATTAATGGCAATTACAGAGGGTGGCCAAATTTAGAGCTGATGTGAGTAAGTGAGATAAGAAAGAGTTTAGTTAACCATACATTGATTTAATGCTAGTTTCAGTGATGGTAGTGATTTGGTGCGATAACATATGCAGTCCGTGAGTCAGAGGGGATGGGAGATTGGGAGTGGGGGGAGAGTGAGTAATATGCAAAGCGCGGCTGCTCCGCCAAGCTCAGTGCACATGTGGCAGTGAGAATTGAAGGTTATTTGTGCTGTTATCATCATTTTTTCGTGAAACTTGATATTAAAAGTAAGTTAATTACATATTGATATCTGTTTATAGGTGTTTGACAAGTGAGTGTGACAGTATTAATTTGATATTTCTTTTTCTTGCAGAAATTCTTTAATAGTCTTACATTGCTTACAATTTATAATAATTGTTTTTTTTTTTCAGAATGGAAATTATTACGAGGGAGAAGGCGGCATGTGTGATTTTTGGCGCGCCACGCGAGATACCCACAAATGTTCTTCCCACCTACGCTGATGTTATGAAGGCTTACATCCATACAAGACAACAGCTGACAACGAAGAATAACAAATATCCACCGTTCGCCGAAGTATCAAAAAAAGTTTGCGTTGATGTTGAACTTGTTTGGGAGAAAGCGTCTCTTCCGACCGTGACGCACGGACGAGTGATTGAAACGCTCAGACCGTACAACGAGAAATACAAGAAAATCTTGAAACCATACAAGGCTCGGAAGGACAACGACAACTACAAGCAACAACTTGAACAGTTCAGAAAAGACGCAGATAAACTCTTCGACATTAGCAAATGCAAATGTGTAGATTTCGTCATGAGCTGTAAGTGCGAAAGAGCGGACAAAGTACCACTCAAAGAAAGAAAGTTTCTAGAGGACCAGAGAGGAGCCAGAAAGATGATTATAGGAGGCATCGATTTGGTGGAAACAACAAAGCTACAGAAGAAAATATCCAGGAAAGTCTGTGAATCGAGAAGACACAGCATTCACCAAGAACAATCGAAACAGCAATGCAATTCTGGAAGCTACAACGAGGAAGACAAGGACGACGACACCGACAACAGCGACGAAGAATACACCCTATCTAAGTCACACTGTAAACCTGATCTATCGACACTGGAGAGTAAACGTCAAAGAATGACGATGACTGTATGATTACCATGTTTGGCTAAAGCGTGCGATAGAACGGGCGTCTCAGATCGAGCAGCAGCCGTTATTGCCTCATCCGTGCTACAAGACATTGGAATTGTGTCTACAAATGACACCTCCAAAGTCATTGATCGTAGTAAAATTCGCCGAGAAAGAAGTAGAACTCGTCAAGAACTGACAAAACTAGACAGCAGTATGACAGACTTGCCTGGATTGTACTTCGACGGTCGAAAGGATAGAACGATGAAAAATGTACGAGACGCCGCAGGACATGGCCACCGGGACAGAGATACAGAAGAGCACGTCAGCATTATTTGTGAACCAGGTTCGTCGTACTTTGGCCACGTGACGCCGTCAAGTGGATCAAGCAAGGCGATTTCCAAAGTAATCTTTGAATGCTTGGCTGCGCGAAGTGTGGATCTCGACAGTGTGAAAGTCGTCGGATGCGACGGAACCGCTGTCAACACTGGACATAATGGCGGAGTTATTCGGCAGCTTGAGGAATTACTACAAAAACCGCTGCAATGGCTCGTGTGCTTATTACATGCTAACGAGCTCCCCTGCGACACCTGTTTCAGCATTTAGATGGAGCAACTACAGGACCTAAGTGCTTCTCAGGACCGATAGGGAAATCTCTCACAGCATGCACGGAACTCCATATAACATCGTATGAACCTATATCTCCATTACAGCCACTGCCGCATGTTGACGTGAAGGACCTGAGCACTGACCAGCAGTACCTGTGGCAGATGTGTCAAGCTGTCAGTGAAGGACACTGTCCCTGTGATCTAGCATTGCGAAAACCGGGACCATTGAACCACTCGCGATGGTTGACAACTGCCAACAGAATCCTCCGCCTCTATGTTGGCCTCGATGCACCATCCAACAACATCAAAACTCTTGTCACATTCATCATCCGGGTCTACGCCCCAACATGGTTCGCCATCAAGACGCAGCCATCATGCAAAGATGGAGCCAAACATCTGCACGGGATGATGGTGAGAACACGGTACCTCAGCTCCTCTCTAAAGAAAGTCGTTGACCCGGTGATTCGGCGAAACGGCTTCTGCGGACACCCCGAGAACGTGCTATTAGCCATGATCACAGATGAGCGACCACATATAAGGGAACTCGGACTCAGAAGAATCATGAAGGCAAGATCACATGTGTCTGCAAACAAAATCCGCAGGTTTCGAGTGCCACCGCTCAACCTCGACGCGACCGAATACCAGGACATGGTCGATTGGCAGACTTTGACCGTGACGGAGCCTCCTGTTACGATGGATATGACGGACAACGAATTGAACGACATGATCTCTGCTCAAATTTCACCAAGTGTCCTCTTCCCTCGCTTCCCTTGTCACACACAGGCGGTGGAAAGATGCGTGAACCTAGTTACCGAAGCTTCAGCCGCTGTGTGTGGCGAGACGTCCCGCCATGGATTTATTCGGGCTCGCGTCGCTTCTCGGCAGCTTATGCCGAAACTTGAGTCTAAACGTGACTATCAATTCTGAATTAACCATGCATGCATAACTCAGACTCTATCGTTAGCATAATAGTGTGCCAAAATAACTAAAAATATATAGTCTGATGTTTACTCGTATTTTAGGTATTTTTGTGTAAAATCGTATATTATTGTAAACTTATAACGTCTGGTGGTCGATCAAAAGATTGTCTGATTTTAATAAACTTTTTTGCATATTGTTCTATTAGTCCATTGGCAACTTTTAAAACCTCAAGTAAGTTAAAATTCACAAAAAAAATTTTTGGGCCATTTTCACTCCACCCTAATACTCACATGTCACATTTAATGGCAAGTCATCCCAAAACAAGCTTTTTCCGAACGGGGGTCCATCAAGGCTCTGTTCTCTCACCAACACTGTTCAACTTATACATGCATGACATTCCAACATCCATAGATAACAAGCTTACCTTATCATCATATGCAGATGACATCACTCTAACATCCACCCACAACAACATCGACACCGCTACAAATAATCTACAAACATACATAAACAGTATACAAGACTGGCTCACACACAATAAACTCAAAGTAGCGCCCACAAAATCAACCATCACCTTGCTTACAAGCAATACAAAAGAACACCAGATAACTCCACAGCTTAAACTGAACAACACCAACATTCCACACACTCAAAGACAAAATACTTGGGATCACATACAACACATCATTATCTTTTGCAAACCACATTCAGGACATTAAAAACACGCTTAGGGTACTAACAGGCACAAACTTTGGACACCAGCAGGAAACAACATCACTCATATACAAACAATATATTCGCTCAGTTATGGACTATGCTAGCCTATGCTGGGCACCCATTATCTCAAACACACACATAAACACCTTACAGACAATACAAAACAACGCACTTCGTATCATTATAGGATGCACTCAAAGAACACCTGCACACAGAAACAAACATACTGAAAGTTAGGGAACATTTAGACATGAGGGGAACACAATTCATGGCAGCAGCGACAACTAACCCACAACAACCTTGCCACTACATGTACAATCATGCACCGACACCTCGCACCCTTAAGATAATACCAGAGAGACATTATAACCAAATACTCCATTCCATACCACGCCCCACAGACATCACACTGTACAGAAAACACATACACACACACCTAACCCACAAAGCACCGACACGACTCAGTCCGAATGTGGTCCTAGGTGCGAAGCCGCCCCCATTAACAGGTCAGAGATCAGCTTCAGCAGATCGGATCGAGTTAACTTAGCACGATTCCGCTGTGGACATCACCCCAACTTACAGACATATAAACACAGACTAGACAACTCCACAGACGACACCTGCCACCTATGCCAGGACACACCACAAACAATTGAACATTATGACAGACTGTACCACTCTAGCACAACATAGAACACAACACAACATCACTAGTGCGCTGAACCTCTGGTCCACTCCGGAGAAGGCGATCGGTTACCTGCGTGCCGCCGGCTTGCTCGATCAGGGAGGGCTGAAAGGCTAAACAACAACAACAACAACAACAAGACTCACTACCCAAACCCGTTGCTTCTCTTCTGCACGTGTTGTTTCTTTCACTTCAGGGTGTATATATACATACACGCCTTTACGCACTTTAGCCGTATGACGTAGTCCATTTTACCGTTTGTGCCACGAAATCCGGCAATGGTCTCGCCAGAATAACCGTAAAGTATTTGAACCTCTTGTTCCTCACGCTTTGTACGTTCAATGTAGCCTTCAAAGCCTCAAAGGAGGGAGGAATAGGGATTCTTTCAGTATCCACCACATCTGTAGAATTTGTCGAATACCACTTCATAAATGTTGAGCACACAATATCAAAGTTGGCTATCACTTTTACCGTCTCCGCAAGAATTCTTCAAAATACACGTCTGCGATCCAGGGTTTGCAGTGGTCAACTCATCTGAGCACGCAGGGGTAGAGATACGCCCAGGTAGTAGCAGAAGTAAGTGACCGTTTGATTGATCATACAGTGGGCGGAGCTTAGAATTTTTCCTGCACATACACGCGAACACACACACACACACACACACACGAATGAGAAAATGAAACGCTAATTGAAACGTGATTTTTTTTAATAAACATATCATCAAGTAAATAATTCATGGTGTGTATATATATATATATATATATTCAAATACGCGTAATAAATAAAATAATCATATCGTTAACAAGTAAACAGACACATGTACATATAACTATATAACTATAATATATATATATTATATATATATATATATATATATATATATATATGAAAATTATTTCACGAAAGTAACACGTGAAAAATATTTATGATGAATAAAACCACGAAGGAAAGGAAACACAAAATGGTGCTCAAGCGCTTTCGTCTAATGACATCCTCAGGAACACTGAAGTACATAAAAGGGTTACAGCCTATCTATAAAATTGGTTGTAAACAATGTGATTCCTTTTACATAGGTCAGACGGGAAAGGATTTGCACACACGTATGAAACAGCATCAATATTCCGTTAGAACAGGACAGTTGTCCAGTGCCCTTTTTGTCCATTTGTCAGAGTTATCCCACTGTATTGATTGGAATAATGCTTCAGTTTTATTCCACTCTAGCAACATTGTTAATAGAAATATTCTTGAGTCTGCCATTATCCAACTTTCAAATAACTTCAACATAAGCAAAGGTCTTTTTCAACTCGATCCTGTTGTTTTGAATTCCTTCAAAACAGATTTAGATAAGAAGGGTAGAACGCTAAATCTTTGATAAACTTGTATGCTACTTTATTAACTTTTAATTTTCATTTTATTTTTATATATATCGAAACTTGACCATAAAAGGCAAAGTGTTAAAACCCGGGCAGATTTCCAGTATAAATTTGTATTTTTATAATTAATTTGATCTTATGCTAAAAATCGATATTTTTCCTTACAAATCTGATAATCCTTTAATTTTTAATTTTTATTTTTACTTCTCCGTTTATTGCATATATATGTGTATATATAGATATGTATGTGTATATATATATATATATATGTATGTATGTATGTATGTTTTTTTTATTTTATTTTCTGTCTGTAACCTATATATAGGCTGTAACCCTTTTATGTACTTCAGTTTTCCTGAGGATGTCATTAGACGAAAGCGCTTGAGCACCATTTTGTGTTTCCTTTCCTTCGTGGTTTTATTCATCATATACAGGGCGTCCCAAAAAAATGTATACACACTTTAACAGCTGATAGCTCAATTGATGTTTCTTTCTTTCGAAGTTAAACCCATTAGAATTAATAATGGCAGTCAGACTAAGCTTTGAACAAAGGAAATTCATTCTAAAATGCTACTGGAAGTGTGAAAACGCAGTTGAAGTGCAAAGACAGTTTAGGAGAGAGTTTCAAACAGATCCACCAACGCGACTTACCATCACTCGAATTAGAGATAAGTTTGAAGCCGATGGAACTGTTCAGAATGTCCACAAGAAGCGTTCCGGAAGACCACGGACATCGACAAGCCCCACAAAGCAAGAAAGAGTACTGGAAACGTATCACCAAAGTCCAAGAAAATCTGTGCGGCAAGCGAGTCGTGAGGTAGGAATTTCAGAATCGTCTGTCCAACGCATTTTGAAGCGCTGTCAATGGAAAGGTTAAATTCCAAGATTAGTCCATGCTATTAATGAAGATGATCCGGACCGAAGAGTGGAGTATTGCGAGTGGTACTTGGCACGATGTGGATGTGGATTGGACGAAGGGGTTTCGTAGAATACCCTCCGCGTTCACCAGACCTCACACCACTAGACTTTTTTTATGGGGATACTTAAAAGACCAAAGTCTACGCTATAAAACCTGCAACAGTCGCTGAATTGAGAGCAGCCATTGAACGAGAATGCAAACAAATACCAAACGAAATGTTTCGTGATGTTTGCGATTCCATTGCTTCGCGTTATCAGCAGTGCCTGGACCAGAACGGACGTCAGTTTGAAAACAGGCGTTGACAAAACAATTAAATAATGTCTGTAGATTCTATTACATTTTGAAAATGAAATGTATTTTAATAAACACTGCCTTTATAAGTATTTAAAGTGTGTATACATTTTTTTGGGACGCCCTGTGTATATATATATATATATATATATATATATATATATATATATATGTGTGTGGTGTGTGTGTGTGTGTATATATAACAAAACAATCAAGGTCTATGTACCCAAAGGGTATGGTGTCGTAAGTGCCAGCACCTGGTAACGTTTCCTATACGTTTTACGACACACTTTCATACCTCTAAGCTCCTTCACGTCCCCCAGCTTCTGTTCCCGAAAATTGTGGGTCCGAACGGTCAGCTGGGGCGGTTGGTCGCCCTCATCTTCTAAGCATATTAGCTCCTTCAACGAATCAAAGTTAACGATCCGTCGGTTCGCCTGGTTAAGCGTGATGCTCTTCGCCCTCACGATATATTTCAGCTCCTCCACCACCATCACCCGTACCCCATAAGTTTTTGGACCTGTTGATACAAAAGAATCAGCGTATGCACTATCACAATGCTCATCCTTGATCTTATTAGTTAACTCTCCGAAGAATTCTCCAATAGGCGGCATGTATTCACCCTCCCTATCTGTGAATATCACACTATCTGTCTGGATACAGGACCCTTCGCCCAAGAGAATGCAAAAGTCGCCAAAGTTTGATGTGAGCCTATGCGGTTGTGAAGCTGGGATGTTTGTAACACGTGAGGTATATGTGGCCAATTCAGTGATGTTGTGGTTTATTATGTACGTATTACCTACATTCACGATCTCCATGACCTTTTTATCGGGAGCATTGGCATAATCCCACACCTGGTTATAACTTTGGGCTAGATGAACGTTCCCCTTGCCCGTATTCTGTGCAAATTTTACTCAAAGACTATTTAGGCACAAATTTGCACTAAAACGCTTACACGGGTTCTTTGCAATTTGGGCCCGGTCAAGTTGTATCCCTTCACGGTCACGGTAGCGCTGAATATACGCCGATTTTTCATCTTCGGTCTCAAAGAACTTGGTATTTGTGGAAAAATAGGAAAATGGATCCATGCCTTTCTCTCTGACAGAAAACAAATAACAACTGTAAATGGAGCAAGATCTATAGAAAAAGAAGTGATTAGTGGAGTGCCGCAAGGCACAGTACTAGGACCAATTCTATTCATTATAATGCTAAACAATATAAACTGTAACCTAGGAAGCTCTCTCCTGTCATTCGCAGATGATACCAGAATACTAAGACCAATTACAGAAAAAGAAGACTGTGTAGAGCTACAAAAAGATCTACAAACTATATATGCATGGGCAGATGCAAACAATATGGCCTTCAATGAAAACAAATTTGAACTAATTAAGTATGGACCAAATAAATACCTGAAAGAACAATTCAACTACACTGGACCCACAGGAAAAGATATTGCACAAACTGATCATGTCAGGGATCTAGGGATTATATTATCAGAAGATGCACCATTCAACAGGCACATTGACAAAGTAACCTCATCATGCAAACAACTAATAGGTTATATACTGAGGACATTCAGAACTAGGGACAGTATGACCATGCTTACCCTGTGGAAATCACTTGTCCTTCCACGCATTGACTACTGCTCCCAATTATGGTTTCCCCACAAACAGAATGAATTGCAAAAAATTGAGGGCCTACAAAGAACCTTTACCTCGTATATTAAACAACCTGATGGGCAACAGGTGAGGAAAAACAAATTAAACTACTGGGATAGGCTTAGAGGCCTCAACCTTTATTCCATAGAGAGAAGGTTTGAGAGATACATCCTAATCTACACCTGGAAAATTCTAGAAGGGCTTTTAGTTGCCCCCAATACTAAACCAATTGTGCCCACCTTAACAAGAACTGGTAGAATGTGTAAAAAATATCACCTCCCACCAAACAGTCTGAGAAGGATTCAAACTCTTCAATATAATAGTATCTCTAGGCAGGGTTCTCGCCTGTTTAACTCCTTGCCTCAGTACCTTAGAGATATAAGTGCAGTCCCAGTAGATACTTTTAAAAAACACTTGGACATGTTTTTAGCCAACATACCCGACCAACCCACAGTGTCAGGGTATTCCTCTGCCAGACCAGCCCCCACAAATTCAATAGGGGACCAAATCGTATGGCAGGAGCAAGAGGAAAGAAGGGTGGCGACCCCGTCGTGGCCCCGCCTCAGGAGGCGCTGAGCGGACTTCGTGGGAGCAGCGCACCCTTGAGGCAGAAGCGCTTTAAGGTAAATTAAGGTAAACTCCTCATGGATACCCTGATGCTTCTACCTTATCCCTCATAAAAGTGTTTATATATGGCATGAAAAGGTTGGGTAGCTTCTGAAACCTCCACACTTCATATATGTTCAATATTCTGTAGCCGTGGCGAAAGGCTAGGGACAGCTCTGATTGGCTGTGCGATTACAGGCCCCGTTTTTCTCCTCTGCGCACTTCACGCAGAGGGGAAACGTGAGCTTTTGCTCTATAACGATGGTCAATATCGGCATCCAAAAATCGCGAGGGGGGAGCACGTCTACGAAAGAAAGACCGAAATAAATCTTGTTCAAATTTGCTGAGAACTCTTCGATGGTGGGCACAGCTGGACCCAACAGTTTTTCAGGTGCTCCTACGGGGTACGGATTGTTCTTCATCACGTAGGGGTATAAAGAACAGAAGTCGTAGTTATGGAGTTTCACGACCTTCGCAGATGGAAAGTATAGCTTGAAGGGATTTGTACGCCCACCGAACAAACTATCACCGCATTTGAGAGGATACAACACCATTGAACGTTTGATTGTGTTTATTTCTTCCCGGTACTGACCATCTGTTTCCATCCGTGCATCATATTGATGCTCCCACAAGACCCCTTGTGTGAATTGGGAACCTATGAGCTGATCGTGGGCGCGGGTCCACACAAGACTGTCGGAAGGAGATCTACCGTGGATATCTCCCACAATACCACACTCAGGACGTGGGCATCCATGCCACCAGCAACCGTTAAAGGAGTACGCAGTCTTCTGACCAGTGACACGGTCTTCGCTTTGACCGTCCACCCAAAAAACAAGACCATTGACTTTGATGGGGACTTCCCCCGTGTTGCGGGCATGTTTTATGTATACACCGGTCTGCTGCTGTAGATGTATGAGCCAGTAAATAGCCTTATGCCCATAACTGGCTAATTTACAAGGTGTGAATGATAAAGTGTCTAAATTGAACATTACCTCTTATTTGCATCTGTATAAGTTTGTTTCTTCTTTTCAAGGGATCGCCTGTAAATATCTCCGATGAGTCGTGTTCAAGCAGCCCCGTATAAAGGAATTGTGTCAAATTTGGCGCCGTTATGGGCAAGAATGTACACAGTCACTTTTTTGAACTTGTTTGCTAACTTGACAATATAGGACACAAAGAGTTCCACGGAGTTGTCGTGTGCGATCGTTTTAAAAACGTTTGTCCGTTTACCAAATTTGTGACATTCATCACACTCGACTTCCATGCACTCATGGCAGATAGTCTGGCTTACAAGTAGGTGTGGGTTAACCTCTTTGGTTTCAGCAAATGTATATGTTTCTATATCGTAGTACATAGTAAAGCAAGGTCTATTTTTAGGCTTAACATCTTTCATATAACATGCATGCTTTATACCGTTTGTCTTATATTTCTCATGGCATGTAGAACAGTGAATTCCACCACATTTATGCGTAAATCTCCCCCAATTATCCATCATATGAAACATACCACATTCACAGATTCTCATTTTCTGCACGTGCTAATTAACTTATGGAGCTCAAAGCATTTATTATTTATTGAAAAATGTGGAGCTTTTACACTGCTCACATACCATGTGGCAATCCTTACAATGTTTCATTATGTTGTCCGCAAACTCGAGACATCCTTTATGAAAATCATGATGCCTTCCATATTTTCGACTTTTATCATAACTCGCGTAAAGGTTCCTTATATTACGGATGGGTAGATACGTTAACCCTGACAGCCCTAAAATAAGTAAAATCTCTCACACTGCTTTTAAAAACATACACAGTCCTACCTCGATCATCCAATCAGAATACAACTATACGAAAATTCATTACCTGCTCTACCCTTCTCTGCAATTCAGGGCCCATATTATAGTCAAATTCGATCTTGCAATTTGCGGCCAGTGTACGGGCACGCTGCACAACCGTAGGCAACGAAAATATTTTGACCCAGGTATTTAGTACAGTGAACATATGAGCTAAGACTACTGCTATAAAGCCGCAACTACGATCGGTGTTTATATGTCCTCTGTAAATAGCACGAGAATTGAAGTTAAGAGTATAACGTCTGCCATTATGAACCGCAACACGGAATACCCAGTCAATATCTATCGTGAAGTTGTCGATATTGAAAGCTGTACTACTTTGAGAGGCCTGTATTATACTGCCCATAATATAATCTATATCTACAGCAGCAAAGCGCCTGTATGGTATTACTACCCAACAATCATCTATATCCCCGTCATCTGACCCGAACCCGAAGGACAACCTCGTTCTGACTTCACGACCGTCGCTGTTCTAAAAGGCAAACTCCACAATACATTCAACTGCCCGCCGTAGTCCATGTTCAACACCATTGTTATACATGGTTCGCTGGTCAAACCTGACTACGTACCGACTTCTAGTCAGGGCTGGGGGTAGCGGTGCGCACCAGTTCGAATGTTGTACCAGCTTCTACAGAACGAAAAGCTGGTGCTGCTGCAGGGGATGCGACTGGAATTGAACAGGAGTAAGGGGACACATTTTTATTAGTAGGGGGGAAATAGCGTGAGGGTTGTATCGTAAGACGTAGAACGCTATGAGTCAATTAGTGGGGGTCTAACAGCCAGTGCACTCCTGGCACGCTTTATACCTGACATGGAAAGCGATTCATCATCATGCCTCCGCTTTGAATTGTGGCGTGAGGGCGTTACAGGTGTCACTGTTGTGAGTTCGCTAGCGGGGATAGAGCCTGTAGCCATAACTGCACTGTCATCGGAATCGTCTGTAATATTGATGATGGGAACATGATGCTGTACCTCATCGTCATTCACAGTTCTTGAAAAGAAGAAAAACAAGACTGTAAAATATAAAGAACATCACAAAATTTTATTATATTTTGTAAATGATCCACTGAGGAGTGTGACGTGTTAGAGATGGATTCTGTAGAAAAATTCAGGTTCACGAGCCCGTCCACGTGTATTATATCTGGCCCTACAGGTTGTGGTAAAACTGTGTTTATGTTTAAATCATTAAAGATAAGGGGTAGATGTTCCTAAAATTTGTGCATAAAGTCATATGGTGCTATTCGACATACCATTCAGTACTCAACGAGTATCAAGATGATATTTTGTTCCACAGAGGTGTATATGACGTTAATTCGTTAAAGGGAAATGAACATACAGTCATTGTAATAGACGATCTCATGTTAGAAATGGCTGAAACGTTTGCCGAGATATTTACAGTGTTCTCCCACCATCTTAACATAAGCGTGTTCTTCAACAACCAGAATCTTTTCCTCAAAAATAGATACATCCGCGATGTGTCGTTAAATACGCAATATATAGTCTTATCCGCGCAATGTAGAGCTGTGTCACAAATTGAGGTATTAGCCAATCAAATGTTTCCGAATCAGCGTAAGGATTTTTTGGAAGTTTATAAAGAAGCTACAAGTCAACGTTAAGGATATTTGCTTTGTGACCTTCATCCGCAAAACAAGTTTAGGGTGCTTCTAAGAACGAATATATTGCCAAATGAGCTTCAAACGGTGTATATTCCAGAATGACAAAGAGGCTAAAGAAATACCATTAATTAATAAAAATCTATCATCGACGGCACCGGACATTGCAGCAGATGTTTGTTAAAAATTTTGACTCCTACTTTTTAAAATGCATGTGCGAAATCTGGTCTTAATGTTATAAAATGTAATGTACCAATGAAACCCCCTCATAAAGCTCGCCTACGCTGTTACAAGGACATAATACGTACATTCGCTCGTAAAAGTCAAACTGTGGGGAAGCAAAAAAGAATTATTGTACAAAGAGAGGGTTCTTTCATCCCCATCTTATTTTCAGTTTTTAGACCTTTACTGACTAGATTAATATAATAAAGAAAGTACTCGTGATTCCGCACTAGGAGTATGCTTCATTGCAGAGCTCAAAGAGTGCAGATACGATTCTAGAGCCCCGTAAAAGCAAGCTTAAAAGAATGGAAGAAGCTCTACAGAAATTTCTTCATGAGTACGAAAATAATAAGAGTCCGACAGAGGTCCCCGTGGTGAATAGGCACAGCCCAGACAACGTTTAGCATGGTGGCATAGGGTTTGGGGTCGACGCTAGAGATGACTAGTCAAAGAATAACGGGTCGGCCCCACAACATATCTAACATGTATTAAAAAGCAGTCTCCCACATACGTTGAGGCTTAAGTCTTTATAATCTATTGAGTGAGGACCCCATTATACAGTGGACAGATGCAGGTGAGGTCGTTGTTGAATGAACAATGGTACACGGCTCGAGTATCGTAGACATCGTCCATCACCTCGTTAGAAAGTGGGATAGTCCCTCACCATTAGGATGGAAGCATATTGAAGCAAACTAAAACAAACAAATGTCCCCAAAAGTTTGATAGGAAACCTGAACAGGTTAAAAGACTTGGAACAAGCTTCGTATTGCCACAACTGAGCACGCCATCACCCCCAGCTGTAGTATCTCTGTAGAGGAGAAAGAAGAGGCCAAACAACAACTGTCAACCCTCTCCGCGTGCCTCTAAAATATGCAAATGAGTAACATATTAAGAAAACTTTATTATCACATTTCTAGCCCAGCCTCCGACGGCGGCGTTCATAGACTGTACAGAAGTTTTTATAATGAAGGAGTAGGAAAAAAAGATGTTGAGAGGTTTTCGCAGGAGCAGGATGCTTATACACTTCATAAACCGGTGAGAAAAAGGTTTAAAACAGCCAAAACAACAGCGGCATTGATTGACTCTATTTGGCAAGCGGATTTACAGACATTCAAAGATATTCAGTGTATAATGGTGGTTACCGCTACATCCTGTTCATAATAGATGTATTCTCTAGATATCTGTGGTTAATTACTCTGAAAAATAAATCGCCTGAAATAGTTGCTAAAGCTACCAAAACGCTGATGTTGAAAGAAAACAGGATTCCTGGCTATTTCTGTACGGATATGGGGAAAGAATTTATAGGCCGAGCCTTTCAGAGCATGCTGACAGAGTTTAATAACAGCTACTACACTAGCAATTCTATAAATAAGGCCTCTTTAGCTGAAAGAGTTCAACGTACCAGAAAGGAACGCATGCATCGCTATTTTACACATAAAAACACATACAGATATATAGACATTCTGGAATCGCTGGCCTCATCATACAACCGTTCACAGCATCGTGCGAATGGCACAACACCTAACGAGGTTTTAGAAAGAGGTACACACACAGAGCATGAGGTGAGAAGAAATATTTGTAGAACGCCAGTAGGATGGGCACAAAATGGACGAGTGCAATGCAATTGCAAATGTTGATCAATGTTAAAATGAAATGTTGCATAAGTTATGCAACAAGGGATGTTGCAAGTTGCTGTGAAACAATGGGAGGGGGATGTTGCAAGTTGTTATGCAACAAGGGATGGGCGAAGGTTGCATAAGTTATGCAGCAAGGGATGCTGCAAGTTGTTATGCAACAAGGTGAGGGGATATTGCAAGTTGTTATGTAACAATGGAATGTTGCAAGTTGTTCTGCAACAAGAATATGTTGCACGTTGTTGTGCGACAAGGGGAATGTTGCAAGTTGCTATGCAACACGGGGAGTGGCAATGTTGCAACAGCGGAGTTATCCCCCAAGAGAAAGAGAGATGAGAAGGAGAGAAAGGAAGAGGAGAAGTGTTCGCCTGACAGGAGCGAAGCGCATATTAAGACTTCAGCGGAGCGACCGTTGTCATAATATGTTCCTAATCAGCCATCTGGCTTAATCAGCCAGTTGGCTTATCTGGCTGAGTTGCCAGATTGCGCTATTTATTTAATTATCTGACTTAACCAGCCAGTTGGCTTAGAAGGCGTAAATGGCTCGTTCAGGTGTACAGGTTGAGTTGCCAGATAGCGCTATTTATATAATTAATGCATATATTCTGGTTTACAAATCCGCTTTAGAAGCCAGCCAATTCCTATAATTAAATACCGTGTACAACCAAAAAGAATTAAATAAAACACCATTACATCATTCTGTTTATTTAGGGGAATTAATGGAAATATATAGAAAATAAATATACAATGGAATATATATGATCAAAAATAATAATAGCATACGGACGATGAATATATAATAAATATACAATGGAATATATATATTTTCAAAAAATAATAATAGCATAAGAAACACGAACGGGAAATATATAATAAAAATATACAAAACGTTGTATTATCAGTATATTAATACAGGAAAAAAAAATATATATACAGTTATATTAAATAATTAAATATATTGAAAATAATAATATACGAAACGTATAATCAAATGGATATTAGTACAGGAAATATATATATATATATATATATATAGAGTTAAATAACTAACCATACATCCTTTATGTTCTACGGGGTATATTAAATAATTAAAAAAATAATATATATACTCAATTAAATAATTAAAAAAATATATATACTCAACTAAATAATTAAATATACATCCTTTATATTCTTGATGCAAAACGCTAAACTCACACGTAATAAAGTCTACATTCACATCGATATTACTTTGTACTACGTGGTAAAACCGTCCGAGCAACTGACATGGATGCATATGGATGCATATACTCGACATAAATGGCTTTCATAACGTTCAATACTATTTTTGTGTCCACTTTACATTCGGTTGGCAAGTTATCTTTAAACACGGCTAGAATACAATAAAAAGCACGCACAAAGAGGTCATCGTTAACCACATCATTATTAAATACAAGTTTATAAACACGCCTCTCCTATCGAGGGTTTTTTCTTACCGTCCCGAGCTTTTCTATCGTGAACTCTTCTTCACTCTGCATAGCGGCAATTGAAATAATCTTTCAAGTCGTAACGACAGCTATTCATTATATAGAGGTACACTGTAGGGTGCCACACTCTATAGGGGCAGTTTTTAGAATTTGGAAATTTCGAATGGCCCTTATCATATTGTTTGGTCGGATGAGAAAACCCTAAATATGAAGTTTGAGCCCGATCGAAGTACATTTAGAGGTTCCGCATCGACCGTTTCTATTGTACCGTGTGTTCGAAATAATGGATTTATCTGGGAAACCTGTAACCATGGCACTATTACATATATACAGGGTTGAAAAAAACCATGGTTTAAAAAAAAAAAAAAAAACCAATGGTTTTAAAAAAAAAAAACTTAACTCAGATAACTCAATTAGGTACTGGTACTCAGAAATTAGAATTGCTGACTGTCTCATTTTTTAATTGGAAGATGTTAGATGTAAGAAGTGCTAACTTCACAAAAATGAAAATAAACCTAATAACAACATTTATATTTGTAGCTACATGCGTTTATAATGTAATTGATACAGGTAACTTCAATCCTTTTATGTGCAATGCCACTATTAATTAGGCCTGCTAGTGCAAGGTAGCTATATTATATACTACCGTACATACTAGGCTACCCTGAACTGATGGTTTTTAGGTCTTATCAATATAAATATAAGTTTTAGTTTTAGAGCTATTAGTTTATGAATTAAATAATTTGTGTTGTAAAAATTGAAATTATAAAAAAACAAAAAAAAAACAGAAAAACATGGTTTTTTAAATGGTTTGATTTAAACCATTTAAAAAACCATGTTTTTCTGGGCATTTGCGTTTTTTTGCCCGTTTTTTTGCGGTACTGTGGTACTGCGGTACTACTACCGCACTACCAAACCGGTACCGCATAACGCAGTACCGCAAAGGATCGCTGAAAGTACAGCAGTACCGCAAAGGATCGCTGAAAGTACAGCAGTACCGCTACCGCATTCAAATTTCCCGCGGTACTTTCCGCGGTACCGACCAACACGGTAGTACCGCAGTACCGCAGTACCGCAAAAAAAAACGCAAGTGCCCAGCTCTGGGTTTAAACCATGGTTTAAACCAATGGCTTAAACCATTTGGGTTAAACCAGCCAACCCTGCATATATATTGCTATAATTTATGCATTTCATAAATTTAAATATTTATAATTAATATTTGCTTCTCATTGTATATATTTTCACTACTTTTCAGCATTGAGATCTGGCAACAGCGCAACGCCGGGTTAGTGTGGTGAGTCACACTGTCACAGGCTTCAGTCAATCAGTCTCCTTCACGCATTCAACGCGTGATCATCTCGTGATGGCTACCGCAAGCTCACTGAGATCCAAGACCGAGATATGGCTAATCGGACACGCCAACCCAAGCCCCCTAACGGGAAACACTGTAGGCCTGTTCAAAAATCAACTTTTTCTTATTTTCATAGGTTTCTGTACATTTTCCCATGCTTTTTGACCTGAAAAAGCCGAAAATCACAACTATTTTGACCTAGGATGTTGGGAAGCATTGCCTCATGGAGCTTTAAATTTGCTGCCTTGAAATCGGCCAAAGCGCCAATTCCGGGGTCCCTTGAATTATGCTTTGCACTTTAACTTTTGATCTAAACAAGATAGAGCAACAAATTAGGTATCAAATGAAAGAGCATAAAATTAATAAATAATAATAATAATAATAATAATAATAATAATAATAATAATAATAAATAAATAATAATTAATAATCATAATAATAATTATCTATCATTTTTCAGGAAACAACAGAAACTCAATCAGAATCTAGAAAACCATCTACAAGTTACAACTTCACAATGGCATTAAGCAAGGAGCTGAGGGAGCTCCGTGGGCGCACAGTTGATATCTCAGAACCTCCACGTACTGTCCACAGGCAGGTGTCAACTGGGCCATCTACCAGATCTCTCACTGAAACTTTCTTGGTTGGATACCCTTCAGCTTTTATCAGTGGTTCCCAGCTTCCCACCAACAGACAGGCGTTCCAGTATTTCCTTAATCTTCAGAATTTACCGGAAAATGCAGGGAGGCCCATGGTTCAAGACCTTGCATATGAAACAGTTGAATCTATCATCCCATTCTGGCAGATGGCTAGGATCAAGACAATGACCAAGTAGAATGCAATGAAGCTCTTCATGAAACTACATGAGAAACATCGTGCTCTGGTGAAAAGCAAAGGAAGAGCAAGTAACCCTGGAGGAAAAAGAGGAGCATTTGTGCTGGAATTAGACAGCCTGTTCGATATAGGAGCTCCAGATGCAATCCAGGAAATACAGAACAACAGACTGTTATCCAGAGAGAAGAAAGATGAGGATATCAGGTTCTACAAAGACCAAAAGACTGAGAGGAAAGGTCATATGTCTGGTCATGACAAGATTTTTGAGACAAGATCCCTGCAGCAAGCAGCGAGGAATGAAAGACTGCAGCATAGACAAGAACAAGGTAAAACTAATTACTTTGAACGTCACAAAAAGTTTTAAGTTTTACTCCATTGCGATATTTAGCATGTACTTAACAATTACTGTCTTAACATGTTGTACTATTTTACAGCTGCAGCAGAACAAGAGGCAGTTGTTCATGTGGATGACATTACCTGGAGTGACTCAACTGACAACGACGCTAACACAGAGGACATGGATTACCATCAGCCTCGTCCTGGATGTTCTCACCATCAAGACACTGTGACTAGTGTGACTTTGACGTTTCCAAGGAAGGTCATGGAATGTGATGTCATCTGCAATACAGCTGATCGTCTTGGTTTATCAGACAATCAAGTTACTGCCATGGTTTCTGCCACCTTGAAAGCTGGAGGGGCTGATCTGGATAACTTCGTCATCTCAACCTCAACAACACGTCGCAACAGAATGCTGTCCAGGTATAATATCAGCCAGAGTCACATGTCCAAGTTTTGTGAAAACCCCCACAGTACGCTGCCTTACACTGGGATGGAAAGTTGCTCAAAGATGTCTTGGGCAGTGAACCTGGAAGTACCTCAGAGACTTTAGCTGTGCTAGTGTCTGGTCCACCTTCATACACTGAAGGAAAGTTATTGGGAGTACCTGTCATCGACAATTCTTCTGGCACAGCTCAGGCTGAGGCTTCAATGGATTTACTGGAGACATGGGAACTTACGGATGTTACTGCCCTTGTTTTTGACACTACATCCAGTAACAGTGGAGTTCACAGAGGAGCTGCCAAACTGCTAGAGAAAATGCTGAACAAAAAGGTGTTTTATCTGGCCTGTCGACATCACATCCTGGAAATCCTAGTAGGAGCAGTTTGGGAGAAGCTGTTTGGGAAGGTGAAGGGGCCAGATAATCCCTGGTTTGAGCATCTGAAGGATGTTTGGACGGACTTGTCCAAGGAAAACCCAAAGATGCTGGCTATCAACAGCAAATGGCTGAAGGAAAAGAAGAAGAAGAGTGAAGAAATACTCCAAGACATTCTAACAGCAGAAAGGCTTCCAAGAACCGACTACAGGGAAATGGCTGAACTGACAGTCATTGTTCTTGGAGGAACGCCTCCTCGAGGTATTCACTGGAGTCGACCAGGCGCCATTCATCAGGCCAGATGGATGGCCAGAAACCTGTACTCCATGAAAATGCTGATGTTTGCAGATCAACTTGAGTACGACGAAGACACTGTATCAAAGCTGGAAAGACTCAACACCTTCCTTGCGCTGTTTTACACTCCTGTATGGATGATGTCAATGTCTGCTGCAGATGCTCCCGTGAATGATCTAAGTCTAATCCAGGACATGTTGAAGTACAAGAAAACTGACCCAGAGCTTGCTGATGCAGTACTTAATAAGATGGAAAACCACAAATGGTTCCTGACGCAGGAAGTCGTGCCATTTGCCCTGTTCAGCAGTAGATTGAGTGACACATTGAAGCACGACATTGCTGCCCAGTTACATGCCACTGAGAAGCCAGACAGCTTCAGAACAGGAAAGCCTCTATTCCAGAGAGTCACAGCTAAGACCACCCTGGTTGATCTCATTGGCCCAGAATCACATTTCCTGCTGGACACACTGAACATTGTATCCGAGTGGCTTCTGGAACCTGTCACGTCTTGGCCACAGAATGAGGACTACAGAAAAGCGTTGGACTATGTTAAGAATCTGAAAGCGGTGAATGACATTGCTGAACGTGGTGTCAAGATGATGAGCGACTTTGCAAATGTCATAACAACAGATGCCAAGCAAAGGGACTATCTCCTTCAAGCTGTGGAGTTCAACAGACGCCGCTTTGACAGCTTCAAGAAACAAACTCTCAACAACTGACTGTGTAAATGTCATTATGAAATTAATCATCATGTAATGCTTTCACTTCTTGATCGATTAGACTTGTGACAAAATGTTAATCTCAAATTTGTGTCATGAATAAGGCGCCTTGTCTGCCTTGAGTGTGAGAAAACGAATTTTGTGATATTTCTGAAAACTTTGTATGTACCATTGTGCCATTTCTTGTTCCAAGACTATCATAATTGTATAAGTTAGAAAGAGGATTAAAAACACTTTAATTTGGTGCCTATTTTGTTGCTCTATCTTGTTTAGATAAAAAGTTATAGTGCAAAACATGATTCAAGGGACCCCGGAACTGGTGCTTTTGGCCGATTTCAAGGCAGAAAACTTAAAGCTCCATGCGGCAATGCTTCCCAACAACCTAGGTCAAAATGGTTGTGATTTTCGGCCTTTTCAGGTCAAAAGGCATGGGAAAAAGTACAGAAACCTATGAAAATAAGAAAAAGTTGATTTTTGAACAGGGCTAGGGAAACAGGTTCCCTTCAAATGGTGAAGTGCTTCGCCGGTTTATACAGTTTCATAAGGTGCAAAAACAACTTCTAGCCGAGGCGGCGCGTAATGTGATCGTCGAGGTGTATACTTTCTGGGCTATGGCCAGAATCCAGACCATGACCTCCAAAAGCGCCGCGCGAAAACTGCTTAGACTTTACGACAATTGGCAGGCACTGCAGCGCAGCCGGAAGCGTTCCGGCGCCACAGGTGAGGCAGCCAGGGCTGCCTTCACCGAGGGACTCGATGACATTTTTGACGTAGCTCTCGACAACGCCCTCTCCGTCATCACCATCCAGGAGGATCGCGACTTCCTTCTTGCTCAACGCGAAAAGGGTCGCCGTGGTGTCATGTCCGGGGTGGACAAAATCCTCACTGGAATTGAGCAACGTGCATCCGCGCGTGAAGCTGCCAAAGAAAGGCAACGCCAAAAGCAATCAGAGCAATCACTGGCAACAGCAACCCTTACATCATCAAACTCGTCGTCGTCGCCTAATTGCTCGACAGAAGAGGAAACCAATCCACCTACAAAGCGCCGTCGCAAAAAGAACATTATGACTGAAGACCTAGCGTCGGCACTGGACCGGACCAAAACAAGCAACCGTGGAGCCGTTCAACTCATGAAAGCAGCTGCTTCCAGTCTGGATATTCAAGACACAGATGAACTGGCTCTCAGTCACGAGACGATTCGGCGTTGGCGATTGCGTCATCGAGGGGAAATCGCCAAAGAAGTGAAGATGACGTTCGATCCCAGTGTCCCGCTCATCGTTCACTGGGACGGGAAGATGGTTTCCGACTTCAGCGGCAAGAAGATCGATCGCCTCGCCATAATCGTGTCCGGCGACGGCGTCGACAAACTTCTCTCCGTGCCGAAGCTGCCTGCTGGAACTGGTCGCGCCCAAGCAGATGCTGTGCTGAACTCGTTGGATGACTGGGGAATCGCTGATCGTGTCGTCGGGCTCTCCTTTGACACGACAGCTGCCAACACGGGCGTCGTTTCGGGCGCTTGCGTCTTCATCGAGCAGGGCCTTCACCGCCAGCTGCTGAACCTGGCCTCTCGGCACCACATGCTAGAATTGGTGGCAGAGAAAGCCTACATCGAGTGCATGGGCCCCTCCTCTGGTCCTGACATTAAACTGTTCTCGCGACTGAAGGAGCGCTGGCAATCCGTCTGCACCGACCAATTCAGCGCCATTTCCAAGGAAGACCTTACTAAGCCGCTGCTCAAGGCGCGAGATGATCTGATCGCGCGTTTCAAGGGTCACATCACCAAGGGCCAGCCGCGGGACGACTACCGAGAGCTCCTGGAGCTGGCGATCATAGCTCTTGGAGGCGTCCCCCAGCGAGGTGTGCGCTTCATGCGACCGGGCGCACTCCACCGCGCCCGGTGGATGGCCAAAGTGATATACGCCATCAAGCTCCACCTCTTCCGGCAGCAGCTCCCCATTAAGGCTCGCGAGGCCCGGGGCATTCTGCGCTTCGTAAACTTGCGCTGCTGGTTTACATTCCGGCCTGTTTACGGCGCCCCTTCCCGCCGCTGCCCCTCGAACTGACCTGGCGATGCTCAAGGCGCTGGTTGACTGACATACGACAAGGTGGACAAGGACGTGTCCAAGACTACCTCCCCTGTGTTTCGACGACATCTCTGGTACCTGAGTGAACACCTGGCCGCCCTCGCTCTCTCTTCGATGACGACACTCCGCTGGGAGAAGAGTCGAATTGCGACGGCCATCAAGGATGTCAAGGGCACCGAGGAGCCACCCAAACGCATTGCCCTGGACGTCTGCCCGGAGGAGCTCGAGCGAAAGACAGTCGCAGACTTTTGCACGACATCCAGCACACTTCTTTTCGAGCGGCTCGCGATCAATACTTCTTTCCTAGAGTTGGAGCCGGCTACCTGGTCGAACAATGTGTCCTACCTGGCGGGGAAACGCCGTGTCTCTACGTTGAGCGTTGTCAATGTCCGGGCGGAGCGAGGGGTCGCGCTGATGCAGAACTACAATCTCGCACTCACCAAGGACGAGGAGCAACGGCAGTACTTGATGCAAGTCGTTGAGAAGCACCGCAAAGAGCACCCGAGCGCCCGCAGCGGAAATCCTTAACGGGTTTGGGAGTACTTTATGGTATATTTGAATTTGCTTCATTTTTATAGGGTGTTACTCCTATTAATCCTGTATAACAAAGTATAATCGTATATACTTTATTTCTTAGTTATTATTTTGATTTATATGGCCAGTAGGCTCAGTATATTACTATGATTAATACGGAATAAAATGTTTTTTATTTTAATAATATTAAGTTGTTTTGTTGCAATAAAATTGAAATTGATTTAATGATTTTGTATTATTAATAACATTACACACAGAGAATACTATCCTGCTACCCAGGCATGGTGGGACAAGTTTATTCCAATTAATTATGAAATAATGTTGAACAATATTGTTATGGTGTTTGCACTGTTTGCTAGTTGCGTATTGTGTTGTTATAAGCTGGTTGCCGGTTGGTGTGGTTTGGATTACAAAGCATAAACGTATTAAGGTGAAACTTTGAAAAAAAACTTTTGAACCGCGACAAAAATATTAATATAAAAAAAAATATTGGAGATGGAATAAACTTAATGCTATGGAAATATAGCTGTGACTGTCCTCTACGCCATGGTATATGATAGCATTTATATTGACATTGTACATGTTACTTTACCCCTTGGAGCTGGAGCAATTTCTTGGAGAAACTCATTACTTCTGACACGTGGTACGCCAGAGATGGTCGATGCGGAACCCCTAAATATCCTTCAATTTGGCTAAAATTTCATATTCAGGGCTTTTTCACCAAACCTAACAATCCCACAAAGGGCCGTCCTAAAAATCAAAAAATGATTTTTATGTGGCACCCTAAGGTACAGCTCTTCAGGGTGAACAGTGTAGGCAAGCTCTGCCCTGTACCACTCAAGTGCTTTGTACCAAAGTTCAGGATATTTCGTAGAATCTAAACCTTTTAAATATGCATCCAGCTCTAGACCATTCTCGCCTTGTTCAATCCTACACTCGATAAATCCGTCGAGCAGAGCGGTGTATGCGCATTCAAGAACCGTGTCAAAATAAATCATATCCGTAACACGGGCGTCTAATATAGGCTTCAGCTTGCGGAATCCGAAACACTGCCAAAGCTTGTACTGGCTTGTTCGAACAATAGTGTTCTTGGACAAACAGAATTTTCCACAACATGAAACAATACCGGCTTTAATGTTTTATTACTCACCAGACGTTCATTTCCACAAACTAAACATCTTCACAATCCGATGCACTATTTGAGAGAAACATATATCTATATTTATCCTTTTTGTTTAACAAGCGATACTCGTCTCTAAAGTCTGTTAAAAACTCAAACAGCCCATTAGTCACAACCTCACTACAAACCTCGTCATGATATATATTAATACAGTGGTAAAAATACTTAAGATTCTCCACGATGACAAGATTTACATTCTCAACCGTAGGATACGAGTAGTCGGTATGGCGTGACATGACATAATATCGCTTGTCACACCACTCATCAACAAGACTCACTATCCATAACTGTTGCTTATCTTCTGAACATGCTGCTTCTTCTACTTCACGGTATATTTAAGCCTTATAAAGGTTAGGTCTATAACATACTTCAATACATCGTCTGTACTACGAAATCCTACAATGCCCTCGCAGAATACCCATAGAGTATTTGAACATCTCGGTCCTTCGCACGGTTCAATGTAGCCTTAAAAGTGTCAATAGAGCGGGGAATAGGGAGTTTTTCAGTATCTACCACATCTTGGCACTTTGCCGAATACCACTTCATAAATGTTGAACACGCAATATTAAAGGTAGCCATTACCATTTTTCTTCTACGCGGGAGAATACACGTCTGAGCTCAAGGGTATGCAAGGTATGCAGAGCACGCAGGGGTAGAGACATGCTCAGTAGGGTGGAGCGAAAAATACTTTTTTTCTATTATGAAGTTGTAATAGTGATTAAAAGTTGCATTTAGTGGACGAAATATGTCTGCCAAAATATGAGTTCATTTGTTTAAAATTTTCAGCTGCCACCAGGGGGCTAAATTTAACAAAATTTTGTGTAAAAAGGAAAAAAATGCTTCTATTTTAGGTTTGTCAAACTATTATAAAATGTTATCTTAGAATTATCTAATAGTTTGATTAAGATTCTTAAATGATAGTAATTCGTTTTGTAAAAATGCCTTTTCATATGCTTAATATCTTCAGCTGCCACAAGAGAGCTGAAGTTAACACAATTTAGAGTAACTGAGTCATGTTAAGACTACACTGAATGTTGTGGAGGAAGGTTTGGGGAGGGTTGTGGGGGAGGGTTTTGGTGTGAAGGAATTTCTTTCTGTGAGTCATTAGAACAGTGTGTTAACACTTGTCTTCTTAGGTAGTAGGCCTAGTCGCTCAGTTGATCGGAGAGTTTTTTAATATGATCGGAATATTATAAAACTTTATTTTAAAGTGATTTATATAGAGATAATATTGATTTTATTATAAAATGATTGTTATAATGTATTATATAATTTTAGTTTATTTATATAATATATTATATATTTATATAATATATTATATATACTTATAAATATATTATATATATTAATTATATAATGTTTTGATGTTACAGGATATTTTGTGATTGTGAATTTTTCTTAAAAATATTATGGCATCAAATACTAAATATAAACATTTCACTAGAGAACATATGAAGTGTGCCATATTTGAAGTACCTTGTGAGATGAGTGATATGCAACTACCAACTTATAACTGCATTATGAAAGATTACCTGTTCACAAAACATTTAGTGAAGGAGCAGATGAATAACAAGGAGCCTTCATTTTCTGAATAGCAGAGGCAGTTTCCAAAAAGGTAGAAAATATTTGGAAGAAGGCCTCTTTGCCAATAGTTTCACATACACGCGTTTTACAGATGATGCGAGTGTACCATGATAAATACAGGTCCTTATTAAAGCCATACAAGTCACGCAAGGATCAGCCTAAGTACAAAAATCAGCTTGAAGAATTTGAAAACTCTTCAAAATGCACTTTGTTTGACATCTGCACCTGCAAATGTAAGGAGTTTAGGAGATGCTCATGTGAAAAGAGTAAGAAAGTCCCTCCAAAAGAGCAGGATTTTTTAAATGACCAACGAACACGCAGAATAATGGTGATAGGAAGCATTGACATAGCACACACAAGACGATTACAAGCAAGAGAACATCGAAAGGAAATGGAAAAAAGCACGTCTGGAATCCTCACAAACAACTAGTGCTGCTATAACCAATACGTCCGACTTACAAATCGAAACAGAGACAAGTGAACTTCAACAACTAGAAGAGATATCTGAAGATAATGAGGAAGATACAACCTCGACTCAATATGTAATATCAGAACAACAGATGCGTGAGCCACTGCCTTCATTAGCAATTACTTGTGATAGATTTAAAATGTCGGACAGAGCTGGGGCTGCTATTGCTTCTGCAGTATTGGCAGATCTTAAAATTGTTACTCCCGAAGACAAAGGGAATATTATAGACAGAAGTAAGCTAAGACGTGAAAGACAAAAACAGAGAAAGGAACTACAACAGATAGGAGAGCCAAAAACCATGCGGGGATTATACTTTGATGGCAGAATGGATAAAACAATGATTCAAGTCCAGGAGAGTGATGGCTCTAACCACCAAAGAACCAAACGCGAAGAGCATATCAGCATAATATCTGAACCACACTCTCTGTACTTTGCACATGTGACACCTTCCAGTGGCAAAACTAAATACATTTGCACAGCGCTAGTGATTTGCTTGAAAGAAAGGAATGTTGATATAGGGAACATCGTTGCAGTTGGCTGTGATTCGACAGTGGTTAACACTGGTAGTATTGGAGGCACAATAAGATTACTGGAAGAAGCCTTTAATAAGAAATTGCAGTGGCTGATATGCCTTTTACACTTTAATAAACTTCCATTGCGCCATCTCTTTCATCACTTAGATGGTACCACTACTGGACCAAGAGCATTTTCAGGAGAAATTGGCCGAGCACTTTCAGACTGTGAAAAGCTTCCCATAGTTAACTTCAAACCCATTGAAATTCAAGAGGACATGTGTGAAGTTGATGTGGATGACATAAGTACTGACCAGAAATACCTTGAAATTCACAAGGCTATATCAAGTGGAACATTCTCAAAGAGTCTTAGTCATAAGAGTCCAGGCAATATATCACATTCAAGGTGGCTCACCACAGCAAACAGGACTCTGCGGTTATATGCAAGCACAGAGAATCCTTCAGGCAATTTACAAGAATTAGCTACTTTCATTGTTAGGGTATACGCACCAATGTGGTTTCAGATAAAGCGTAAACCATTATGCCAATATGGTGCTAAACATATGTGGCATATGATTGCAAGAAGCCGGTATCTCCGTGAAGAGCTTAGGAGAGTACATGACTCAGTCATTCAGCGAAATGCATATTACGCAAATCAAGAAAACATTCTCATTGCAATGATAGCTGATGAAAGGGAGCATGTGCGTCAATTGGGATTTAGGCGTATCATAAAAGCAAGGGCATGCATTCAAGAAACATGTTATCAGGTATTTTAAGGTGCCAGAAATAAATTTTTATGCCAAAGACTATACAGATCTCATTATGTGGCAAGATTTTCAGATAGCAGAACCACCGATAACCAAAGGAGTTTCTCTTGATGATATTGAATCATGCATCAAACATGGTACTACTCTTCATTCAGAATTATTTCAGTTTCCATGTCATACACAAGCCGTAGAGAGATGAGTCAAGCTCGTTACAGACGCTGCTGGATCAGTCTGCGGACCTACAAACAGAGACGGTTGGATTCGTGCTACATTAGAATCAAGGAAAAAACAGCCAAAATTTGACACAAAAGCAAATTACTAAATAGTCTTCAGCAAGAACCCTTTCTAGAGGGAGGTTGGTTGGGGAAAGGGTGGTAACTCCGCTAAGGCACGAAATAACGTTTCTTAACTGTCTCAAGTCAGTATAAAGGAGGAGAGACATCCTAATTTATTACTGTTCCCTTTTTCAAGTAAATACAGAATCATACTTAATTGTCATTTTTAAGTTAACTTCAGCCCTCTTGTGGCAGCTGAAGATATTAAGCATATGAAAAGGCATTTTTACAAAACGAATTCTTATCATTTAAGAATCTTAATCAAACTATTAGATAATTCTAAAATAAAATTTTACAATAGTTTCATAAACCTAAAATAGAAGCATTTTTTTCCTTTTTACTCAAAATTGTGTTAACTTTAGCCTCCTGGTGGCAGCTGAAAATATTAAATAAATGAACTCATATTTTGGCAGGTATATATCGTCCACTAAATGCAACTTTTAATCACTATTAGAACTTCATACTAGAAAAAAAGTATTTTTCGCTCCACCCTAAATTGCTCAGGTAGCGGCAGGACTCACGTTGCCGATCTTACAGTGGGCGGGGTTTAGCTCTTTACTGCACACACACACACACACACACACAACACACACACACACACACACGCACGCACGCAAAGGAGAAAACGAAACCTTAATTAGAGTAAATATATGTGCTAATAAACATATCAATACACATATATATAAATACAATCAAGGATTAAGGTAGCCAAAGGGTACGGTATCATAGGTACCAGGCACCTGGTAACGTTCCCTATAGGTGTTACGGCATACTTCCTTGCCCCTAAGTTCCTTCACACACCCCAGTTTCTGCGCCCGAAAATTGTGCGTCCCCACAGTCAGTTGGGTTAGCTGGTCACCCTCATCTTCCAAGCACACTAGTTCCCTCAACGAGTCAAAGTTAACGACTCGACGGTTCGCATGGTTAAGCGTGATACCCTTAGCCTTCACGATATACTTCGTATCATCTCCTATCCTCACCCGTACCTCATAGATTTTTGGCCCTGTTGACACAAACGAGTCTGCGTATACACCATCACCATACTCATCCTTGATCTCGTCAGTTAGCTCTCCGAGGAACTCCCCAGTAGCGGGCATGTATTCACCTTCCCTCGCTGTGAATATCACGCTATCTGTGTCAGCGTACAACACCATCCGTCCAAGAGAGTGCAATAGGCCCCAAAGTTTGATGCGGGCATAGACCATCGTGAAACTGGCTACAGGTATGTTTGTAACCCGTGAGGTATCTGTGGCCAATTCGGTATTGTTGTACTTTATTATGTAAGTATTACCTACATTCACGATCTCCATAACCTTTCTATCGGGGGCGTTGGCATAATCCCAGACTTCACTATAACTTTGTGCAAAATGGACGTTCCCTTTGCCGGTATTCTGCGCAAACTTTCCCCAAAGACTATTTAGAGACAACTTTGAACTAAAGCGCTTGCCAGGATTCTTAACAATTTCGGATTGGTCAAGCTGTATACCTTCATGGGCACGGAAACGCTGAATATAAGACGTTTTTTTATCTTCGGTATCAACCCCTCGCGGATATCCTGACGGCTCAACTTTATCCTTCAAAAATTCGTTTATATATGGTGTCAAAAGGTTGGGTAGCTTCTGAAACCTCCACACCTCACGTATCTTCATTATTGTATACCCATGGCCAACGGCTAGGGCCAGCTCAGTGTTTGTATATACACCTCTGATCTTACGCTAGTGGGTTGTATGGTCACAATCACCATTGTTCTCTTCTGCGCACTTCACGCACAGGGGAAAATGAGCTTGTGATCTATAACAACGGGTAAGATCGGCATCCATAAATCGCGAAGGGGGAGTACGTCTACGAAAGAGAGTCTAATGTAGCGCTCATTCAAGTTAGCTGAAAACTCCTCGATGGTTGGTATGGTGGGACCCACCATTTTTTCAGGTGCCCCTACTGGTACCCCTACTGGTACTGGCCATCTGTCTCCATCCGTGCACCATACTCATGCTCCCACAAGACTTTGTGAGTGAAGTGGGAGCCAATAAGTTGATCGCGGGTGCGGGTCCACGCAAGACAGTCGGCGGGAGATCTACCATGGATATCTCCTACGATTCCACACTCAGGACGGGGACATCCGTGCCACCAGCAACCATTAAAGGAGTACACAGTCCTTTCACCAGTAGCACGGTTTTCACTTAGACCATCAACACAAAAAACAACACGACCTTTAATCTTAATGGGTACTTCACCCGTGTTGCGGGCATGCTTTATGTATTCACCTGTCTGCTGCTGTAGGTGTATGAGCCAGTAAATAGCCTTGTGCCCATAACTGCGGGGATTGTTTCTGTGGATAATGGCTAAGGTGTCTTTAGGGATGAAGTTATTCTTGAATACCGTAAAACATAATGAGGCGATGGTGGTTGCGACTTGCAACGGATCGCATTTGAAACGGTCTATGTACATCCTTCTGAAGTCCTGGAAACCTACTCTAAGCACGCGCACATCCTTCACGCAATAACGCTCACATTCGTCAGCTATATTATAAGGATTACATTCATTAAAACTGTTGTAGTAGCGGTCAAAATCTTCACGTTCATCTGTACTCATTCATTCATAGTTAAAGTTTCGCTAGTGAGGAATGTGTAAGGGAAATATCCTTTTGAAACTTCAGCGGCTACGCCCATCACCTTGGGTAGCTTTGCTAATTTACAAGGTGTGAACAATAAAGTGTCTTTAAACTGTACATTAACTCTTATTTGCATCTGTATCAGTTTGTTTCTTCTTTTCAAGGGATCACCTGTAAATATCTGAGATGACTCGTGCTCAAGCAATTCCTTATAAAGGAACTGTGTGTCAAATTTTGCCCCGTTATGGGCGAGAAAATACACAGTCATTTTTTTGAACTTGTCTGCTAACTTGACAATATAGGACACATAGAGTTTTACAGGGCTATCGTGAGCATTCGTTTTAAAAACGTTTGTCCGTTTACCACATTTGTGACACTCATCACACTCGATCTCCATACACTCATCACAGATAGTCTGGCTTACAAGTAAAGGTGGAATAACCTCTTTGGTTTCAGCAACCGTATATGTTTCAATATCGTAGTGCACCGTTATACAAGGGCTGTTTTTATGCTTGGCGTCTTTCATATAACATATATGCTTTACTCCAACCGCCTTATATTTCTCAAGGCTTGTAGAACAGTGAATTTCATCACATTTATGCTTGAAGTTCCCCCAATTATCCATCATATGAAACATCCCACATTCACAGATTCTCATTTTCCTGCACGTGCCAATTGATTCATGGAGCTCAAAAAGTTATTATTGAAAAATGTGCGTCTATACACACCACAATCCCTCTTCTCAGCTTCAACTACACGGCTTTCACATTTGGAGCTTTTACACTGCTCACATACCATGTGGCACTATTTACAATGTTTCACTGTATCATCCGCAAACTCGATACAACCCTTACACAAATCATGATGTAGTCCATATTTTCGACTTTTTTTCATAACTCGCGTAAAGGTTCCTTATATTAAGGATGGATAGATACGTTGTTCCCGACAGCCCTAAAATAAGTAGGGGTCTTGTACGATCTCTCACACTGCTTTTAAAAATATACAGTCCTACGACGTTCATCCATTCCAAATACAACTATACGAACATTCATTTCCTGTTCTACCCTTCTCAGCTCTTCAGGACCCATATTACACTCAAATTCAAGTTTACAGTCTACAGCTAGTTTGCGGGCACGCTCCACTACCGTAGGCAGCCAAATGTTTTTGACCCGTGCATTTAGTACAGTAACCATACGGGCCAAGACTACTGCTATAAAGCCACAACCACGATCGGCGTTTATATGCCGTCTATAAATAGCCTGAGAATTGAAGTTAAGAGTATAAGGTGTGGCACTATGACCCGCAACAAGGAATACACGGTCAATATTTACCGTGAAGTAGTCCATATTGAAGTCTATACTGCTTTGAAAGGCCTGCATTATACAGCCTAATATATACTCTAAATCTTCAGCTGCCAAGCGTCTGAACGGTATTATTACCCAAAAATCATCTACATCTCCATCATCTGACCCGAACCCAAAGGACAGCCTCGTCCTGACTTCACGTTCGTCCCGGTTCTGTAGGGCAAACTCTACAATACGTTCAACTATGCGCCGTAGTCCGTGTTCAACACCATTGCTATACTTGGATCAAGGATCAACCCTGACTATATACCGATTTCTAGTCAAGGCCGGGGTGGGGGTAGCGGTGCGCACCAACTCGAATGTTATGCCATCCTCAACAGAACGGGAAGCTGCTGTGGAGGATGTTCCCGGAATTGAATAAAGGGGTATATTTGAGGAAGGTACTATTGTGGGGTTGTATCGTAGGGCTCTATTACTGGTGGTCTAACAACTGGCTCAACCCTGGCGCGCCTTATACCTGACGTGATGTGCTCTTCATCATGCCCCCGCTTTGAATTGGCGCATGCTACAGGTATCGCTAGTGAGGATTCGTCAGCGGGGATGGATTCTGTAACTGCACGGTCAACGGGTTTGTCTGTGATATCGGTGATGGGGTGTTGTACCTCGTCGTCATTCGCGGTTCTGTGGA
Organism: Bathynomus jamesi; assembly: GCA_023014485.1. Lineage (NCBI taxonomy): Eukaryota > Metazoa > Arthropoda > Malacostraca > Isopoda > Cirolanidae > Bathynomus > Bathynomus jamesi. The sequence continues at coordinate 481,709 of JAJOZX010001731.1, read as the reverse complement.
AGAAGAAAACAAAATATAAGGAGCAGCACTCAAAATTTGCAATATTTTGTAAATGGCCCAGTTAGGGGTGTGACGTGTAAGAAATGGATTCTGTAGAAAAATTCAGGTTCATGAGCCCATCCACATGTAATACATCTGGACCTACAGGATTTGGTAAAACTGTGTTTATGCTTAAAATCATTAAAGAAAAGGGAGAGATGTTCTCAAAATTTGTGCATAAAGTTATATGCAGCTATTCGACGTATCAATCAGTGTTCAACTAGTACCAACATGATATTTTGTTCCACAAAGGCGTATATGACGTTAATTCGTTAAAGGGAAATGAACATACAGTCACTGTAATTGACGATCTCATGTTGGAGATGGATAAAACGTTTGCCGAGAAATTTACAGTGTTCTCCCACCATCTTAACATAAGCGTGTTCTTCATCACTCAGAATCTATTTTTCAAAAATAGATACATGCGCGATGTGTCGCTAAATACACAATATCTAGTCTTATTCGCTCAACTAGAGATGTATCACTAATTGGGGTATTAGCCAATCAGATGTTCCCGAATCAGCGTAAGGAGATTTTGTAGGTTTATAGAAATGCCTCAAACCAGCGTTATGGATATTTGTTTTGTGACCTTCACCCGCGAAACACGTTTAGGGTGCTTCTAAGAACGAATATATTCCCAGTCGAACCTGATACGTTGTATATTCCAGAATGACAAATAGGCTGAAGAAATACCGTGAATTAATAAAAATATATCAACCATTGCCCCGGGCACTGCAACAGAAGTTTGTTAAAAATATCGACTCTGGCTTTTTAAAATGCATCTGTGAAATCTGTATTAATGTTATAAAACGTAATGTGCCAATGAAACCCTCTCAGAAGGCTCGCTTACGTCGTTACAAGAACATAATACGAGCGCTCGCTCATAAAATTCAAACTGTGGCGAAGAAAAAGCTTATTATTGTACAAAGAGGAGGATCATTGCCTCCCATCTTATTTTCAGTTTTGAGTTCTTTACTGACTAGATTAATATAATGAAGGTGGTTGTGATTCCACACGAGATGTATGCTTCATTGCAAAGTTCAAAGATTCCAGACACGGCTCCAGAACCCCGTAAAGGTATGCTTAAAAGAATGGAAAGCGAGTTGCTAGCCCTATTAAACAGTGAAAAGTCACCTGATGAGAAAAGGATCTTGTACCAAGAGACTTTGTAGAAATTTATTAATGAGTACGAGGATTATAAGTGTCCGACAGAGCTCCCCTTGGTTATTAGGCACAGCGCGAGTAGTGCTGAGCTTGGCGACACAGGACCTGGCCCCGACGTTAGAGTTGACCAACCAAAGAACAACGGAACACAACACATCGAACATGTGCTAAAAAACAGCCTCACACATACATTGAGGAATAAAGGCTTAAGTCTTTATAATCTATTGAGTGAGGACCCCATCATACAGTGGGCCGATACAGGTGAGGTCATTGTTGAAGGAACAAGGGTACAAGGATCCAATATCGTTGATATTGTTCATGATCTGGTGAGAAAGTGGGACAGACCCTCGCCAACAGGATGGAAGCTTATTAAAGCAAGACTACAACAAATAAATGTCCCCAAAACATTGATAGGTAATCTGAATAGGTTAAAAGATTTGGATCAAGTCTCGCATGTGTCACAACTGAGTACGCCATCGCCACCAGCAGCAGCGTCTCTGAAGAGGGGAAAAAAGAGAACAAACGGCTAACTTTATCCACGTGTCTCTAAAATACGCAAATGGCTAACATATTAAGTAAACGCTGTTATGACATTTCTAACCCTGCCTCCTATGGTGGCGTTAGTAGACTGTACAGAGGTGTTTACGGTGTAAGGAAAAAAGATGTTGAGAGATTTCTGCGGGAACAGGATGCTTATACACTTCATAAACCGGTGAGAAGAAGGTTTAAAACGGCCAAGACAACAGCTGCTTCGATTGACTCTATTTGGCAGGCTGATTTAACAGACATGCAAAGATATTCAGTGTATATCGATTGCTACCTCTACATTATATTCATAATAGATGTCTTCTCTAGATATCTGTGGCTCATTCCCTTGAAAGTAATTCGCCTGAAACAGTTGGTAAAGCCACCAAAACGCTGATGTTGAAAGAAAACAGGATTCCTGGCTATTTTTGTACAGATATGTGGAAAGAATTTATAGGTCGCGCTTTTCAGAACATGCTGACAGAGTTTAATATCAGTTACTACACAGCATTTCTATACATAAGGCCTCTTTAGCTAAAAGAGTTCAACGTACCATAAAGGACCGCATGCATCGTTATTTTACACATGAAAACACATACAGATATATAAACGTTCTCGATTCATTGGCTTCATCATACAATCGTTGACACCTTCGTACGATTGGCACAACGCCTAACGAAGCTTTAGAAAGAGGTGCGCTGCCAGAGGTGAGAAGAGATGGAACACCACCACCACCACACTCTACACATTTCAAAATCAATAATTATGCAAGGCTATCACGTTCGGGAAATAAGTTTGCGAAGGAATTTGAGTAAGGATGGACACGTGAGATTTTTAAAGTTCGTGCTATGAGACCAAAAGGTGAGATAATTATGTATTACGTTGAAGATTTGAATGGGGGAGAGATCGCTGGAGACTTTTACCGCGAGGAGTTGCAGAAAGTGACATTTCATTTAGGAAAAAGTGGGTTTAAAATTGAAAAAATTTAGGCAGCAATGGTTCAGGAAAGAGAAAAATGTACCTGGTGAAATGGCTGGGTTACCCAGAAAGCTTCAACACCTATATAAAAGCTGCTGCAATAATGAAGCTTAATTAGTATGCAACATGGCGCCTAACCACTTCTATGTCACACTCCCGTCCTCTTCTTATCTGTCTGTACATCCTAACAACACCCTCGCCAACTTTGTGACAGAACTCCACGGACCCATTGAATTGGAGCGTGATTCGTATGAAGTGGGGTTATGTGAACTCCAGTTAGCCACGAAATTTTGAACTCTTGAAATTGAGCAAATCATATTTCTGATCATTAGAAGATTCGATGGGTGCGAAAAATTAGGCATAACCTTAGACAATACTATGCGTTCAGTCCTGTTCGGTGAGGAACGGTACTATAGCACAAATATATCGCTAGGAATCGGACATTATGATACAGCCATGGACATTGTGACGGGGTTAAACAAGAGTCTTGAAAGGTCGTACCTGACATACGATTTACTTTTTGAAGTCGTAAACAGACACGCCTGCATGCACATTGAAGTTAAAGTCAATGCTTAGTAGAAATATTAAAGATAAAGAGCTGTTCACAATTGTGGCTGAGGGCCGATATAGCGCAGCTCTCCAAAAAGATGCCTTTCACGAGGCACAGCATGACTTGTTCAGCTTAATGTATCAACTGAAGATGGAGAAATTGGGTGAAAGGTCTCCGCCCCCAGATATGTGCTATATTTACAGTAATATCATAGAGCACCAATTTGTTGGGGACACCCAGGTGCGCCTGCTGCTCATTGCACACATCCCCAACCATAAAGAGAAAATTTTGAGCATTACATATGACAAGCCCCATTATGTGAATGTTGCGATTAATCTATTAACCAACGTCTCGATATATATATATATATATAAGAACGATTGCGGGAAAAAATTTCCCATTCGGTGATGGGAGCTTAACAGTGAAACTACACTTTCGCCGTTTAAAAGGACTCGAAGACCATTCACAGTCTTCCGAGGAGTGAGATACCAGCGTGGGAGTGGACTCGGATCCATTTTTTCATCCATACTACGCACTGCTCTATGCGTATGAAACCTAAGGCTGATCATATTTTTAACTAATATAAGCTGAGGACACTACTCTCACAAATCATAGGCTGACTAATACTTGTCGAGGGAGGTGGCACTATTTCTGACTCGTCATGGCGCTTTCATCCATCCGTGTAGTTCACAATGCTGTAAATCGGAACTGTCCCTCTTTGATATGCCCCCTACTCTGGTCTCTATTGAGCATAGCGACTTTATTAAAATTAACCTATTAAACACAATTAGTTCGCCTAGTGCCCCTATAGAATTCGTGATACCCAACTCAGGCCCTTACTTTTTTGACCCGAGCTGCATGCACATGTACGCTAAACTGCGTGTAGCCCATTCTGATGGAACAGACTGCGATGATAGTTACTCTGCCTACCCTGAAACCAACTTTTTACACTCCATATTCAGCCAGTGTGAAGTGTATTTAAACCAGGTTATCATCTCAGCAGGAACGGGGTACTACAACCTACGAGTCTATCTGGAAATGTCCTCAACTTTTCAAAAGATGCGAAGGAAATCTTTTTAACTGCCGAGGAGTATTACCGTACTAAAGATGAAAATGGAATAAAGGATAAATTAAAAAATTCTAGAAAAAAGATATATGAATGTTTTGGACGTCTTCATACAGATTTCACGTTCCAGGAGAAACTGCTTATGAACGGGGTGGATATGAAGTTGAAGCTTACCCGCACGATTCCTGAGATCTGCATAAATCTGGGGTCTGATCAAGAAGAGGGCGCGAAACCCGTTGTGATTCACATCATGGAGACGTATTTGCGTATACGCCGATTGAAATTAAGTTCCCCAAAACAAATAGAAATTGATAAAGACTTAATACACGCCACAGTAAAATACCCAATTAATAGGGTACAGATCAAACTAAACAGGTGCCCGCCGGGTTGGCCTCGAAGCAACTAGAAAACTTAGATTGTACGTATGTACTACTACGAAATTATATCGCCTTCAGGAATGTATACTCGGCGAAAATACGATTAGTTTTTATTTTGTTTTTTTAATTTTTACTTGGAGTCTTTCATCTGATCATGTGTTTAAAAGGGGAGAAACTTAACCTTCAAACTGCATTCCCCCAAAATTTAGATTATATGTATAAAGCATGTAATTGTAAAAGTCACTTCACTTCTTCTGCTTGTTAGACTACACTCCCTTGTTAGCAGCCTCGCTGCGAGGAGGGGGCAGAGGCCCCTTGCCTCTACCCCTGTAAATTCAGAGAACTACCTGTACATTTTTTAGAAGTAAATTACAGTGAAAGAAAGTTTCCTTTTATCTTTTCCTTCGAGACAACCCAAGACTATAGAAAGAGAAGAATTAACAGGTCTGTCGACCCTATAGCGAGAGAAAAATTAGAATGTTATAGAAGAAACTACCAGGAGAAATATCCGTTGCTGCCTCCCAACCAGAACCCCCGTCCACTCAGAACCGACCCAGGGCCATAGACGGAGGGGTTAACATATATATATGAGAGAGAGAGGGAAATAAACAAACAGATAAACAACATGATCGAGTGTTGCAATAACGGGATCCCCTGGTTGCACCTACGAACCGTGGGAGGATGTTTACACTCCACCTTAAACCTACGGTTTAAAACGGATCATTAGGTCACCCTGCCTAGCAACCGCGAAAGGACGCGCCGCCGCCGGGTCTCGAGCCCGCCTACACTCCACCTTAGCCCTACAGTTTAACGCGGTCGCCCGAAGCATATAATCGTAATGGGCGTATAGACGGATGTGTACGTGCCAATCGAAGTATACACTGTGCCAACTGGCTGATGTTGCCTGGAGGCACTGGCTGATTAAGCCGACTGGCTGATTAAGCCGACTGGCTGATTAGGGGCCATATAAGGCAACGGTCGATCGGCTGAAGTCTTAATATGCTCTTGGCACCTGTCCAGGGCTGCCAAAATTGGTACTAACGTACCAAATTTGATACGTTTTTCCCCTTTTGTACGTTTGGTACGACTTCCATGAAATTTGGTACTATTTGAACATTTTATTAAGCGATATACTATGACTTTATACAGAAGCGATCGAATGTTAGACAGTTCACTATAGCTTACAACTTCTCCAAACAGCCTTTTTAGCGCTTTTTAGTCACTACTTTAGTGACTTTTGGCATCGTTCGAAAATCTGACGCTCACCGTGCTCACAGTTACGTCGTCTCACGGTCTTATTTGTCAGTTCTGAACTTCTGTTAGCAGTGGCAGCACTGTGGTATGTTAGTGTTCTAGTCTTCAAAATTGTGCTTTTTCTTTACTAAATGAAACCCTTCTAGATAAAGAGTGAAAAACGAAAACTCAAGTAGCTGCATCAGAGTTAAAACTATGTACCTTTGTTGTAGAGCATAATTTACCATTGCAATACTGGATCACTTGCCTGGCCTTATTTAGAATGCATGTCCAGACTCTAAAATTGCTAAAGACATTAAATGTGCAAGAACCAAAGAAACAGTATTTTTCGCAGTAGTATTGGTGATACTTACTTTAACAATCTTGTTTCTCAGTTAAAGAACATTAAATTTTCGCTAATTATAATTATTGATGAAACAACTGATATAGCAACCACTAAGCAACTTGTCCTGTTGGCAAGGTATTATGATAGTCATGTTCAGAGAACAGTGGATAAATATTTAACTTTATTAAATTAACTTTATTAATTTGGTACTTTTTTGGAATATTTGGTACTTTTTGCATGGTCATTTTGGTACTTTTGATGAAAATTATTTGGCAGCCCTGCTCCTGTCAAGCAAACACCTCTCCTCTCTCTCTCTCTCTCTCTCTCCTTTCTCTTAGGCTAGGTACACCCCTTTGGGGGGGTGAGACCATCCCACCTTATTCCCCAAAGAGGTCTCCCCCAGCGGGGGTTCATTGCAACTTGGGGGATAACTCCGCCTCCAAGTTGCATAACCCCTTGTTGCTCTTGCAGCAACCCCCTCCCCCCATTTAGGGGTGCCTTGCAACAAGGGGGAAGGGGGGTTGACACTATCGGTGCCTGGCAATAAAATGGGGGTTGGGAGAGGGGGTTGGCACTCTTGCAACATTGATCAACATTTGCAATTGCATTGCACTCGTCCATTTTCGCCCATACTACTAACGCCGCCACACTCTGTGCGTTTCAAAATCACTGATAATATAAGGTTGTCACGTTCAGGGTAATAAATTCGCGAAGGGATTTGAGCAAAGTTGGACACGTGAGATTTTTAAAGTTAGGGCTATGTGATCTAAAGGCGAGATAATGCTGTATTACGTTGAAGAGGCTTTTACTGCGAGGAGCTGCAGAAAGTGACATTTAATTTAGGAAAAAATGTGTTTAAAATTGAAAAAATTTTAGGCAGCAGAGGTTCAAGAAAGAGAAAAATGTACCCGGTGAAATAGCTGGGGTACCCAGAAATCTTCAACACCTATATAAAAGCTGATGCAATAATGAAGCTTAAATATTATTTAACATGGCGCCTAACCACTTCTATGTCACACTCCCGTCATCTTCTTCTGTCTGTACATCCTGGTAACACCCTGGCCAACTTTGTAACAAAACTCTATGGGCCCATTGAATTGGGTCGTGATTCGTTTGAGATTGGAATACGCGAAATTCAGCTGGATACCAACTTTTTATGTATTGATTATAAAGAACCCGTTTTTACGGTTCTTAGAGACCGTCGTGAGTGTGAAAAGGCCGGGACAACTCTGGATGAAACTATGCGTACCGACAGGATTGGGGAGGCACTGTATTACACTACAGTAGTAACACTAGGCCCGGGTCGTTATGTTGCAGCCGAGGATGTTGTGAGAGATTTAAACGGTAGTTTAAAAAGCTCAAAACTTACGAATGATTTAGTATACGAAATCGTAAACAAAGAAACCCCTGCATATGCTTTGACCCTAAAATCACAGGCTAACAGAAATATTAAAGACAAAGGAGTGTTCAAAATTATAACCTAGGGCCGATATGGAGCAGACCTCCAAAGAGATACCTTTCACGAAGCACAACATGACTTCCCCAGCCTAATGTATCAGCTGAAATTGGAGAAACTGGGTGATGGCTATCACCCACAGACATGTGTTATATTTACAGCAATATCGTGGAGCATCAGTTTGTTGGGGATACCCAGGCACGCCTGCTGCGTATCGCTCACATTCCCAATCGTAGAGGACAGAGCTTGAGCATTACATATGACAGTAGGGTGTGTCGAATTTTTCAACTTTCAAATTCCAGATATGAGGGGTGCTAAAAAGTTGCAGCATGACTTAGGAATTCTAAAGATATTTTTGTTAATTTAATATAATTTAGTTTTGCTTGGTAAGAAGCTACATAAAAATAGTGACTTTTTTGACTTTTTTGTGGAATTATATAATAATTATTATATTAATAATTATATATGCTGTATATATAATGCACTGCTGTTTTTGCTTATTTCACAGGTTGAAACATATTCATCAGTGTGCTGAAGATTACTTGTCCGTCAGTGCTACCATCCTAACCAGTGGGAATTGACCTACAATGGCTTCTAAAAGGAGGACAAGACTGGGGACATTCACACATATGAGCAACCTAATTGGAACTGTTAGAGAGTTGTTGCCCTCTGAACTCCCAACTCTGCGAGACGTTCTGAAATATGGGCTACTGCTAAGAGAACAAAGTGGTGAGGATGTGAGAAACTACCCAACAGCCAGTCTTGCAAAGGACATTTACCCTAAAGTGCTTGAAAAGTGGGAACGAGCAAACAGTTCTTTTGTAGCCCCCGTTGTAAATTCACGAGTCACAATCTTAAACAAGATCCAAGAGAGCTGGGAGCAGGCCAAAAACATATCTCTTGGGAGAGGAAAGCTACATGTCAAAGAGGCTTTCATTGCAAAACTTGACAAGCTTTTTGACATCCTCAGTTGCAAGTGTAAAATTGTTCTCTGCTCTGAATTTGGCTGCCTTGCAGATGCTGGTTGCAAAAACGAAACTCACATTAACTGTACATGCCCTTGGGAGATGAAGATCCCTGCGAAGGAACTTGCTTTCATTAAAGGTCAGAGCGACAAGTCTGGTTCTATTGGACCACATCAGATTGGCTTGCCAGATCAACCTGAGCACAACAGACAAGTCAAAAAGCAGAAGCGGCAAGAAGACGAAAGAAGAAGGCTTGCTGAATATAAGCAGACAAGTAAGCAGGATGTTTCAATGCCATCAAATGAAATAATTTTCTCTGATGATGAAAATGAAGAACAAATAGCTGATGCTGAAGATGGAAAGGATGGAAGTTATGAAGTGACATTAGAAATACCAAGCACGTCTTCAACTTCCAATAAAAAGCCAGAGTACAACACATTAGAAATACCTAATGTTGCTATGCATAGCATCAGATATGGTGTTGGCCTGCGTGCCACAGCTGCCATCACCACTGCTGCCTTTATGGATTCTGGCTTGATCACTGAAGAAGACAAGAGACTTGTAGTTGATCACAATAAAGTCAAGAGGGCCCAAGAAAAAGTTATGAGATCCCTGGATCAGGAATTTGATGATCTTTGTAAGAAGGGTGAAATTGACTGCATCTTCTTTGACGGCCGTCAAGATACAACTAAAGTTATGCTGAAAGCAGACAATTCAGATCGTCAGTTCCCCAGCATCATCAAAGAAGAGCATTATTCTGTGTACAGTGAGCCAGGTGGAAGATATCTCTACCACTTCACTCCTGAGAAAGGCTCAACGAGAAAAAACCTGCTGAAGTTATTGCTGACAATCTTGTAGATTTCATGAAGAAGAAGGGCATTGATAAAAGCCTGCAGGCCATTGGAGGTGATTCTACAAATGTTAACACTGGCTGGGAGGGTGGTTCCATGCATTGGGTAGAGGTCAAGCTTTGCCGTAAGCTGATCTGGTTGGTTTGTGCCCTCCACACTAACGAGTTACCCCTGCGACACTTGATCACAGCACTGGATGGGAAGACCATGTCTAACAACAAGTGGACAGATAACATTGGCAAGATGCTAGACACTGCAACCGAACTTGAAATTGATCCTTCATTCACCAAACTCTCAATTGGAGAGCCTCTTACTTCACTGAGTGACAATGTCGTAAAGGATCTCTCTACTGATCAAGCGTACGGGTATAGGATCACACAGGCCATAAGGACAGGAGAACTTCCCACAGATCTGGCCCTTCTTGAAATTGGTCCAGTGAGCCATTCAAGGTGGTTGACAACAGCAAACAAGCTTTGTCGCATATGGGTTTCAAAACATGGCCTTAAAGGCAAAACCCTCAACAACTTAAGACTGATAGTGGAATACATTGTTGGTGTGTACTACCCCTGTCGGTTCAACATCAAAGTAAAACACTCTTGGGTGGAAGGCCCACGCCACATCTTGTTTCAGCTGCGGCTAGTTAGGCTGCAAAAGAAGGCTGTAGTGGATGCTGTTTTGCCAACCATCAAGCGCTCAGCATGGTATGCATTCAGCGAAATGATAATCCAGACACTCTTGTGCTCAGATGACAGTGAGGAGAGGAGAGCTGGTGTCCAAAAGATTGTTGACATGAGGAGTGGAGATGATGACACACTTGGAGATCTTTCTGTACGTCCCAGGAAGACACCTTCCATCAACCCCAGTGCTTCTTCCGTGGTGGAGCTGACAGACTGGTCTGACGGGGTATTTGAACCTCCTTTGACATGTAAACTGACTACAGTGGAAGTAAAGAAGTTCTTTGACAAGCCTATGCAAGTTCCACAGTGGCCCTGTCATGCTCAGTCAATAGAGAGGTGTGTGAAACAAGTCACAGAGGCAGCAGGCAGGGTGTATACACATGAGAAACGTGAGGGCTATATCAGAGGCCAAGAAGCAAGTCGGCGGCTGATGTCCAAGAACGAATCAAAGCAAGACTTGATGAAACTTGTTTAAATATTTTTTTTTACTGATGTCATTACTTTCTAATGTTGTTTTATGATTACAAGGATATGTTTTATGATTACTAGGATATGTTTTATGCAGAGAAACTAAAATTTTTATAGCATTACCTGACATTTTGAGAAGCTAAAATTAATAAATGTTGTTTTCCGAGAGCAATTTATGTGCTTTTTAATCACACGTAGATTTACCAAGCTAAGTGTTCAGCAATCACAAAAATAATAGCAGATTTGAATTCTTCACATCCAAAAACATATTTTTAAAACCCCTCAGTGAAGGAATTGGCAAAAATTAATTTTCACCTCCCAAATTGACACCCTAATATGACAAACCTCATTATGTCAATGTCGCAACTAATTTATTAACCAATATCTCAATATATAAAACAACGATTGAGGGGAAAAGATCCCAATTCGGTGATGGGAGCTTAACAGTGAAGCTGCACTTTCGTCGCACTGTGCTATAATGAACCGAAAGCCTTTCACAGCCTATCGAGGTGTAAGGTACCAGCGCGGGAGTGGGCTTGGCTTCATTTTTTCAACCATACTGCGTACGGCTGTTCCCTTCTTGAAGAGAGGTGCCAGATATCTCTGGAGGAAAGCGTTACAATCAGGTCTTAACACGGTAGAAGACATAATGGCGGGAGCTATGCCTAAATAAGCTCTCAAAAAGCATTTAAATCGTACAAGGGACGAAATCATCAAAGATGCGAAGAGAAAAATGCCGGTGGTGGGAAGAAGAGGAGGTTTGTCCGGAAGAAGAAGAAGAAGGGGTTACCAACACGTTGCGCTAAACGTAAAAGGACATCAAAACAGGAGTGTTCTAAGCGACTGAAACCTACGGTTGTTCATTTTTTTAACTGATATAAGCTAAGGACATTGCTCTCATGAATCATAGGCTGCTTACTACTTGTCGAGAGAGGTCGCACTATTTGTGGTTCGTCATGGCCCGTTTCATCAAACCGTGTACTTTACAATATTGTAAATCTTAACTCTCCCTCTTTGACATGCCCCCAACTCAAGTTTCTATTGAGAACAGTGACTTTATTTCGATTAATCCGATAACACAATTAGTTCCCCGAGTGCCCCTATAGCGTTTGTGATCCCCAGCTCAGGCCCTTATTTTTTTTATCCAACTTGTGTGTACATGTACGCTAAACTGCGTATAGCGCATTCAGATGGAACGGATTGCGAAGACAAATACGCTGTATTTCCAGAAACAAACTTTCTGTACTCCATATTCAGTCAGTGTGATGTGTATTTAAATTAAGTCAACATCTCTGCAGGAACGGGTTACTATCACCTACAAGCCTATCTGGAAAATGTCTCATCTTTACAAAAGAAGCGAAGGACACCTTTTTCAACTGCCGAAACACCTCACATACCTCAGGCTAAAGACGAAAGCAGTATAAAGGACAAATTTAAAAATTCTAAAAAGAATATATATGAATACTTTGGACTCCTACATATTCTTCATATTCCAGAAGAAGCTGCTTGTGAATGGGATCGATATGAAAATAAAACTCACTCGCACGAATCCTGAGATCTGTTTAAATCTGGGAGCTGACCAAAGTCTGTGGTGATTCATGTTATGGAAACATACCTTCGAGAACGCCGAGTGAAATTCAGCTCGGCTAAGCAATTAGAAACTGAAAAAATTTACTACATACCACAGTAGTACAGATACTGTACAGTAGTACCGTACAGATCAAACTATACACGGTGCCAACAGGGTTGGCGTCGAAGAAGATAGAAAACGTCGCCCTGGGAGCTTTACCTAAAAGGTTATTAATTGGAATGCAGGAACACGTTTCTGTGAATGGGAAATATAAAAAGAACGCCTTTAATTTCGAAAATTTCGGCCTTAAAAATATAACCCTATATACGTCATTGGAGTCGCCTTAGGGAGGACATTAAAAACGGATTATTCAATAGACGCCGTGTTCCCGCTTTGCTCAAGAGCTTATAGTAATCTTGCACATATTGCCGGTGCTTGTGATGAATTTGGAATTGGCGTAACGCAGAAAGAATTCATCGAACAATTTAACCTTTACCCGTTTGACATCACCCTGGACTTATCTGCCAGTGTAAACACATATTTAAGTCCACAGCAGATTGGAAACATCTCAGTCAGATTGGAATTCGCCAAGCCGCTAGACACGCCTATTAGTGTACTAGTATACCTTGAATCACAAGCTCTAAGCTGGGCATCACATGTTTGCTGCACTTTCTGTTCAAACCAGCTAAGAGACTGGCTGAATGGTAAATGAAAAAGCATGCCATCCATTTGCAGTGCCAATGATTTAGCGTGAGCCAAAAATTCATGTGAATGACTGCTCCTTCTGCCAAACCAAAGTAACTGGGTTTACTTTCAAAACCAGGCATAAGATTGTTCATCCTGTGGTTGACCTAGCTATCAAACCAGTACCTCGTAGTGATGAACTGCCCGTTGCAGCACCAACAGAAGACAAAAAAGTGCTTCATTTCTCTTTTGATGAAGACTCTTCAGAACACAGTGCTGGTGATGCAGTTTTGTCCTCCTGGTAATGAAAATGAACCCCATTTCGTCACACAAGATAACTTGAATGATTTAGTAAGGGATTTGTATCTCTCTAAATCGCAGTCTGAACTTTTGGCATCAAGACTGACACAATGAAATTTGGTTGATGGAGATGTTCGGATAACATCCTTTTGAAAAGAAGTTCCAATGTTTCTTGCTATTTCAAAACTGTGAAACACACATATGCTTCTGCTCTGATATAGAAAGTTTATTTTCATTCTTTAATATACAACATGATCCCGGACAGTGGCGTCGTTTTATTTATTCATCTAAGCGCAGTTTAAAAGCGGTTCTTTTGCACAATGGTAACAACTACCCAAGTGTGCCAATTGGACATTCTATTCACCTGAAAGAGTCATATGAAAACATGGTGATTCTTCTAAATACTGTTAGTTATGAAAACTACCAGTCGATTATCTATGGTGATTTGAAAGTGATTGGACTCCTTCTTGGCATGCAAAGTGGGTACACGAAATATTGCTGCTTTCTTTACTTGTGGGACAGCAGGGCTACACAATATCAATACATCAAGATTAACTGGACCCCTCGTTAAAGTTTTATTCCTGGACAGCACAGTTTGAAGTATCAACCATTGGTTGGTCCAAAAAAGATCTATCTACCACCACTTCACATAAAGCTAGGTCTCATGAAAAATTTTGTGAAGGCCCCAAACATAGACTGTCGGGGATTTCAGTTTTTGTGTGACAAATTCCCCAGAATTACTGATGCTAAATTGAAAGAAGGAATTTTCATTGGATCTTAGATTAGAACTCTTCTGAATGATGATGAATTTCTGGAACACCTTCAGCAAAATGAATTATGTGTGAAATTCCTTCAAGAGTGTGTGCCAGAATTTTCATGGCAGTCATAAGGCTGGTAACTATAAAATATTCATCCAAGAACTTCTAGATGCTTATAAAGACCTAGGGGCTCGTATGTCTCTAAAGATTCACTTTTTACACAGTCATCTTGAATTTTTCCCTGAAAATCTTGGTGATGTGTTCTGATAAGCACGGAGAAAGATTCCACTAGGATACATTAAAGATGGGAGAAAACTTTAAGGGACGATGGGATCCTCACATGATGGCTGACTTTTGCTGGATGCTGAGAAGAGATAACCCGCTGCTGAATTCAAACGAAATTCCTAAAAAATTCATTTCTGAACATCCAGAGTAAAATCATTGTGAAATATACATGTAGTGAAATGTACACATTGTAATTTGTTCTATTTTAAAGTAAATAGTAAATGAAATGCTTTAAAAATTCATAAGAATCTTTTACGTAATGAGGCAAATTTTGGACTATACAGGGTGTCCCAGAATTAACTATCTATTTCAATGAAATCTGACAAATTTTTTAAAAACACTTTTATTTATGTTTATCATGTTTAATGTGTTAAAAATGTATAAATTTCTAAATTTTTTTCATAATTTTATTTTCATAATTTTTTCATTATCTGGTCCAATGAAAGACCGTCTGAAGTTATAGAATGGCAAAGAGACTCTCCAAAAGTTAACGTGTGGCTTGGAATGACCAAATCCAAAATTTATGGCCCATTCTTCTTTGCGGAAGCAACTGTAACAGGTACCGTCTACCTTGATATGCTTCAGCAGTTTCTCGAACCACAGCTTCTTGATGATGGAATTCTTGATAATATTGTGTTTCAACAAGATGGAGCACCATAAATTTTGGATTTGGTCATTCCAAGCCACACGTTAACTTTTGGAGAGTCTCTTTGCCATTCTATGACTTCAGACGGTCTTTCATTGGACCAGATAATGAAAAAATTATGAAAATAAAATTATGAAAAAAATTTAGAAATTTATACATTTTTAACACGTATTAAACATGATAAACATAAATAAAAGTGTGTTTTTAAAAAATTTGTCCGATTTCATTGAAATAGATAGTTAATTCTGGGACACCCTGTATATGCAAAATTTCCTCTGCAGGGGGGGGGGGGTCAGAATCCAAAAATTGTGACCTGATACAGCAAAAACCTGACCATATTCATAATCAGCACCCAAAAATTGGTCAAAAAAAAGGTACTGAAGTACTTGAAGCAGAAAAAGTTTTGTTTTGTTAACCAGTGTTATTAATTGTTAATGTTAATAATTGATATTGGTATTAATAATATTGATATTAATAATATTAATATATTTAATTATATTAATTATATTTAATTATATTTTGGCGTCTAATATCCAAATAAATACGAAAGTATAATCTTAGCTTACCTATATGTAATTATGTGTAGTTATGTTAAAGTGTAATCTTAGCTGAATATCCTAACTGTATGTATTTCTAAACATATGTTTGTAGCTTACAACAGATAATATCCATGTACTTCTCTCGCTTTGCCTCTGCACTATATCTTTAAAGCTACTCTGCTTTACCTATCAAGATTTAACATACAACTCGATTCTGCCAATAAAGCACAAAATTTGATGGTTAATGGCAGTACTTGCATATGTAACTATATGAAGGCACTATCATCCTATTTCTCCGACTGTGCAATGAGCAAGTAAATGCGTTTATATATTTATATATATATATATATATATATATATATATATATATATATGTACACAAACTCAGAATGGTTCCCTGAGAACAATATATGTTAAACACAGACCGTGCATGGCACAAGGAACTCTTCTGGGAAAATTAATCCACTATAGTCCGAGTAAGTAATGATAAATGACAAATACCATAGTTTTTTCCTTTTTCATGATTTTAGCCCGACGTGGGCAACGGGTCTCTCGCAAAGAGATCCCATAAATATAGCTTCCCTCACCAGCTATCTGCAAAGCAGACAGGATCCAGCTTTGGGACGTGGATCTAGGGTTTAAAGCAAACCTAGATCCCTACACTCAGAACCTCTATATAAGTAAAAGACTCGTTGCATTCACGTCGTGTTGAATAAATCAAAGAAAAGGGGGTAACTATTGTATTTTTAGCCAAAAAAAACCAAAACTTAAACCTCAACCGGGACATTGAGCGTCCACTTTTCAAGGCACGAAACACGTCCGTTTAGTATACACAAACTCAGAATGGTTCCCTGAGAACAATATATGTTAAACACAGACCGTGCATGGCACAAGGAACTCTTCTGGGAAAATTAAATCCACTATAGTCCGAGTAAGTAATGATAAATGACAAATACCATAGTTTTTTTCCCTTTTTCATGATTTTAGCCCGACGTGGGCAACGGGTCTCTCGCAAAGAGATCCCATAAATATAGCTTCCCTCACCAGCTATCTGCAAAGCAGACAGGATCCAGCTTTGGGACGTGGATCTAGGGTTTAAAGCAAACCTAGATCCCTACACTCAGAACCTCTATATAAGTAAAAAGACTCGTTGCATTCACGTCGTGTTGAATAAATCAAAGAAAAAGGGGGTAACTATTGTATTTTTAGCCAAAAAAACCAAAACTTAAACCTCAACCGGGACATTGAGCGTCCACTTTTCAAGGCACGAAACACGTCCGTTTAGTATACACAAACTCAGAATGGTTCCCTGAGAACAATATATGTTAAACACAGACCGTGCATGGCACAAGGAACTCTTCTGGGAAAATTAAATCCACTATAGTCCGAGTAAGTAATGATAAATGACAAATACCATAGTTTTTTTCCTTTTTCATGATTTTAGCCCGACGTGGGCAACGGGTCTCTCGCAAAGATCCCATAAATATAGCTTCCCTCACCAGCTATCTGCAAAGCAGACAGGATCCAGCTTTGGGACGTGGATCTAGGGTTTAAAGCAAACCTAGATCCCTACACTCAGAACCTCTATATAAGTAAAAGACTCGTTGCATTCACGTCGTGTTGAATAAATCAAAGAAAAGGGGGTAACTATTGTATTTTTAGCCAAAAAAACCAAAACTTAAACCTCAACCGGGACATTGAGCGTCCACTTTTCAAGGCACGAAACACGTCCGTTTAGAGTTCCTTGTGCCATGCACGGTCTGTGTTTAACATATATTGTTCTCAGGGAACCATTCTGAGTTTGTGTATACTAAACGGACGTGTTTCGTGCCTTGAAAAGTGGACGCTCAATGTCCCGGTTGAGGTTTAAGTTTTGGTTTTTTTGGCTAAAAATACAATAGTTACCCCCTTTTTCTTTGATTTATTCAACACGACGTGAATGCAACGAGTCTTTTACTTATATAGAGGTTCTGAGTGTAGGGATCTAGGTTTGCTTTAAACCCTAGATCCACGTCCCAAAGCTGGATCCTGTCTGCTTTGCAGATAGCTGGTGAGGGAAGCTATATTTATGGGATCTCTTTGCGAGAGACCCGTTGCCCACGTCGGGCTAAAATCATGAAAAAGGAAAAAACTATGGTATTTGTCATTTATCATTACTTACTCGGACTATAGTGGATTTAATTTTCCCAGAAGAGTTCCTTGTGCCATGCACGGTCTGTGTTTAACATATATTGTTCTCAGGGAACCATTCTGAGTTTGTGTATACTAAACGGACGTGTTTCGTGCCTTGAAAAGTGGACGCTCAATGTCCCGGTTGAGGTTTAAGTTTTGGTTTTTTTGGCTAAAAATACAATAGTTACCCCCTTTTTCTTTGATTTATTCAACACGACGTGAATGCAACGAGTCTTTTACTTATATAGAGGTTCTGAGTGTAGGGATCTAGGTTTGCTTTAAACCCTAGATCCACGTCCCAAAGCTGGATCCTGTCTGCTTTGCAGATAGCTGGTGAGGGAAGCTATATTTATGGGATCTCTTTGCGAGAGACCCGTTGCCCACGTCGGGCTAAAATCATGAAAAAGGAAAAAACTATGGTATTTGTCATTTATCATTACTTACTCGGACTATAGTGGATTTAATTTTCCCAGAAGAGTTCCTTGTGCCATGCACGGTCTGTGTTTAACATATATATGTGTGTGTGTGTGTGTGTGTGTGTGTGTGTTTGTTTGTGTGTGTGTGTGTGTGTATGTATGTATGTATGCTTCTTGTAGCAACTGATATATATATATAATATATATATATAATATTATATATATATATATATATATATATATATAATTATATATATATATATAATATATATATATGATATGGCGTTATCATATGTCACTCTCTATATACCTTTTGTATGCCTGATAAATATGGCAAACAACAATAAAATTATCATTATTATTATTATAATACATATCAGATTGTAACATAAATTCTGCTCGATTAGGAAACGGACGATAGATAACACTGCCCAACAAAAAAAAACGTTTTGCTGCTGATTTAATTCTAAGACCTGTTTCTGGATAATATTGATGTGCCGATTTCAAAAATCACCTTAGATTTTGTCCATCACATCAGATTTTCGTGCAATGTGCAATGCAATATGCCTATTTTGGGTGATCCATGAAGGACGCTCATCAAAATTGATGATTTTTGAGACCTGTTAACAAAATTTTATCTGTGGAGTACGCAAATCTGTGCATTAAATCTAAAGGTCATGTACAACATATTAAAATCTTGGGTATCTGTGATTTCCCCAGGTGTGAGCGTGACGTCATGATCTGCTTTAATATGGATTCATTTTTGCTTATTTAAACACTTTTAATCACTTTATGTGTCAATATTACCATTGTATATTAAAGTTCACTCCCTGCACAATTGTTTACTTTTCCATGCTGATTCTGAGTATGTAAAAACTTATTTTTTGAAAAGAAAAAAATTGGGCATAACCCTGCCAAAATGCGATATCTCCAAAATGTCCGTATTTGATTGCTCGAAAACATGACGTGATAGGCAAAAACTAAGGTGATTTTTGAAAACAGCACACCAAGGTTACCTAAAAACAGGTGTTAGAATTAAATCAGCAAAATTGGTGTTGGGCAGTGTAATAGAATAACTTCAAGATAATGGAAATAGTTTTAGAAATGTTGCAAAATACATGCGGCGACAGGTTCGCACAGGTTTTATCACGATACAGAATGATACAGAATGACTTATGCTAGTGTAGGATTAGGCTAATGAATATTTTCTCTGGTGTTTTTCATACAGTTACAACGCCACTCCTACGATATTACAGTAATTGAAAAAACATGGAGCCCACGAAAGAGCATATTCGACATGTGATGCTGTATGAGTTCCATAAAGGATCTAACGCTCGTGAATCCGCAAGAAACATTCAAAGAGTTTATGGAAATGATGTGAGCGAATGGATGTGTAGGAGATGGTTTGAGAAGTTCAGAAATGGAGACTTCAGTCTGAAAGATTATCAACGAACAGGACGACCATATGAGTTAGATGAAGAGTTGCTGAAAGCAACAGTGGAGGAAAACCCAACGGTAACTGTAAGAGAACTTGGCCTGCAACTTTGCGTTAGCCATATGACTGTTCATCGTCATTTGAAGCTGTTAGAAAAAGTAGTGAAGGTTGGAAAATGGGTTCCGCATGATTTGTCACAAGCGAATCTTCAACATCGAATCGATATTTGCACATCACTGCAGGCACCGATTTTGAATCGGATCGTCACTGGGGAAGAAAAGTGGGTCCTCTATAATAATATTAAGCGTCGACATCAGTGGCTTAGCCGTGAAACAAAGCCTGAACCCCAGCCAAGGAATGGACCCCATCCAAAGAAAATATTGCTATGCGTTTGGTGGGATATGCAAGGAATTATTAATTTTGAGCTTCTTCCAGATAACCAAACAATCACAGCTGAAGTCTACTGCCAACAACTCCAACGATTGAAGATGGCATTTCAAGAAAAACGTCCTGCATTAATTAATAGCAGAGGTGTTCTATTCCACCAGGATAACGCGCGCCTTCACACTGCTCGAATCACCACTGCCCAATTGGAGGCATTTGGTTGGAAAAAATGCCTCATCCACCTTATTCTCCGGACATCGCACCTTCAGACTACTATTTATTCAGAAGTCTGCAACACCACCTAGTCCTAGATGGACAAAAGTTGCAATCCAGGGAAGCTATCGAAAACGAAGTTGTCTCTTTTTTTAACTCGAAACCAAGGGATTTCTTCGAATGTGGCATAAAAAACTTTTCTACAGGTGGGAGGAGGTTATAGAAAAAGAAGGGAATTATATTGATGATTAATTTGTCATTATGTCATTTAATTTTTGTTGTGAATAAACTAAAAATTTTAGCAAATTTGTCCTTATAAGTCTTTTAATTTTTGTTCTGAATGAACTAAAAAATCGAGCAGAATATATGTTACAACCTTTTCTATATATATATATATATAATATATATATATATATATATATATATATATGATACACACAGACCGTGCATGGAACAAGGAACTCTCTGAGAAAATTAAATCCACTATAGTCCGAAGAAGTAATGGTAAATGACAAACACTATAGTTTTTCTTTTTCATGATGTTAGCCCGACGTGAGCAAGGGTCACTCGCAAAGAGGCCCCAAAAATATAGCTTCCCTCACCAGCTATCTGCAAAGCAGATAGGATTCAGCTTTTGGACAAGACGCTCAATTTTGCCAGTTGAAGTTTAAGTTTTGGTTTTTGGCTAAAATTACGATAGTTACCCCTTTTTCTTTGATGTATTCAATCCGACATGAATGCAATAAGTCTTTTGCTTATATTGAGTTCTGGATATTGTAGGCTAGGTGTAGCTGTAACCCTTAGATCCTGTCCGAAAGCTGGATCCTATCTGCTTTGCAGATAGCTGGTGAGGGAAGGTATATTTTTGGGGCCTCTTTGCGAGTGACCCGTTGCCCACGTCGGGTTAACATCATGAAAAAGAAAAAAATTATAGTGTTTTTCATTTACCATTACTTATTTGGACTATAGTGGATTTAATTTTCCCAGAAGAGTTCCTTGTTCCATGCACAGTCTGTGTGCATCATGAAAGAACCTCAGCGTCCGACCGGCAATTGGAAGGCCCTGGGTACGATTCCCAGGCGGTTCGCCTCATTTTTCATTATTTCGTTATCTCTCCTCCTCGTGTGCAGAAGCGTTCCTTAATACTTATGTCGTTTCTATTCATATATATATATATGTATATATATATATATATATATATATATATATATATATATATATATATATATATATATATATATATATATGGGAATGAACTCAGAATGGTTCCCTGAGTTTTTATGATACACACAGACCGTGCATGGAACAAGGAACTCTTCTGGGATAATTAAATCCACTATAGTCCGAATAAGTAATGGTAAGTGACAAATACCATAGTTTTTCTTTTTCATGATGCAAGCCCGACGTGGGCAACGGGTCTCTCGCAAAGAGGTCCCATAAATATAGCTTCCTTCACCAGCTATCTGCAAAGCACACAGGATCCAGCTTTGGGACATGGATCTAGGGTTTAAAGCAGCCTAACCCCACTACATTTAGAACCTCAATATAAGTAAAAGACTCGTGCATTCACGTCGGATTGAATAAATCAAAGAAGAAGGGGTAACTATTATATTTCCCATCATGAAACGGACATGTTACGTGCCTTGAAAAGTGGACGCTCAATTCTGCCAGTTGAGGTTTAAGTTTTGGTTTTGGCTAAAAATATAATAGTTACCCCTTTTTATTTGATTTATTCAATCCGACGTGAATGCAACGAGTCTTTTACTTATATTGAGGTTCTAAATGTAGTGGGGCTAGGCTGCTTTAAACCCTAGATCCATGTCCCAAAGCTGGATCCTGTCTGCTTTGCAGATAGCTGGTGAGGGAAGCTATGTTTATGGGACCATGGGACCTCTTTGCGAGAGACCCGTTGCCCACGTCGGGCTTGCATCATGAAAAAGAAAAACTATGGTATTTGTCATTTACCATTACTTATTCGGACTATAGTGGATTTAATTATCCCAGAAGAGTTCCTTGTTCCATGCACGGTCTGTGTGTATCATATATATATATAATATATATATATATATATATATATATATTTGACACACACAGACCGTGCATGGAACAAGGAACTCTTCTGGAATAGTTAAATCCACTATAGTCCGAATAAGTAATGGTAAATTAAATGTAGTGGGGCTAGGCTGCTTTAAACCCTAGATCCATGTCCCAAAGCTGGATCCTGTCTGCTTTGCAGATAGCTGGTGAGGGAAGCTATGTTTATGGGACCTCTTTGCGAGAGACCCGTTGCCCACGTCGCGCTTGCATCATGAAAAGAAAAACTATGGTATTTGTCATTTACCATTACTTATTCGGACTATAGTGGATTTAATTATCCAGAAGAGTTCCTTGTTCCATGCACGGTCTGTGTGTATCATATATATATATATATATATATATATATATATATATATATATATATGTTAACCCCTCCGTCTATGGCCCTGGGGTGGTTCGGATTGACGGGGGTTCTGGTTTAGGAGGCAAGCAACGGATAGGTGCCTTGAAGTGGTTTTTCTTCTATGTTACTCTCCGAGTTCTTCTATAGTGGCTCGGAGGACTCTGGTAGATTTGCAATCTAAATGCTGAAGGTTCCGGATTCTTCTTATAGCGTATCCGGAAAGTTTTCTAAGTTTTTCTGAAGAGAGCAAGGCTCGAAGGGGACAATAAAAAGTTTCTTCACTGTAATTTACTGCTAAAAAATACAGGTAGTGCTCAGCCTCTGAATTAGCTTCTGAATGACAATGGATGAATTTGAATGGGTTTATATACCCAAAAACTGCTAACATTATTATTATTAAATGCTAAGAAGGCTGTATTATTTTTGCACAATATTTGAAAATAAGTAAATTTTTTAGCTGTGGTAAGGCTTGAACGAGTAAACAAAATATTTGAAGACGAAACCATATTTTTATCTTAAACCGCGACTTTTCAGATCTGATGTTATCATGATCTGCCAAGTTAACTAAAAGTGGAAATCGGACTATGCATCTTTACACTAAAATATGCATATGAGTGAAATTTTAAGGTTTAAGATGTACAATTTTAATGCTTAGGCAAGACATGATCTCATTGTTTATAACGAAAGAGAGTGTATACAAAATGTGAACATTGCAAAGCTTAACAGGATTCCTTATTAAGCGAAATCTAAAAAATGATTATGAGATTTTAAAAAACAACAGGTCACCAATTATTTAGCAAAGTGAAAGTGAATCAAATATTTTATCCAAACTCGCGTTGGGCGATTTTGGTCCTTATGTAAAAATGAATACACACACGTACATACATAGGAGTATAGGCATTATATAAAGTTAAATATATAAGATTATACATGAACCATATAACACATGAATTTTTAAAATGGATACTTTTTCTTACAATGGATACAGAGACTATATAAATGAATACAAGAATTACATGAAGGATAAGATAATATAGGAATATGGGAATTATTTATGGTTCATTTTTACAGGGCTCTTCCCTCTAGAATGATATTAATATAATAACGTAACATCCTAACTAAGGCTAACTAGATGATAACTATTGGTTTTATAATACAGATTTATATATACAACATAAGTCGGGTGGTTTAAGTCTAGTTCACGTGGTCTGGGTACGCACTCTTGGTCGTGCATAAATAGTTTCATGTTCCGTGTCACTGGGTTTTCTTTGTTCCCAGAATGATCTTTTCATCACAAATACACCGAGGATAATAGCACACACAATAATGATACTAACGGCAGATGTTGAGAAAATGGTTACCGGTTGTAGTATTTGTAAGAGGTTGTTTTGGTTATCATCCGAAATTTTAAACCGGCTCAATTGATCATTCCATTCAGGGGCATGCAGTTCGGGTAGGATGGTTACAGGTTTTATGGAGAGATTTAAGATCTCTATGACGGGTTTAAATTTAATTTGCGACGGAAATGGGTATGAGTTATTAAGGGTAACCTTATACGGGTTGTATATTTGGAGGGCTTTTGAACGCAAGGAGCAACCAATTGGTAGCCGAATAATCATAGGGATTGTAATGAGGGAATAATTTGATGGACACTCGAGGGTAGCGGCAGTCCTGTTCGCGAAGGAAACCCAGATGTCTGGTCCAATTCGTAGTTGGATGGTTTTAGGGGAATGAAATTTTTTAAATGAACATACGGGGGCATGCCGGTCACGAATTAAATCGACAAAGCAAGACCTAGTAGTGGGAAGAATAACTGGTTTGAGTGGAGGGCAGATGAGTTGTTTATTTGGTTGCGGGAATCGGCAATGCCGGACGTCGCTATCTGACATCATAGAATAAGCTGATAGATCTTTGGTGAGGAAAAGGTAAGGTGGTACGGTGGGTAAATACAATCGATAGACATTAGAGTTATTTTGGTAGGGTGTTGGGAAAGGGTGAAATCTATATACGTCATAAGTGAGGAAATCGAAAAATGGTATAATTATGAGGTATGTGTAGGGGCGTGGTCCATGTACAGTCCAGGTGTATTCTAGAAATTGAGGGTAATTAGTGTGGTTGAGTGGGAATATGGGTGATAATTTTAATTGTGACTGGGCGGTGTGAATCAAGGACTGGAGTATTTCCCATGGTATTAGGGTGGAAAGAGTGATTTTTCCATGGGCTAGCTGGGTTGCACGCAAAACCTTGGAATGAATCGTAGTTATTCGTTGTAAGTATTTATCGATTAGGGTTACTTGTATGTTCATTATTTCTATTAATTCTAGATATCGTTTGTGTTCTTTGTATTGAGCTAACATGGATTCAAGGTATGTGAATCTGTCCGAAAGGGAGTGAAGGAAGCGATTGTTTTCGTGTAATGACCTAATAGTTTGTTCTAACATGTGTCCATTATATTGTCGATTCCGAGCGAAGAGATTCAATTTAAGTTCAACTCTTTTAATATCTTCTTCGGTTGCTAATCCGAATAAACCTTTGAACAGTTTCCCTCCTATATCTATCAGTCCCCTTTTACTTCTTTGGTTAAAGTTTTCGGAATTTTTGGTTTCAGTTTGTATCCATGGTAAGGCTAATATTTCTGATAGGGCGCGTGCTGTAGTTTGAATATTTTCGAGGGTATTTTCTAACAGAACGCGACTATCTGATCTTTTCCTTGGAAAGAATTTTGGACTTTACTTTCAAACGTTTCTAATTGGGTTTGTATCTGAAGGAGATTGATTTTAATTCTAGCAGGGGGTTGCAAATTTATATAAAGGTCTGCATGCCCTTTCAAAAATTTACCTTCTGCAAGTTTTTCTATAACAACTCCGGTAGAAATTTTAATGCTAGGTCTACAAGAGTAAATAATTTGGAAAATTATAAGGGGGACAATTTTATTCATTTCTACGCCTTAAGTTATACGGAGCTGGGGGTAGTTGTGTGGATACTTGTGTGGATACTTGTGTTGGTGGGCGAAGGGGTCGGCCTCGTTTTGGTGGCAATGGGGGTCGACCGTTGAGCTCGGATTCTGAGCGGGTTCGTTTCTTATGTGAAGGTTCTAGTTCACGTGGGTGATGCATTTGCGGGCGGTATGTCGGGTCCGTGCGTCGATCATCAATCGGCGAGGGTGGTGACAGAGGAGATGGTGGAGTTGGAGAGATGATGAGTGGGAGTTCCACTGAGTGATTCTCTCGAAGGGGTTTCTCCAGGGTCTGGGTCCGATGGGACGCTTGGCTCTGGGGCCTCCTCTTGTTCAGAGATTGCCTCGAGTAATGGTGGTATTACGAGGTACCAATCTTCGTCATGGGTAGCGGTTCCCGCGGTGACTACTTCAGTTTTTTGATCCCTGCCCGATTTGTTAATATCTTGACCTTTTGAAGGATAGGCGGCTCGAACGCCTGGCAGCTGTTTTTTGGGAAGGTGTTGCTCGGAAGCTATCTTCAAATTGTCAGCGTGAATGATCTTTAGTTTGGAATGATCCCGGAGGTCGAGGATTTCATAACGATTTTTTCCGAGGTCTTTCATAATCCTATATGGGCCATCCCATTTCGGGTATAATTTGCGATGAGCCCCTGGCGGTTTCACGCTCTTCAGATAACATCGCATACCAACGATTATAGTCCGTTGACGGGGATGACGCCTATGTTGTTCTTGCTCCATCTGTTGGTTTCGTTGGTCGAGGGCATAGCGGATTATGTCAAAAATCTTGAAAGATCGTTCAGCTAGTTGCTGATTTGCTTCTGCCATTTCGGAAGATGTTAGGACTGCCGGGTCGGTTTGGTCGGGCAAATCAAAAGGTAGACGCTTGTCGTAGTGATATAGAACGAAATGAGGGGTGTCCCCGATGGACACATTATAGCCATTGTTGATGGCTGTTTGTACCATGGGAAGGGAATCATCCCATGTACGGGAGGATGCATCGACAACGTGGCGCAGGGCTTCCAAGATCTTTCGATTGTGTCTTTCCACTAAGCCGTTTGCCTGCGGGTGGTATGCCACAATGTGTGTATTTTTAATTCTACACATGTTACAAAGTGACTCGAACAGTTTGGAAGTGAAACTACGGGCGTTATCCGAGATTAGGATGGAAGGAGTGGTATGGTTTTGGATGACGCGTTCCACTAGGGCTCTTGCCACAGTTTCCGAGGTCTGATCTGGAATGGCGGCTACTTCGCTGTAACGCGAGAAGTGGTCCGTAAACACAATGATGTACTGATTTCCCTTTGATGTTTTGGGAAATGGTCCCAGTATATCCATTCCAGTTCTTTGCCAGGGCCTCTGGCATACTGGATATTTATGCATTGGAGCGGTGGATGGTACGTTGCCCTTATGCTTTAAACACGATGGACATTCGGCGATGTATTCATGTACCGTTCTGTTCATCTCGGGAAAATGGTATCGCTCCAAAAGACTTTTGATGGTGCGATCCGGCCCCATGTGTCCATAAAAAGGTGAGTCGTGACAAAGTCCAATGGCTATATCAACGAGATCCTTTGGTATCTCCACGAGGTCGTTTCCATCTTCGTTCCTGAAATGTACGAGCCCATCTTTGAGGTTGTACTGTTCTTTTACCTTCGATGGTTCCTTTTGTTCCAGGCGCGCCCGAAGGTTTGGGTGTGTTGGTCCTGTTGTTGGGAGTATTGCAGACACTCGTAGTCGAACACAGGAAGAAGTCCTATTTTATTCACTCGGGCGTCGGGCTTGAGTCTCGACAATCCGTCTGGAATAACTTGCAGTTTTCCCGGTTTGTATACGATTTTCGCTGCAAAATCCTGAATCAACAGAGCCCATCTACTCAATCGTCCTTCAAGTAGCTTGTCCTTGAAGAGGTACGTGAGTGGCTTATGATCAGTCTTGATGGTTACATCGTAGCCATAGACGATATTTCGGAATTTTTTCAAAGCCCAATATACCGCTAGGGCCTCTCGGTCCGTAGTGGAATAATTCCGTTGAGGTGCAGAGAGAAGTTGACTGGCATAAGCAATGGGTAATTCCACACCGTCTACGTCCTGTAACAGGACGGCTCCTAGTCCATAGGAGGAAGCATCTGTGGCTATGATGAAGGGTCTTGTGTAATCAGGATATTGTAAAATGGGATGACAGGTTAGTTTATTAATTAAAGTTTCAAAGGCATGTTGGTGATCGGATTCCCAGTTAAATTTCGAATTTTTCTGGAACAAATTAGTAATGGGTTTAGCAATATTCGAAAATTGGGGGATAAAGTTCCGATAGAATCCGACAAAACCAATAAATGCACGGGCGTCGTCGATGGTCTTGGGTACAGGGTATCTTTCCAGGGCTTCGAGTTTGGCTGGATCAGGTTTAATTCCTGTGGACGAGAGTAGGAATCCTAGGTATACCAGGGATTCTTGTAAAAAATTGCACTTTGCAAGCTTCAGTTTAAGGTGTGCTTTTCTCAAGTGTGATAGCACATTATGAAGGCGTTGAAAGTGTGTTTTTATGTCCGAACTATAGACGATAATATCGTCAAGATACACGAGAGCTTCGACACCTAATAGGTCGGAAAGGACTATATTCATCAACCTAGAGAAATTAGCAGGCCCATTTCGGACTCCGAAAGGTAAAACCTGGAATTCGTAATGGCCTCGGTTAGTGGAGAAAGCAGTCATGCCCGAGATTCGGGACTGACCTCCATTTGCCAATAACCTGATGCTAAATCGAGGGATGAAAAAAATTCGCTTTCCCTACGTTCAGAATTGTTTCCTGCATGTTTGGAATCGGGAAACGGTCTGGGATGGTAATGTTATTCAGGCGTCTAAAATCTATACAAGGGCGAGATGTTCCGTCCTTTTTGGAGACGAGAATCATAGGAGCGGACCAGGGACTAGCTGAAGGCTGAATGACATCCTGCTCCAACATGTCCTTGATGTGTTCCTCAATAGTGACTAACTGAGAATGTGGAACCCGATAGGGAGGAATGAAAATGGGTTTGGAATTGGGTTCCAACTTGATTTCAAAAGGGACCAAATTAGTTCGGCCCAGAGGATCTCCGGTTAGGGCAATCACATCTTTATTTCTTATCAGGAAATCGAGAAGTGATTCCATTAGTTTGGGATCCTGTAAAGCTGGTGACTCCTGAAGGGAGTGCTTCAGACATTTCTTATATTCTTCTTTTAATATTGAAGGCTTTAATTCTAAGGAACTGGAAACACGATTTATCGTACTGATGGGGAAATCTGAATCTATTTCTACTGTGGAAACAGTTCCTATTTTCTGATTTGAAGTTAATTCTATAGATCTTTCTCCTTTGTTTAAACAAACAACAGGGATAGCTGAATTCTGACTCTGACTAAGGACTTGGGCAATAAGAACATCTCTTTTGAAATTACTTTTCTCTGTAATCAGAGTACGCTCTGACTCTAATAATTTTCCTTGACTGTTAACTACTTTTGCTAGGAAACAAATCTTCTCATAAGGTGCTACTGTTATATGCTCGGTAGGGCATATGAAAAATTGTGAATCTGATTCTGGTTCGGCGACTAAAATTTGCCTTATTGGCTGAACTGAAGCTGGCTGACTGGAAACTGACTGACTGGAAACTGGCTGACTGGAACTGGCTGACTGGAAACTGGCTGACTGGAAACTGCTGACTGGAACTGACTGACTGGAACTGACTGACTGGAAACTGACTGACTGGAAACTGACTGACTGGAAACTGACTGACTGGAAACTGACTGTCTGGAAACTGCCTGGGTTGATCCAACTGGATTCAACAACTGGAACTGATTACCCTGGGGTCTGATTTCTGGAGCGGTTGTCCCTCTGGATGCAACCGGCCGACTTGATCTGCTATCAAGTAGAGGGGGTTTCCTATTTCTTTCGGAAATCTGAACTGAGCTAAGTCTATTAGCATTAAGTTGTCTGTCATCCTCGCGGAGATGGTGTGTCCTATTTCGACACTTTACTAACTTTCCGGCTGGGTAAATCTCCCATTGATTCCGGTTAAAAAAATCCATCCCTAGTAGGATGTCTGTCTGAAAGGTGGCGACTGTGTCCACTATACAACATTTCGCGGGGTATACCGCGTTTCCAATTTCTAAATATAACTCAATTTCTCCATATGTGGGTATGGGTGTGCCCGTAACTCCTCTAAGTTGGCAGGATGGTGCCTTAAGTTCATATTTATAATTGTACTCTCTAGTAATTCATCTACGCATTGTTTCTTAATTAACGTTGCGTGTGCTCCTGTATCTAGGAGAGCAGTTAAATCTTGGTTATCCGTACTACAATTTATTATTAAATCTAAGAGGTCCGCACCTATTATCCTGATGGGGAGTTTGTGTGCGTATCTGGGCTTACTACTGTAATTTAGGAGGGAGGAGGTTGAACTGCTGCCTCCAATGTAGGGTCTAAAAAAGGGATCACATGGTCTTCTATGGGAGGACCTGGATCATATTCTACGGGGATATCATACGCTGAAGGGTGTTCTTGAAAACTGTTCTCTGGGGAAAATGATTCCTCCCCGGGTACTTCTACGTACCGAACTAGTTGACCTTGCTGGTTGTATTGGGGTTTATACATGGGGTAAGAGTGTGGGTGACCCTGTGGTCGTGATTTATTGGGTTGGTAGTTCGACTGAGGCTGGGAATGGACTGGTTTCTGGGGATTGGTTGACTTTTGGGATACGTTTTGGGGACGTGGTTGGTTTGGTTTCTGAAAGTGGGGTCTATACCCTGCAGGGGCTTTATCAGCACACTTTTGGCGATCGCCACGGCGATGACCATGTTCGTGACAGTGGGAGCAATACGAGGGGTAATTACATTGACTTATCATATGCCCGAAACTATCACAGTTAAAACACTGTGGAGGAGGGCGTGTATTCTGGGTTTGGGGGGCTTGTTTCTGGGGTGTTCCCTGTATTTGCCTTGGTTTATATTGTTGTTGTTGTTGGTATTGGTGTTGTGGCTGCTGCTGAATATACTGTACAGGGGTTTCTCTACCCTTTCGGTAGGTTTGGTTTGCTAAATCGGGGTGATGTTCCCGTGTTTTGTTTATGGCTACACTGACAGGTTTGTCAACATTTAAAAACTCCTGAAACTTTTTTTTAGGCGCTCCGGGTAAGTTTTGGTAAATGGTTGTGGCTACTATTAGATTTCTTTGTTTCGAAGTAAAAGTTATGCCACATGCATTTTCTGCGGCCCGGAGGGCTTCTCCTACAAGTTTGTGTGTACGTGTAATAAAATTGTTTAAATCCTCGTGTTCCTCTTTCTTCCATTTAACTTGGAAGACTGCTTCTAATGTGGCTAAGGGTTGTGCAAGGGTTATTTCTTTAAAAAATTCTAATAGGTTTTGTTTAAAATCGTCCCATGTTATAGCTTCGCTAATTGATGGGACGTAAGTGACTGTGTCATGGGCATTTCCCTCTTTAGGGTCAATAAATCTTTTTGCTTCTCTGATTTTTATATCATCATCGGTAATATTCTCGCGTAAGAAATGTTGCTCTAAAGACTCAACCCAAGGTCTTACGCGCGGTTCAACAAAACGATTATCTATGGTCCCCTTAAAAATTAAAACAGTATGAGGAAGATTTACTAATCTGCCTAAGTTAATATATGCTGGGGCGGGGGTTTGAGACTGAGACATACTGACTTGTGTGTTTGGAATATGTTTGAAGGGCGCGGGGTAGGTGGAAAAATGGGTGTAGGTAATTCTTCGATGTCAGAAAGCGCACCGTCTGAATCGCTCATATGTGAAGGTACTTATTAATGTTCTAATTAGGTCTGCTTGACCGATCTTAATTCATGGAATGATCACTTAAGGGGTTTTCCTAACTACACTATCTAAAAAAAATAATGCACAACAATTTGCCTAACTCGGGGAAAATTTGAAAAGATTGCAAACAAAAATAAAAATGTAAACAAAATTTCACTCAAATGTACGTGATGGTATGGTAATACTATGTTTGGTACATTAAATAAAATTATACTATACTAACTAGAATAGTAAAAATAACTGAAAATAACTGTGACAATACTGTTTTCAATAAAAGAGTGTATCACTGGTGTCTGTAGTGTTCACTGTGTTTTTTGTTAATTCTGGCTCAATACTAAATATTAATTGTTAATAATAAACTTTTCAAATGTTTAGAAATTATTTTAAAAAAGAGTTTTGTACTTAACAAGATTCCTATGGCGAAATCCTTTTGAGGTGTGTCCTGAAGACGTGTCTGGCTGGCCACTTGTTCCTAGATGAAAAGTAGGCGTGAAGAACTTGGAGTCGTAACGCACCGGTTCACGGGTGGATGTGACGAACTCGAAGTCGTGACACGCCGGTCAACTGGGTGTTGGTTCTGGTTCCAGGTCTGGAAGACTGGAAGAATCCTGGAGTCGTGAAGATCCTGGTTAAAGGGTCTGGAGGACTGGAAGAATCCTGGAGTCGTGGAGATCCTGGTTAAAGGGTCTGGAGGACTGGAAGAATCCTGGAGTCGTGAGATCCTGGTTAAAGGGTCTGGAGGACTGGAAGAATCCTGGAGTCGTGAGATCCTGGTTAAAGGGTCGCCAGTTGTTAACCCCTCCGTCTATGGCCCTGGGGTGGTTCGGATTGACGGGGGTTCTGGTTTAGGAGGCAAGCAACGGATAGGTGCCTTGAAGTGGTTTTTCTTCTATGTTACTCTCCGAGTTCTTCTATAGTGGCTCGGAGGACTCTGGTAGATTTGCAATCTAAATGCTGAAGGTTCCGGATTCTTCTTATAGCGTATCCGGAAAGTTTTCTAAGTTTTTCTGAAGAGAGCAAGGCTCGAAGGGGACAATAAAAAGTTTCTTCACTGTAAATTTACTGCTAAAAAATACAGGTAGTGCTCAGCCTCTGAATTAGCTTCTGAATGACAATGGATGAATTTGAATGGGTTTATATACCCAAAAACTGCTAACATTATTATTATTAAATGCTAAGAAGGCTGTATTATTTTTGCACAATATTTGAAAATAAGTAAATTTTTTAGCTGTGGTAAGGCTTGAACGAGTAAACAAAATATTTGAAGACGAAACCATATTTTTATCTTAAACCGCGACTTTTCAGATCTGATGTTATCATGATCTGCCAAGTTAACTAAAAGTGGAAATCGGACTATGCATCTTTACACTAAAATATGCATATGAGTGAAATTTTAAGGTTTAAGATGTACAATTTTAATGCTTAGGCAAGACATGATCTCATTGTTTATAACGAAAGAGAGTGTATACAAAATGTGAACATTGCAAAGCTTAACAGGATTCCTTATTAAGCGAAATCTAAAAAAATGATTATGAGATTTTAAAAAACAACAGGTCACCAATTATTTAGCAAAGTAGAAAGTGAATCAAATATTTTATCCAAACTCGCGTTGGGCGATTTTGGTCCTTATGTAAAAATGAATACACACACGTACATACATAGGAGTATAGGCATTATATAAAGTTAAATATATAAGATTATACATGAACCATATAACACATGAATTTTTAAAATGGATACTTTTTCTTACAATGGATACAGAGACTATATAAATGAATACAAGAATTACATGAAGGATAAGATAATATAGGAATATGGGAATTATTTATGGTTCATTTTTACATATATATATGACACACACAGACCGTGCATGGAACAAGGAACTCTTCTGGGATAGTTAAATCCACTATAGTCCGAATAAGTAATGGTAAATGACTAATGCCATAGTTTTTCTTTTTCTTGATGCTAGCCCGACGTGGGCAACGGGTCACTCGCAAAGAGGTCCCATAAATATAGCTTCCCTCACCAGCTATCTGCAAAGCTGACAGGATCCAGCTTTGGGACATGGATCTAGGGTTTAAAGCAGCCTAGCCCTGCTACATTTAGAACCTCAATATAAGCAATAGACTCGCTGCCTTCACGTCAGATTGAATATATCAAAGAAAAAGGGGTAACTATTATATTTTTAGCCAAAAACCAAAACTTATATCTCAACTGGCAGAATTGAGCGTCCACTTTTCAAGGCACATAACATGTCCGTTTCAAGATGGGAATGAACTCAGAATGGTCCCCTGAGGTTTTTTATGATACACACAGACCGTGCATGGAACAAGGAACTCTTCTGGGATAATTAAATCCATTATCCCAGAAGAGTTCCTTGTTCAATGCACGGTATGTGTGTATCATAAAAAACCTCAGGGACCATTCTGAGTTCATTCCCATATATATATATATATATATATATATATATATATATATATATATATATATACGGAGCTCCAATAAACCTTAGCCCCCCCCCCCCTGCGCATGGCCTAAACCATTAGAGGTACAGTAAAACTAAACATACCTTACAAAAGAGAATTTAATCCTGCATTTAATGAGAAACAATTAAAACTTGGTGTTCCCGCCATTGGCTTCCAAGACAGCCTGAATTCGCTTTGGGTAGCTTGCCAAAAGTGACGTGAATAGATCTTGATCGTTACGCAAATTTACTAAAACAGTTTCAATGTGTTGCGTCATTGTATCCTTCGAAAATCGATTTGCTGCAGGTTCTTGAAACAAGATACATTCAACCTTGTCCTTTATAACTGATCCAATGTGTTCACAGACGTTCACGTCAGGAGAATTTCCTGGCCATTCTTCATTTCCAAAGAAATCGATCTCATGGTTCCGGAACAACTGTTGAGTGGTTAATGCCTTAAAGCAGGGGCCTTATCGTGCAGGAGTGTGACCTGATCGACATCCATAACATTGTTTGGGTTTCTTAGAAAAGGAATGACATGCTGGGATAGAATAATAGCACGAAAATACTGTCCATCCCAACTCTGACCATTTGCCTTCAGCACCCACATGAGCTTCTTTGCAGTGAACAAAACAAACACACCAACACAGTCTGGACTTTTTAATAATTCTCAATAATGTTCATTGTCATCGATTTCATCTGGTGTTGTGGCCCACACTCGATCATTTTGGTAGTTAGGCTGACGTGTTACGTAAACAAAAAATTCATCGGAGACAGCTAAATGCATGAAATCATCCACATCCCAATCTTCAAGATAATGGGCAAACCACATTCTGTCATCGATGTAAAGTTGAGTTTTTCTAGGCTTTGGAAGTTCATGCCAAGGCTTTAAACCTTGCCTATGACGGTACAGTCGAATGATCTCACCACTAACGATCTTTCCTCTCAACACTTCGATCTCTCTAGAAAGTTTAGCACCGCTGTTTTTCCGCTTACGCGTACCGCTTTCAATGATGTCTTCTGTACACTGGCAGCTGGTAGCAGCGAAAACGTTGGCCAGTGGGGCTACTTCACGATTGTCGCGGTAAAGTGCAGGGGAAGTGAAGGAAGAGGGATTCTGGTAAACAGGGCTAGCTTAAATCAGTCGCGCGTCAGCTCGAGCTAAACGTGGTTGTGTTGTGCCTACCCGCTCATAGGCTATCCCACAAGTGAAGTGCTTAACAATGAATAAGGTTGACTTTTTGTTAGATAATCCATTTAGTGGATTAGATTTACAAACTAAATTGTTAATTAAAGAATTAGGGCTTCATCAACCTAGTATATTAATAATTCAAACACACAAAACACAATCAAGAACATTTAATAATGAATGGTATAACAGCTAACAGCTAGTGAAAACAGCTAGTGAAAATCGTAAACGTTTATGCTGTTTCAATTGTAATGGTGTAAAAGATCTGAAACACCTCTCAGAAAAAATAAAAACACATGAACAAACTGCATGCCACATCGGTAATTGTTTAAAAACAAACTTACTTGGAAAAGTAAATATTGCAACGCAGTTAGGTGCAGGGCATAAGATTTCAATCCAACGGCATAACGAATTAGTAGACAAGAATAGGCAGGTTTTAAATAGAATCATTGACTGTTTAAAATTTCGTGGCAACCATGAACTTGTTAGCCGAGGTCATGATGAAACAGAAAAATATTTCAACAAAGGTGTATTGTTGGATCTTTTGAGTGAACTTGTCAAATTAGACGGTCAGTTGCACGAACATTTACAAAATGCAACTGTTTCAAAACACACTTCTGCCACTATCCAAAATGAGTTGCTGGACTGTATGCTTTCCGTGGATCAATGAAAGAAAGCCAACCCCGACCCGTTTGGGGGTGGCTTTCTTTCATTGATCCGTTACCCTTAAAAGACTAACTAATGAAAATATCACGACCTAACCTTACCAATCGTTAAGTCAACTGTACGCCCTTGACGATTGGTTAGGTTAAGTCGTGATATTTTCGTTAGTTAGCCTTAGAACTAACTGCCTACCTAAATAACTTACAGATCAATGAAAGAAAGCCACCCCCGAATTGTGTCATTGAAAGAAAGCTATCCCTGACCCTTTTCGGGGTGGCTTTCTTTCATTGATCCCTTTCCGTTTATAAAGATGTTCTACATGAGAAAGTCAATGAAGCAATTTTCATGTCAATTCAGGCTGATTAGACCATGGATATTTCCAATATATACTTGTTATTATATCGCGGTTTGTTATGTGCACTAAAACAGTGGAAAAATTCCATGGCTTTGTAAAACTAAATGATAGATCTGCTGCTGGCACAACTAAGTGCATTCTTGAAGAAATCGAGGTGTACAATTTGAAAAATAAGTTGGTTGCACAGGTTTATGATGGTGCTCCAATGATGAGTGGCGAACGTAACGAAGTACAGAAATTGATAGGAGAAGACTATCCTCATGCTCATTTTGTATACTGTTATGCCTATCAATTAAACCTTGTTATGCAAAACGTTTCCTCTGATGTTACTACCGTCAGGAATATTCTTTGCTAACTTGACTTCATTCTCTTCTTGTTTCTCACATCCTTCCAAAAGAACAGCTATGCTGCAAGAAGTTTACGGAGAACGTCTGCCTCGTGCGATTGTAACCAGATGGAATTTTCAGAGCAGAGTCGTAAATTCTGTGTATGAAGATAAAGCATCATTGATGCAGTGCTTCGAACGAATCCAGAATGAACCTGGATGGGATTCAGTGTCAATAACACAAGCAAGTGCTCTACTGAACTTCCTGGAGAATGATAAGTTCATTTTCTTTCTTAATATATTTCGTGAAATTATGCCGGTAATTGAGTTGTTCTATAACATTCTTCAAAAAAAAAAATTACAACGCCTGTTTCTGTCAAGCAACATCTTCACTCATTTTGTACATCAATAAAAGAAATTTGTCAAAAGGGGTCAGAGTTACCTGATGATTCTGAACAAACTACTGAAACGAAGCGAAGAAGAAAAGACAACAAAAAAGCCTGTGCAATCGAATGCTATGATCTTATGCGACAAGAGGCTAAAGACTGGTTTCGTGCAACTGAACATCTCGAGTGTTTCACTTTAGTTGATCCTACAAAATTTGTTGTATTCAGAAAAGAACTTCCTACAGATATAAGTGAATCTTGTAAATTCTATCCATTTTTTGAAGAAGGAAAACTATAATGTGAGCTATGTGTTTTATACAGCAGTGAAGAAATTTAAAAATATAAAAATTAATGCATTGTACTGCTGTCTATCTGAAAATAATTTGATGTCTGCTTTTTCTGAAACAGTTAAACTGTTCAACATTAGCCTAACATCGCCCATTGTAACAGCTCAATCTGAAAGATATTTCAGTTCTCTGAAAAGAGTAAAAACCTGCTTGAAGAACACCATCGGACAAGACTGGCTAAATGGAACGGCAGTCCTTTCGATTGAAAGAGACTTTATAGCAAAAATAACCAATTTTAACCAGAAAGTCATCAAGAAATTCGCAAAACAGAAAAACAGAAGGGCTAAGTTACTTTACAAATGAAGTGAGAGCACTAGCTTTAGAAAAATAGTTAGCACCGGATAAATTATAGTTCACCCGACGCCACTGATATATATATATATCTGTGTATATAATTCTTATATATATTTGCCTTTCAATCTTTCAAATGTTCCGTTCGATGATTCCTCATTTCACGAAAGTCAAGCTAGTAGCCCCGCCTCTAAGCCTGGTTTGGTGGAGGAGCTAGTTGCTCTCTTGCACTCTCCACCGCACATAGACAGGTGCACCCGGCTCATCTGGTACCGTCCTGAGCTTGGTACCTAGTCTTCTTTTGAAGATCTACTTTGACCCCTGTAACGTTTCTGAGGTTCTTTGGAAGTTAGTTAAAATGTATTGGTCCCCTGACAACCAAGCTATTTTCCTTCAGTGTTGAAGAGGTCCCTTGACGGGCCTTTAATTTGGGAACAGTACATATTCTGCCTTTCCTATTTTCCAGTGTTGTTTGGATAGTAATTTGATTTAGTTTGAAGTTTGGTACCAGTTTTTCGATTATTTTCCATATGTAGATTAAGGTGTACATCTCTCTTCTTCTTTCCAGGGAGTACAGATTTAGTTTACGTAGTCTTTCCCAGTAGATGAGTTCTTTGCAACCATCGATCTTGGCTGTGAAATGTCTGAATATTTTCCAGTTCATTAATTCCTTCCTTATTGTATAGGGACGTCAAGACTGAGCAGTATTCAAGTTTTGGTATGATCAGTGTTTTCAGCAGGGAATCAACTATCTTGTCCATTCTTTTGAACGTTCTTACTATCTGATCCCCAACTCTTTTTGCTTTGTTTATCGGCATCTCATTTTGTGTTTCAAATTTCGCATCATCAGTCATTATAACTCCCAAATCGATCGCTTTCGTGCTTCTCTGAATTTCCTGTCTATCCTGAGCATAATATGCAGTCTGTTTAAGTTCCTCATTTCTACCATATCTCAAGAGCTTAAATTTCTCGGTGTTAAATGTCATGTTGTCTTCTGATCACTTGTATATTTTGTTCGTGTCCCTCTGCAAGGCCTCCACCTCATTTGCACCGCTGATTTTTCTGATGATCATTTCATCGTCCATAAACAATGTTACTATACTGTTGCTGTTTACACCACTGTCTATGTCTGTTAGCATGATAATGAACAGGAGTGGGGCCAGCACTGTACCTTGTGGTACTGAGCTGCGTACTTCTGATTATGATGATGATATATCTTGAATTTTGACAACCTGTAGACGTTCTCTGAAGAAGTTGTAATCCATTTTCCCACTTTGCCTGTTATACTCATATGTTTCATTTTATGTGCTATTATACCATGATCACATTCGTCGAAAGCTTTAGCAAAATCCATGTATATGACATGGTAGTTGTCATTGCCTTCCAATGCATCTAGGATATTGTTTTGTGCTCTATAGGTTGTGATAGGCATGATCCTCCTGATCGGAATCCGTGCTGATTTTCGTTGAATCTTTCCAGTGTCTCCAAAAAGTCAAATGTTTCTCTGTACCTATTTTTTCAAATAATTTGGTGAAGTGGGACGTCATTGACATTGGTCTATCGTTCTTTGCTTGAGATCGATCCCCTCCTTTATATATAGGGACAATGTCTGCTCTTTTCAAGATGGTTGGTATTTCCCCAGTGTCTAGGGATCTTCTCCATATCCAGTATAAGGGGGTAGCTATTTCATTTTTACAATTTTTTATCAATAATGCGTTCCATTTGTCCAGACCTGCAGCTGAATGTGCTTTTATTTGTCCTATAGCTCTCGCTACATCTTCTGGGATTAAATTAAAGTCTGTCATACAGTCTCCTTGCAATTTCTCTTCAAAGAATGCATCTATGTCAGGTATCGCTTTGTCACTTTTTGGGGTAATGAAGACTGATTCATACTGGGCTCTCAGTGTTTCAGATATCTCTTTTAGATCGTCGGTTAGTTCATTATTTCCTTTCCTTAAGGGCCCGATAGTGGCTATAGAAGTATTTTGGATTTTCCTTTGTTGCTTCTACCGCCTTTTCCTCTTCCTTTTCTGTATAGCCCTTAATCAGGGTTTGCATTTCCCTATCGATACTCTGCAGTTTTTCTTGTATTACTTTCCTGGCATTGTTTTCTCTGCAATTAGCTAACTTCTCCGCTACTCTCTTTCTTTTGCGAAATATTCTTCTCTTTTGCCTCTCAAGCCAGTTCCTCTTTCCTTTTGGCTGTGATTTCGGAGCATATATTTATAAAATTCTCATCGTCTTTTCTTCCAAGGTTCTTAGCATTTCTTCAGTTGCTTTATTCTGTTCTACACTCTATTTGGACCATGTGTGATCTGGTTGTTTCCCAATTTATAGTCTTGGAGTTTAAGTCAAAAGCCCCAGATTTGGTTCTTTCTTCAGTATGTGTTTTGTCTTTTAATGTTGTCGTCATATTTGTTGATATCTCGATTATGTTGTGGTCTAAGATAATAGTTGGGGTTATTTTTATATCATCAATGAAGTTCGTGTTATTAGTGAATACCAGATTCAGGCAGTTATTTTTTCTGGTATTTTCTATTATCTCCTCTATCGGCATAAAATGGTTTGTGAGAGCCATCAACATTTTTGCTTGCTCCAAAAAAATACGTCCCGAGATTTAAAGTGCAACCAACAACTTCCAAAATATACACTATATAATCACAAATTTGAAATCTGTATAAATTGAGTCTATTGAGAAGCCGCCATAAAATTTTCAGAATTCTACATATAATGCTTTTTCGAAAATAAAGGAAAAAATAAGGTATATTCAAATAAACAAATATCATTAAACAAAAAATTTATATAGTAGTAGTTGGCAACTCTTCTCTCGCGAAAGTTGGGGAGGAATTAGGCTAAGCTTAGCTAGTTTCTGCAGAAATGTTAAATGGTGTGCTTAGGCAACTGTTAATCTTCAATAGTTTTCAGCCCCTCTAATTATGGTTTTAAGCAAAGCTCACAAGGCGATAATTGAAAGATGTTTTGCAGAGAAATGATGGACCAGGACAAGAATTGTGAAGGAATTTTCTGGAACAAATTGGAATAAGAGATCGGTGAATAGATTAATAAAGAAAGTTATAGAAACTGGGTCAACTGAAAGGAAATCTGGAAGTGGCAAGCCTAAAAGTGTTTCCACACAAGAAAATATTGACTATGTTCAAACCGTTAGTTTGTCTCAAGAAGATCGACCGGGCTCACACTTGTCTCAGCGAAAAATTACAAGAAGAAATTTGAAGATTAGTCGCAGTTCTGTTCAAAGAATGCAGAGAGCTCTAAAACTTAAGGCATATAAAAGAATCCCTGTCTCAAGACGTGACAGCAATGTCAGAGAAAAATGGAAAACTCGATGTACAAAGTTGGTAGACAAATTTTCGGCGCGTGATGTTAAAAAAATTGTTTTCACAGATGAAAACGATTTTACTATTGAAATTGAGCGAATCCACCAGAACGATGTTGTTTACGGTGTTCGTAAAAGAGATATTCTTCCGTCGAGGCTTCACCACCAGACATGTTGGTTTTCAAAAAAATATCATGGTTTTAGCTGGTATATCATGGAACGGATGAAAATTGATGAAAATAAAAAAGTGAACTCAGAAACTTCTGTTAATCTTTTGGGACAAATTATTTTTCCAGATTATCGGCGTCTGTATCTTGATAATGATTTTCATTTCCAGCAAGATGGAGCTACCGCTCATACGAGCAAGTACACCCAGGACTAACTATCTCCAACAGAATGTGGCCAATTTCATTGGAAAAAATGACTGACCACCTCAGTCACCGGACTGCGATCCAGTGGACTACTGCATATGGAACTATGGAACACTCTTGCAGGAAAGGTTTATGAAGGTCAAATAGAAAAATTTACTGAGTTGCAATTAGAAGAAAAGATACTTAATTTTTGGGACAAAATAACTTTAAATGAAGTCAGAAAATGTATCATGTCGTAGAAGAAAAGGTTAGGGCATACTGATCATCTCTGTCAATGAATAAGATGTGAATAATAAATTTTTTGTTTAATGATATTTGTTTATTTGAGTGTACCTTATTGCTTCCTTCATTTTCGAAAAAGTATTGTATGTATAAGTCTGAAAATTTTATGTCAGCTTGTTAATTGGTTGAATAGATAAGGATTTCAAATTTGTGATTGGACAATATATATTTTGGAAGTTGTTGCACTTTAAATCTTGGGACGTTTTTTATGGGCCACCCGACATACTGTATATCAGGAGCAAGCAGAAAATTTGATGGCTCACACAAACGAGTTTATGCTAACACAGGAGATAACAGAAAATATCAGAAAAAAAACTGCCTAGATCTAGTATTCACGAATAACACGAACTTGATTGATGCTATAAAAATAACCTCAAATATTATCTCAGACCACAACATAATCTCGGAACGTTTTTTGCGGGCCACCCGATATAATATACTCTATATATATTAGGGTGTTTCACGGCAGTGTGGTTGATGGATGAAGTGGAAGGAAGTTCAATCCATATTGATGCCCCTGTTCCTTTTGCCGAGGAAACTCGTCTGAACAGGTTTCAACCAGATCAGAACACGTTTAGGGGTCCCGAGATTTGACGCTTCAGATTGCTTAGGTATTTCTAATTTCAGCTGTTCTAGTGTTAGTCGACTGCCTTCCTTCCTGAAGGAAGGGTGCACTGCTCTCTGTCCTTCGTGTCAGTTGTCGAGTTTTGTCCTCGTTGTGTCTACCGTTGCGTATTTGTACTCTTTTCTAATTCGTATATTTCCTCATTGCAGATAAACATGGCAACTCGAAGCAAGAAAGAGGTTTGGCTCATCGGACACCCGAATAAGGAGATCCTGGGTAGCTGCCTGCCGACGAAGTTGCAAGTCTTGCAAAAGTGCTTCTTCCATCAAAAACAGGAAAACCTAGGGTGGAGAAAATGTCTGAACCTCTGTTTGGATGCTGTGATGGTGTTCTGGAAAAGAGCAAGGATCCCTACTATGAGGCGGGACAGCGCCCTTCGGAAAATGGAAGCTCTGCTCCAGCGTTACGACAAGTTGGTGAAAAGCAGGAACAGATCCGAGGAGAGCTGTCGTGTTGCGGAGGACATGTTCAATAGGGTGGCCCACTTAATTTTTTTTTAAAAGTATAGGTTATCGTGTTTTTTCCCATTATTTGGCACGATACTAGCACATTGGTACCATTTTTACAAAAATTGATCAATATTTAGGGGTCTCGCATCGACCTTGAAATTACTAGTTTTTTTTTAAAAATGCGTACTTTTTAACTTTTTACTGAATCAAGATAAATCATTAAGTAGGGATGTTTTCTGAATCCTCTTAATGAGAGAAGTCGTTTGGTGTGC
The DNA here is from genome assembly GCA_023014485.1 of Bathynomus jamesi. Classification (NCBI taxonomy): domain Eukaryota; kingdom Metazoa; phylum Arthropoda; class Malacostraca; order Isopoda; family Cirolanidae; genus Bathynomus; species Bathynomus jamesi. The sequence goes on along the minus strand of JAJOZX010001731.1, from coordinate 439,050 downwards.
CTGTCAATGTCATACGACTAACGGTTTAAAGGTTGTGCCTGTATACAGGTAATACCAATGTGCTAGTATAGTGCCAAATAATGGGAAAAACCACGATCACCTATACTTTTCAAAAAAATGAGTCACCATACCCGGGCGGAATGTATAATGTATATAGGTAATTAGAAAATGCACTATGCCTGTGCCAGGTACCTAACCTATTTCTTTTTTTGCAGATCATAACATTTTGAAATTCTGTCTGAGTTCCTCATCCTTGTCATGAACAAATCGATGGCAACCATAACTTGGAAGACCTCTTGAAGCTACAAATAGAGAGTCATCAAAAGGAAAGGCGAAAATAACATCGCTACCTTCTCTAAGATCGGCCTCGGAAATTTTTTTAGTTGGCCAACCGTCGTCCTCCATCAGTGGTAGCAAATTGCCAACAACACGGCAGGTTTTGCAATACTTCTTCAGTGTTATCCAGTACACTGCTAACAGGAAAGACGCATTCAAAGAAACCGTAAACAACGTCTTAAAGTTTTGGAACATGGCCCGCATTAAAACAATCACAAAGCTCAACTGCGAACGGAAGCTAGAGGCATTGTGGAAAGAGTGACACTTACTCCAAAAGAGCAGAAAACGAGAAACTGACGCCGGAGGAAAACGGCAGAAGTTTTCGGACAGTGTGGACAAGCTGTGGGATATCGGAGCATCTGACGCTGTCGAAGATATAAAGAAGAATCGACTGCTGTCCGACAAGGACAAGAAAGAAGACATTGACTTCTACCTCGATCAACGTGGTCCTCGGGTGGCAACGATGAGCGGGAACGATAAAGTTTTCGCTGTAAAAAGAAAGCTACAGGAAGGAAGAAAATGTCCTCGCCAGGAGCCGCAAACCTCAAAGTGTGCATACGAAACCGGAGATGAGGCCATGGAGAATGATGATACTGGCATGTCAGGAGAGTCGGAGACAGAACTAGCGTTCCCCCTGCCGAAAGAGCCAAGTGTGTCTGTCAATCTTCCTCGCCGCATCCTTAATGCACCTGCTGTCATGGAAGTGGCTGATCGTTTCCGCATGTCCAATAATTATATATAATCAGGTGCGTATTGTGTATAGTAGGGTGGATCGATTTTACATTTTTTTCGATTTCCATATTCTAATAGAGACAAAAACTTGCGCATGCATGAGAAAATAGCCTCTGCAAAATCTTAGCTTAATAGGTAATCATCTTCTGCTCCCGGCAGAGCGATGAAAATCATATTTTAGTAGTCAAAAACGTATTTTTCTTATAATTTTTAAAATATTTCAATATGCATCAAAATTATTCCTAATAACTATAAAGTCGATGAAAAAGACCTCATATGATCGTTTTTCCAAGCGCGTTGTCCTACGTTAATATCTTTTGCCCCCGGCAACAACGTCAAATGTTGAAAAAATAGGTAATTTATATACATATTTTCAGATCGGCTCTTTGTCTTAAATAATGCATTTATATATTTCCCATAGCATTTATATCGTTGCTTAGGCATGAAATAACACACACACATGCCTATTACACGGTAATGAATTATCACTGCGACACCTCATTCAAGACTTGGACGGCAAAACAACTGGGCCAATGGGCTTTACTGGACCAGTTGGAAAACAACTGAACGACTGCGAAAAACTTCCAATTACAGAATTCGATGCCATTCCATCTCCCGACATTGACATAGATGATGCCGAGTTGAGCACTGACCAAAAATATTTGTTAGGCATCTACAGAGCAGTGTCGAGCAGTAGCTGCTCTTCAGCTCTCGCGGCTCGAAATCCAGGTAAGATGGCGCATTCCAGGTGGCTGACAACAGCAAATAGATTTCTGCGCCTCTATGTTTCAACCAGTGAACCCTCCAGCACCTTCAACGAAATTGTGCGATTCATTATGACAGTTTACGCACCAATTTGGTTTAAGATAAAGAAAAACTCCAGTTTCACTGAGGGCGCAAAACATTTTTTCGAAATGATGCGTCTCTCTCAGACCATGCCTCAAAGATCTAAGACAATCGCCAACAAAGTCCTCCGTAGAAATTCTTTCTTTGCTCACCCAGAAAATATTTTGATCTCCATGCTACATGCCGATGAGCAACACATAAGAGAATTGGGATGGAGAAGAATATTAAAAGCACGATCAAAACAATCACCAGCGGGGGAAATTCGAGCCTTCGCCATGCCTGAGCTGCTCTACGATAGTCAAAACTATTACGAAATGATCAACTGGCAAACGGCTGAGGTGACCGAACACCCCGTTACAAAAACAATACCTGATACCCGAATAAAAGAGTTTGTTGAGACGGGAGACCAGCCTGATGGACTGATCCCACTTTTCCCTTGTCATACTCAAGCGGTCGAGAGACTCATCAAATTAGTAACCGAAGCCTCTGCCAGTGTAAGTGGAATAGAAGAGAGGGACGGATTCATCCGCTCCCGTCTTCACTCCCGAACAAAAATTCCACGATTTGATTCTAAGAAAGATTACCGTATGTAAATCGACATGCAGCCAAAGGAAGGGTGGTTGGGGCTGGATAGGGTGGAACTCGACGTACAGCCACCTCCTCGTGGTGAGTTCTGGGTTGCTAATTTTATAAAATTAGCAAGCGAGGAGCTGTACTTAGTACTTATCGTACTTATAACATCGCATTAACGCAATTATAATCCACATTTAGACTTTTCTCGGGGACAGAAGATATTACTCTAGTCATAAAATTTTGCGTGTGTATTTCATGCCTAAGCAACGATATAAATGCTATGGGAAATATATAAATGCATTATTTAAGACAAAGAGCCGATCTGAAAATATGTATATAAATTACCTATTTTTTCAACATTTGACGTTGTTGCCGGGGGCAAAAGATATTAACGTAGGACAACGCGCTTGGAAAAACGATCATATGAGGTCTTTTTCATCGACTTTATAGTTATTAGGAATAATTTTGATGCATATTGAAATATTTTAAAAATTATAAGAAAAATACGTTTTTGACTACTAAAATATGATTTCATCGCTCTGCCGGGGGCAGAAGATGATTACCTATTAAGCTAAGATTTTGCAGAGGCTATTTTCTCATGCATGCGCAAGTTTTTGTCTCTATTAGAATATGGAAATCGAAAAAAATGTAAAATCGATCCACCCTAGTGTATAGTATTCATCGATAGCGTCATTTTTAAAGTGTCCCGTAACCCAAATGTATTGTTGACAGTTTCCTTTCCACTTTCCATTCTCTACATAGGTAGTAAGCATTGTGGCTGCTATCACACGTTCGGCGGATCCACCAGCAGACCTCAATCAGTTCAGCATCTCGAAAGAAACGGCTCGCCGGGGAAGAGTGTCACATCGCCGTGAAGTGGCGACGGCTGTGAAGGACTCCTTCACGCCACCGAGGCACACTGTTGTCCACTGGGATGGCAAAATGGTCAAGGTCAGTTTATTAAGTTTTCATAGCTATCAATTTAGTAATGAGATTCATGAAGCATAATGTCAATTAAAAAGAGAACTGAATGTGAACAAAAATAGGTTACTTTACAACCATGAAATTGAAATATATGGCATGTGTTTCAGAACTTCCTTGGAACGGCGGAGCACCGCCAAGCAATTCTCATCTCCGGGGCTCCTCATTGCACAGAAGGAAAGTTGCTGTCAGTCCCAGCTGTTGCTGACGGCACCGGACTGTCGCAGGCGCGGGCAACCATACATGCTCTCGAAGATTGGGGATGTGAGGAGAGCGTCATCAGACTCTGCTTCGACACCACTTCCACCAACACGGGGAGGGTGCAGGGCGACCGCTACTCCAGCTGGGATGCCGTCATCACGTCCTAGAGCTTATCGTGGGGACAGTAGCCGTCACCCAGCTCGGAAGGACTACGGCACCAACTGATCCTTTGTTTCAGCAGTTGAAGAGAAGGTTAGTTCATTTTTTGTGCAAGGTAAAGTTAGGACACACATGATATTCCACTAGTTTATAAAACATCAAGCCAAACCGGAACTTCAGAGTTTTGTCACACAATTTTCTTGTTTATTATTTTTGAAGATGGGACGAGCTCGATCTCTCGACCTACTGCAAGCTGCAGGTCGAGAATCTGGCAGAGAGTACGTGGCTAATAGAACTCCGGGACGCGGCGGTCAGCTTCCTGAGCACAGCTTCTGGTTTCGTCAGAGACGATTACCGGGAAGTGGCAGAGATCACGCTCCTGGTACTCGGGACACAACCACGCCGTGGCATTCACCTCATGCGCCCAGGAGCCTACCACCACGCAAGATGGATGGCTAAAGTTAATATTTTCAAACAAAAATAATCTAGAGATAAGTTTAAATGTTATTCAAAGATAAACATTTCATTATAACGCAAACAAAGTAATTGGTAACAATAAACCTGTCTTACTTACAATGGTGCCTATTCTGTTTCAGGTTATCTACTACACAAAACTGCTGATGTTCAGTAGGCAGCTGGAGCTCGACGCCGAGCTGGTCGACAAACTGCACAGGATCGTGGTGTTCATCGCTCTTCTGTACGTACTAGCTTGGTTGGCGGCCCCTGTAGCAGCTGATGCGCCGTTGAATGACCTGGTACTATACCAGCGTTTTCTGAGGTATAGGGCAGTGGACCGCGAGGTGGCAGAAGCGTCACTGGCAGTGATGAGGCGGCACTTCTGGTATCTGAGGCCTCAGACCGTCATCTTCGCTCTATGCAGCAACAAGGTGGATGGCACTGTGAAGCAACAGATGGCAGAGAAGCTGTCCCACCTCCCTGTACCCAAAGACTTCACATACGAGAACGTCTCAGTCGACGAGATGACGCTACTCCCCGACCTGATCGACGAGTCCTCCTGGTTCTTATTTGCAGGTCTGAAGATGTATGGGTCTTCGTGGCTCACCCTGCCAACTGATAAGTGGGACGAGAACGAGGACTTTTGTCGTCTGAAGGATGTGATCTCTAATCTCCAGGTCACCAATGACGTCGCTGAAAGAGGAGTCCAACTGATACAAGACTATGCGAACACGGTCACCAAGGACGAGGCACAGCTGCAGGATCTTCTGCAAGTGGTGGAAAAGAACCGGAAAGAGCTCGGCGACTTCAAGAAGTCATCACTCGCCACGATGACATAGCACAGAGGGACAACGTTGCAGCCAGTGACGTGTGATAGTGGTCAATACAATGCAAAAGTGATTGTTTAAGTTATTGTTTCTTTCTTCCTTATTTGTCTGCTATTTGCTGATTTTTTTGAAAAGTATAGGTGATCGTGGTTTTTCCCATTATTTGGCATTGGTATTACCTGTATACAGGCACAACTTTTAAACCGTTAGTCGTATGACATTGGAAGGCACACCAAACGACTTCTCTCATTAAGAGGATTTAGAAATCATCCCTACTTAATGATTTATCTTGATTCAGTAAAAAGTTAAAAAGTACGCACTTTTACAAAAAAACTCGTAATTTCAAGGTCGATGCGAGACCCCTAAATATTGATCAATTTTTGTAAAAATGGTACCAATGTGCTAGTATAGTGCCAAATAATGGGAAAAACTACGATAATCTATAGGCTACTTTTAAAAAAAAATTAAAAAGTCGGCCACCCTAATATTCAAGGCGGAACTCAAGAACGAAATCCTCGATATTGGTCATTCCAATGCCCTTTCTATGATGACAAACGAGGAAGACAAGCTCTTCTACAAGAGTCAGCAGGAGGACCCAACAGAGAGCAGTATGGGATCTGCAGACATGAAGCTGGCTCAAATGGAGAGTAGGAAAAGGCGTCGAGAGGAACAGCAGGAGGAGAGACGACACCGGGAATTCGAGCGGGACAAGACGGTTACAGAAGCTGCTACTCTTGAAGACAGCTCCTCGTCCTCGGCGTCGCCATCTGCGGAAGATGATCCCTCCTTGGCAGCCTCCACGTCTGCTTCATGTTCTTCTCCGAGGAAGAGGTCGAGGAACCTCATCACTCAGGATGTGGCTGTCGCGTACGACCGGATGAACATTTCTTATCGTGATGCAGCGATGTCCTACGCCGTCGTCGCGCAATCCTTGGGGCACAATTTGAAGGAGGTATCCATCTCCTCTTCCACAATGTATCGTGCTCGACAGTCGCTTCGGAAGCAAGCAGCAGAGGCGTATCAAGAGGGAGAATTCTGTCCTGAGGAGCCCTTAGTGTTGCACTGGGACGGGAAAATGCTGCCTGAAATCACAGGTGACGGATCTGTGGACCGGATTGCTGTGCTAGTCACCGGGAACGGCCAGGAGAAGCTGCTTGGAGTTCCGAAAGTTCCAGCTGGCACGGGAGCGGAGACGGCACACGTCTGCATTGATATTGTGCGGGAACACGACCTGTCCGAACGAATCAAGGGGTTATCATTCGACACAACGGCATCGAACACCGGGATTCACGTGGGAGCCTGCGTCAAGATTGAGGAGGGTCTCGGGAAGCAACTTCTTTACCTAGCATGCTGGCACCATATGTACGAAATCGTCCTGGCCCAAGTCTTCCGGTCTTCGATGGGCCCCACCTCTGGGCCCGAGACTGGGATCTTCAAAAGATTCCAAGAGCAGTGGGGTTTCATCGACCGATCTCTTATCACCACTGCTATTGATTCAGATAGCTGCAGCATCTCTGGACCTCTTCAGGGTCTCAAGGACCGAACTGTCCTTGTCGTGAGGGAAGCTCTGGCTTCTGGTCAGCCGCGGGATGACTACCAAGAACTTCTTCAACTGGTTATCCTCTTTCTCGGGGAAGAGACTGTCGCCAATGTGCCACTCCGGAAGCCAGGAGCATACCACCATGCGCGGTGGATGGCGAAAGCCATTTACGGATTGAATCTGTACCTCCTTCAGGACCAGGTCAGGATGACCGGGCGGGAGCTGAAAGGAGTCACAGAAATCTGCCTGTTCGTCGCCCTGGCCTACGCAAAGGCTTGGAGTCGCGCGACGAGAGCAGAGCAGGCCCCACGTGTGGATCTGGAGTTCTTGCTGGACCTGGAAATACTGCAGGAAGATGCCGTGATCGTCGACGTCGCCAAGCAAGCGCAAGCGGCCATGAAACGACGCCTCTGGTACTTCTCCGAGACGCTGGTCGGCTTGGCGTTCTTCGATCAAGGGGTTCCTCAGGAAGAGAAACAAAGGATGCGAGAGAACCTCGCCAAGCCGGCATCGAGGAAAGCGTTGAAGCGTCTGGAGGGGAAGACCGTCCTCGGCTCCTTCAAAGGAAAGAAGATTTCGGATTTCGTTACCTCGAGGACGAAGGATCTCTTCACCGCACTCGGGATCAACGGCGCCTTCGTCGAAAATCCCGCTTCGTCTTGGGAAAGCGACCCACACTACCAGGCAGGCCTAGCTAGGGTCCTCGTCCTGGCTGTGGTGAACGAGTCGGCTGAACGGGGGATCGCTCTCATCGAGAAATTCAATACTGCCCTAACAACGAAGGAAGAAGACAAACAGTACCTGCTGAAAGCAGTTTTCAAGAACAGGAAGGATTTTCCGAAGAAGCAGAAGGGGGAAATGATGAAGAAGTGATGAGTCTGTGCTCTCTGACGTAAGGCGTGATTTCTCGGGACCCCTTATTGTTGTCGAAGGAGTCTCATGTTTGGTCAGGAGTGATAAATATGTAAATCGAATACGGGCATCTATGTGGATTAAAAATATAATGTGGTTCTCATTTATGAAACACCCTAATATATATATATATATATATTATATACTATATATATATATATATGACGTCCAGATCTTGCCTCATCATGAAGAGATTCTGTTCTTTTGAATTGATTGACCAGCTCGCGAATTGCTTTGTTTGTAAGTCCTGGTTTGCGAAATCATCTTTCAAATTTTTCTAGAATTTCTTTGCGCTTCTTCACTTGGATACGTAGTGTTATTACCATCACACGTTCTTGTACATCCATCATCATAAATATAAATATAATTATTTCAGCAAAATAGATAAGGACTTTTGGACCATCCTGTATAACCCCCTTTGTTTCTTGTCATCTAATCTTTATTCATGTTGAATTAACATTGAAATATTTCTCCCTTTCCAACTACGGGATACATTTGTTCCTCACATGTTTTACCGAGTAGAAAAATTATTTATTTCAATGTCATTCGTCGTCTCTTGATTGAAAATGCTTTAAACTGCGTTCGAACAGTCAAAATCACGAGGGAACCCTCGATTTAAAGATTAGTGGAAACACATTAGTTATTAAGGTCTGTAAAACTCAAAATTTTAAGGAAATTTGAAATTTATTTTGTAGGATTTCGACAATATTAATTAATAATAATAAGAAATCACATAAAAAATAGTAGCGAATGGTTCCAAAAATATATTCAAATTATAATAATTATTATTAATTATTAATTTGTGCGAGTCCGTTTTATGATGGTCGATATTGGTTTGATTGGTCATTATTTTAATATTTCATAGGTTCTATTCGTAATTTAGTTTTATACGAGTTATTTTTTAGGTGTAGTTCATGAAGCCTTTTTCTTTCCATGTTTTATAAGTATAAAAAATATTTCATGCATGTTACATATATTACTTACTTTAGATTACTTTAGATGACTTCGAACGACGGTTCAGGATCGACCTGCGGTCTACCCCTCTGCGGCATACCGCCTCATTTGGGAGACTTGATGGAGGAAAGACTCGCTCTCCACTCTCATCCTGCCCTCGTAGCCAGCTAGCATGGCTGGTCAGGAACTTGCGCAAGAACCTATCCAGTTGGTTCTTGAAATTATTGAGGTTGGTGTGTTGGAGGTTCCTCAGTTCTTTCGGCAGCACATTGACAATTTTTGGGCCTTGTACTTTGATGATACAGTATTTTCTATCCTCGTTTTCATGTACCTCTGCCCCATAGCAGTTAAGGTAGTACGGATTCTACTTCTTCTCTCATTCCAATATGTTTCCATTGCATTTCTAAAGCTTGGGACATATCCTTCGAGCACTTTCTATGTGTATACTATTGCGTATCGCTCACGTCTTCTTTCCAATGATTGAAGTTGTGACCAGTTGTCTTCACCTTTTGTTTCCTCTATCTTAGAGGGTAAAGTCTTTTGTATAGCCTCTATACTTGCAATGTGTAGTTTTCTGTATGGGTTTGTGAGTACTGAGCAGTACTCAATTCTTGGTAGGACTAAAAGTCTTCCATAATATTAAAATGATGTTTGCTTTTCTGCAGTCGAAGCTCCTCCAGACAGTTCCAATTACCTATCTAGATATTATAATTTTAATGTTATAGTGTTCCCTAAATTCTGCATCCACTGACATTATTACTCCAAGATCCCTACATGTAGGTTTGATGTTATCTGTTTGGTTTGCAGTGTGTGGTACCTTTTATCCTATAGCTCCCTGTTGTTACTATATCGTGTGAGTTGGAATTTTTATTCATTGAACTTCCTATTGTTGTCTTCTGCCCACTTGAATAGTGTATTACTGTCATTTTGTAGTTTTTCTTTGTCGCCTTCATTTGATATTTCCCTGCATAACTTTGTGTCATCCGCGAAGCACGATACGATACTACCTTTAATATGTGAATCTACACTATGTCTGCAGTCATTAGTGTAAACAGCCAGGGTACTAATACTGTACCTCTTGGGACAGAGCTTACAATTCCTGAAACTTCAGATTTGGACTCAATTTATTTCCACTCTGTGTTCTTTTGGTCAGAAAATTAAATATTCATCGCCCCAGCTTTCCAATAATTTTTGTGTTCTTAAGTTCGTGTGCTATAATTCTATGATCACATTTATCGAAGGCTTTAGCAAAATCAGTATATATTACATCTACTCTGTGTTTTGACCTTGACACGCTTCCTGTATTTTCTCCTGGTGGTCTAATAACTGTGATAGGCATGATCTTCCCGCCCTGAAACCATGTTGGTTTGAATAATATCTTTTCTTGTAGATACTCGGCAATTTTTTCTCTAATTACACACTGAAAGCACTTTATAAGGTGAAATATGAGTGTTACTGTACGATAATTCTTAGGTATTCTTCTGTTTCTTCCTTGAATAAAGATGCGATACTTGTTCTTGGGAGTGAAATTTTTCCTGTTTTGAGTGATTTTGTCCAGAGTATAGCTTAACTATACTTTTTCTATTTTTCTTCAGAAATATAGCATTCTAAGTGTCTGACCTTGGAGCTGAATTTTCTCGTGTTTGTGAAAGAGCTTTAATTATGTTCCCTTCAAAGAATTCAAAATCCGTTAATAGATTCGTGTTCGTAGTTGTCCTTAAATGTATTTATGTTGAAGGATTCATCCGGGTGACTGAACAGAGTTGAATTGTTACTTAAGCATCTGGCTCATCTCTTCTGAGCAATTTGTGCATTCGTTCATTTCATCTTTTAACGGTCCAGTACTTTCTTTACACTTCATTTTTCTTTTCGCAAAGGCGTAAAAATATTTTGTTTTGTTTATTTTGTTTTCTGCTGTTTTGATTTCGTCCTCGTTTGACTTGTGAGGAACGATAGTTTCAGGTCCGTTTTTATTTCGCATAGTTTTTTCTAGCTTGAGAGATTTGAATTAAATGCTGTCATTACCGCGAGTGCAGGAGGGTAAACATCGTAAAAAACCTCTGAAAGCGAAAGCGTTGAGCGTTTCCTAAGCATTTAAATATGACTGTTTATAGTAACTTTTATCCCGTCGCCGTGTGATGGTAGCGCTCGCGACTCGTGTTCTATATATATAAAAATATATACAGATGACCCTCGGTATACACGGGGGTTAGGCTCCTGAAAACGCCCGTGTAAACGGAAACCGTGCATACGGGGACTAATACCTTATGGGAAAAAATACAATCAATCCCTAGACCAACTGACCCCCTCCCTCTGATCAACTATATTTCCTCATACATCACTAAAACACGTACATAAACACCAAAACACATACTACATACATGTATATTTATATATTAACTGCACATAATATTATTACTGCAGTAACAAGAAAAAATGCTTTAACTTACAAATAAAGGTAGGCAGATTGGGTAGAGTTGCTGCGGACGATGTTTAATGGTGAGAGTGTTGTTATTTATTGTGATTATTGTGATTATTTGTTGTGATTTATTTTTTTAATTGTAGTACTAATAAAGTATAAAAATACATTGTAAAGAAGTTAAAATCATTAGAGATGCATATATTTAACATAACGATTAATTAAAATATTGGATAACATCCTTTATGTGATGCATAATTTGTAAATTTGCAAAATTGGTAATAGAATCCTCGCCACAATTAGGGTAGGGAGGGGAGGGGTAGAGCGACAGGCCACCACACACAGCTGTGTCGGCTCGGGAAACCGTGTATGGACGAGATCCCCTCCCGTGTATACGGGGGGTGGGGAGCAATACCAAAACAGTGTATAGCTGAAACCGTGTATACAGAGGGTCACCTGTATATATATATATATATATATATATATATATACATACACGCGACCAAATTTACTGTATTTTCAGAACTTCTATAATTCAATATAATTTCAGTCGGACAAAGACCGTCCTTCTTCATCCGAAAAGAAATAATTAAGTCGTTAAATGTAATGAATTTCAGGGGAAACTAAACTCCCTAAAACGAGGGAGGATTTTTTACCTTCCCAATAATTTCCCCCGAGTCTCATGCACGTAAGTTTAGGACTCTTGTGCTTCAAAAGCTAACCCCATTTTTTTTCTCTCACACTTTTTCATGTTTTTCCTCTGTTTTTTATGATCTGTTAATGTTTTTTATCTATTTGTGAGTACTTATTTTAATTTCATTACGTTGGAATGTTCCTTTTAAAGAGCTATTTATCGTTTTTCTTTTTTACTTGGCACTCTGTACGCATTTAAAGAAATCGAGAAAAAGGGATTTTAACACTCAATTTCATTTTCCGTCTTGAAGCTCGAATTATGTTAATATAATCATTTTGCCGAGAACGAATTTAAAGCATAATATATATATATATATATATATATATATATATATATATATATATATTATATATATATATATATATATACAGGGCGTCCAAAAAATGTATACCACTTTAACAGCTGATAGCTCAATTGATGTTTCTTTCTTTCCAAGTTAAACCCATTAGAATTAATAATGGCAGTCAGACTAAGCTTTGAACAAAGGAAATTCATTCTAAAATGCTACTGGAAGTGTGAAAACGCAGTTGAAGTGCAAAGACAGTTTAGGAGGGAGTTTCAAACAGATCCACCAACGCGACTTACCATCACTCGAATTAGAGATAAGTTTGAAGCCGATGGAACTGTTCAGAATGTCCACAAAGCGTTCCGGAAGACCACGGACATCGACAAGCCCCACAAGCAAGAAAGAGTACTGGAAACGTATCACCAAAGTCCAAGAAAATCTGTGCGGCAAGCGAGTCGTGAGGTAGGAATTTCAGAATCGTCTGTCCAACGCATTTTGAAGCGCTGTCAATGGAAAAGTTACATTCCAAGATTAGTCCATGCTATTAATGAAGATGATCCGGACCGAAGAGTGGAGTATTGCGAGTGGTACTTGGCACGATGTGGTGTGGATTGGACGAAGGGTTTCGTAGAATACCCTCCTCGTTCACCAGACCTCACACCACTAGACTTTTTTTATGGGGATACTTAAAAGACACAAGTCTACGCTATAAAACCTGCAACAGTTCGCTGAATTGAGAGCAGCCATTGAACGAGAATGCACACAAATACCAAACGAAATGTTTCGTGATGTTTGCGATTCCATTGCTTCGCGTTATTAGCAGTGCCTGGACCAGAACGGACGTCAGTTTGAAAACAGGCGTTGACAAAACAATTAAATAATGTCTGTAGATTCTATTACATTTTGAAAATGAAATGTATTTTAATAAACACTGCCTTTATAATTATTTAAAGTGTGTATACATTTTTTTGGGACGCCCTGTATATATATGCAGAGAGAGAAAATAAATAATTCATATGAGGTCAGAATTATATATTTTTATTAACCTTGGTTAACCTTGGTTTTTGCTTATGCCAGAATTGTTCATTCTGACGAAGTTCAAGATTTTCCTTCCACCTTAGACCTACAATTTAACGTGGAATCCGAACCACGTCCCACCAGCAGTCCAGCGTCTTGACCACTAGGCTACCCAGGGTACCCATTTATGAACCAACCAATTTTTTTATTGTGTGGAAGGATGAACAGCTGGGCTTTGCTGGGCGCCGCATGCCGTCACCGGGTCTCGATCCCGGGGCCAATGGATTCGTAGTCAGCGACGCTAACCACGACACAACCGAGGTGCATTCCATATACAGTATATATATATATATATGGGGGCTGAAAGTTTCGAGACCCTCTTCATTACAATAGGATGAAATTTAAATAATTCGGTGGTTTACGATACATTTTGTTAAGTTTATGTTGCCATTATGCAGTTTTTAAGGTCGTTTTGCCGCTGTAAAACCATTATGTGCTTGTGAGGCTATTTTGTAGCTATGTGGTCATTATGTGGTTCTTGAGGAACCAATAAAAGAAAGATATTTATGGAGATGGGAGCCAGCCCCAATCCAAGCTTATTTCTCGTTCCGTGCGTGATTCATGGATACAAGAATAGTATCTTCACTATCGCTAATCGTACGAGTGTGCAAAGATGCGTTTCTGAACTGGAGACTTTTATAGTATGTCCAATTTGGCTTGTGTGAAAGAGAAAGAGTTTCTCTGGCCTGATTTCCTTATTGCAAAATTACCAAAATTGACTTGTTAATTCGAAGAAAAACTATTAATTATTTTATTCAAGCTTACAGTACAGTAGTTTGAAACTAGTATAAGTTTCTATTGTCAGTGTGTGTGTGTATGTGTGTGTGTGTGTGTGTATGTGTGTGTGTTTGTTTTCTTGTCTTTCTTACGGAATCGCGACAACCCTGTGGATACACACAGAGCCCATCGAAACACGAACGTGTATATCACGACATAAGCAGTGGCGCAGTGGTTTATCTTTATAAATGCTACCTTTTATCATGAAAAAAGAGAGGATATAATTAAAGTTAGGCTAGGTTAGGTTAGGTTACGCTAGGTTAGGTAAGGTTTGGTTAAATTTATTACGTTTTAGAGAGTGGATAAATGTCGCGATACAGGATTGAATATGTGAAAATGTCGCAATTTTGTATGATAGCCAAACATGTGTGTGTGTGTGTGTGTGTGTGTGTGTGTTACACACAGACCGTGTATGGAACAAGAAACTCTTCTGGGAAAATTAAATCCACTATCGTTCGAATAAGTAATGGTAAATGAGAAATACTATAGTTTTTCTTTTTCATGATGTTAGCCCGACGTGGGCAACTGGTCACTCGCAAAGAGGCCCCAAAATATAGCTTCCGTCACCAGCTATCTGCCAAGCAGATTGGATCTAGCTTTGGAACAGGATCTAGGGTTTACAGCTACACCTAGCCTACTATATTCAGAACCTCAATATAGCAAGAAACTTGTTGCATTCACGGCGGATTGAATACATCAAAGAAAAAAGGGTAACTATTGTATTTTCAGCCAGAAACCAAAACTTAAGGTTCCTTAGAGTTCCTTGTTCCATGCACGGTATGTGTGTGACATAAAAGATCTCAGGGGACCATTCTGAGTTCAATCCCATCATGAAACGGACCTGTTAATTGCTTTAAAAAGTGGACGCTTAATTCTGCCAGTTGAGGTTTAAGTTTTGGTTTTTGGCTGAAAATACAATAGTTACCTCTTTTTCTGGTGTAGTGAGGAATAGAGGGAGAAGTGTATATTTGAGAGCATGCTGGACTGCTCGGAGGGTAGATGAAACGCGGAAAAAATCAGCTAAGAAGGACAGTGACAGAAGAAACGGGAGTTCCAACACTCCTGCCTAATGTTCCCCCAGGAGTACTTCCATGGTCGATTGGTGTCTACAGTCTCTTCCTGTGTGTGTGTGTGTGTGTGTGTGTGGTGTGTGTGTGTGTGTGTGTGTGGTATTTATTAAAGTTCCTGTATGAGAACACAAATTCTTCAGCCTTTTAGGGAAAAATATCAATCTGGAAAACATTTACAAACATTATGTAATGTATTTACAGACATTAAGCAAACATATTTAAGGTTGTACATTTTGTGGATCGCATCAAAATTACACTGTCCCTTTCCTCCACAACTGTCTTCCATTTCTCTTTCTGTAAAACTCATTCTAGTGGACGGAGAAAAAACAAAAAAAATCCTGTAATAACAAACGTTATTTCATAACTGCATTTTAATCCAGGCGGTTTCCATGGACACACTTTGAGGCGAGAGGAAAAAGATTATTCCCTCTATTATTTATTCTCGTTTTACATCAGGGAATTGGAAGACAAATTAGATGACTATCAAATTCTTTGCAGAATGCAGAAGCGAGCGTTTCTCCACTGACGGAAAGACGGAGGCTACGTGCGTAAAACTGCCGCATTTATTATGTATGGGAGGAAATTAGCATGCCTGCATTTAAACTACGGAGCGACGCTGGCAAAGAAAAACATAGCTGTGTAGTTGCTACTTTGCAGCGGTCATACACTTTATTTGCAAAGTTTAGTCGGTGTTTTCGATTGAAATGTTATTTTTCACTCTTGGGATAAATAATACGGTGCAGAATTTTGGTTTTTAATACGATTAATGCACACCAATAATTATTTATTAACAATTATTTTGAATGCTTAAAAGCAATATGACAAACAACGGATTAACAATTAAATTAACTGTTACATTAACATACTGATGTTATTAAATAATAATGAGTAAATTGATAGACGAGTTACGCAAAATATTTGGGCCTACGCCGAGGCAAAATGTTTATCGAAAAAAAAACGGAAGTTCTTCTACAGTATTATTCACGAGTGACCTATACCTATTTCGTCGACAAGACCGAAACATCGAAACTCTAAGAAACTAACTTAACCCAACCTAACTTAACCTAGCGTAACCTAACCTATCTTATCATATCTTAATATTCTTTGCAATTGACATTCGTTTGCCTAGTCTTCACAGTCTGTTACATGGTGTACTCCACCTGACCTATCTGTCTCAGAACTAGAAGAATACCTGCGTGAAATGACAAAAATTGGGACTACCTGCTCCAAATTAACCAGTAAACGACCAGATACCTACAGCTCTTTCTATATTAAGGCAGAATGTGAGGATCCCTCTGTATTCATGGGGCCAGAAGTCTGGCCTGAAGAAATCTACTATAGTTGGTATAACATGAACTTCATGAAAAACTCAGTCCACAAAAATACGGGTAAGCACACTCCACCATGTAATCCCAGAGAGACACCCAGTGAGAAAAGTAATAGTGTGTATAAAAATAATGGCCCAGTTTCACAGACTCAGTGTTAGTAGCTATAACTGTAGAGGCCTCAAAGTCAATGCTGACAGTGAGATCAATAAAATTTTTCTGCACATGACATTTCTTGCTTTCAGGAAACTTGGCTCTCTAAACAAGAGTGCATAAACTTAAATACTATTAAGCCTAATTATAGGGGAATAGCTAACTCGCCCAATGATGATAGTGAAGTTATCACTATGGGCAGAAGAATAAGAAGGAGGGTGTAGCTATAATATGGCACTCACAGCTGGATAGGTTTATAGAACCCATTAGTTATGAATAGAGCCCGGATGTTCAGGCAAAATGCCATAAATGCCTTTTTTTGCCTTTTTTGGGAGTATGAGTATGATAATGCCTATTTCGTTGAAAATGCATATTTTTGCCTTTTTAATTAGATTATAAAGAAAAAAGACATAAATAGGCATTTATAGGAAAATTATCATGTATTAGTTACGACTAGACTAACCAGGAATGCGCAGATAACGTGAATGAAGATATCGTGGAATTTCATATTGCGGAAATGACGTCATGTATGATTGACGTTATCAGCTGAGCGCAGTATCTGAAAACTAGCCTCGCACGGCCATTTCCTCATATTCGTTGTTCTGCTTCGTGCGTGTGAGGGTGTGCGATCATCAGTGGTATTTGACTAAACTTGAATGATATTTAGAAGACGTTAATATGCCAAAAGTTAGTTCATCTTCAAGTAGTAAACTGAACCAACATGTTCGTGACTTTGGAAAAGATATCTTTTCCACAGATGGCACAGTGTTATTTTGTAAGTGTGTGACAAAGCAGTTAATAGTGAGAAAAGGTACTTTGTTTCCCAGCATGTGCAGACCGTTAAGCACAAAGCTTCTGCTGAAAAGATGAAACCAAACAGCCTACAAACGTGTTTGATGACAACATTTGCTTCAACGTCAAGTCGTCAATCTACCTTTTCCTTGGAGCTATGCAAATCATTTATTGATGCTGGAATTCCACTGTGGAAGTTGGAAAACAAATCATTAAAGACCTTTTTAGAAAAATACACAAAACAAGTTATTCCAAGTGAGTCCACTCTTCGAAAAAATTATGGGGATACAAACTACGCCTTTGCAATGCAGAAAATACGTGAAGGCGTTGCAGATAACAAGATATGGATTTCAATAGACGAGACCACCGATTCCATGGGTAGATATATTGCTAACGTGATTATAGTACTTTGGAAGCTGATCAGACCCGAAAGTTTATCTGCTGACATCAGAAGCTGCCAAAGACAACAGCTCAACAATAGCTCAACTTTTCACAACATCCCTCGCTTTGCTTTGGCCAGAGGGCATCCAGCATGAAAAAGTTCTTCTCTCATGACAGACGCAGCGCCGTACATGAAGAAGGCAGCAACAGCATTGAAAATTCTTTTTCCACAAATGCTACATGTTACTTGTTTGGCTCCGCACTTCACCGTGTTGCTGAGCAGATACGAGGCTTGTTCCCCAATGTCGACAAATTAATTTCTAATGGAAAGAAGATATTTCTTAAGGCACCATCAAGATGTCATATGTTGCATGAAATAGCGCCTGAACTCGCATTGCCGCCACAGCCCGTTTTGACGAGGTGGGGAAACCTGGATCTCGGCTGCGTTGTATTACACGTCAAATTTTGACAAGTTTCGAGAAGTTGTATCAGCACTTGACATCGAAGATGCTTCATCAATCCGCATCGTGATGGACCTCATTGAAGATAGATCTCTTCGCAATGAACTTTCATACATCACTTCCCACTTTGCAAAAATACCTGAGAACATTACTGCTCTTGAACTAGGAACCAGCCGTAATCGACGCTTTGAAAATTTTTGAGTTAGTCATTGCAGGCATCAGTCAAGCGCCCGGCGAGAAAGGTGAATCTGTTCGCGAAAAATGTGACCGAGTGATACGAGCAAATGCAGATCTGCGACTAAAGAACATTGCACACGTTCTTGAAGGACACCTGATGCCGATGTAGGGGATAATCCCATGAATGTATCATGCTTCAAATTTGCTCCTGTTACATCATGGAAGTAGAGAGGTCATTCTCGCTGTACAAGCATGCTTTCAGCAGAAGAAAAGGCCTAAAAGTTGAAAACATAAAAAAATTACTTGTAATTATGTGTAATTCAGACTAATAATGTGCGACGTAGTCTCAAGTAATGAAACTAATGATACATTCATACATTATTATATAACTTATTTTGTTTTGTGTGTTTTTGATCGGTATAAAATAAATGCCTATTTTTGCCTATTTTATCTTTTATTTTGCCTATTTTTCAATTTTATAATGCCTAAACATCCGGGCCCTAGTTATGAATATAAGTGGGTTGTAGCCATAAAATTAACTATTGATAACAAAATACTGTATATATTCAATGTTTATATACCTTATGAGTGTGTTGAAAATGAGGAGGTATTTTTAGATAGACTCTGTAAACTAAATATACTGCTAGAGGAGTTGGACTCTTCATGTGTGACAGTGGTTGGTGATTTTAACAGCAATATCAATAAACCTGGTTCGGATTTTGCTAACCTTCTTATCAATTACTGTGAGGCATGCGACTACAAACTTCCCAGTAAATTGCTACTCTCTCATGACTCACTCACATGCTAGTGATGCCTGGGGCACTCACTCGTGGCTAGACCATTGTATAGCCTCCCACGATGGTTATAATATAATCAATAGCATGTGTGTATATATATGGTATAAAAAAGACATCACCTGTA
>JAJOZX010001731.1:352500-415000 GCA_023014485.1 Bathynomus jamesi | reverse complement strand
GCATTTTATTTGTAACGAGCGATAAGAATAATAATTAATATACCTCTTGTTATTCAGTATGTTTTATATACCCTAAACTTTATTTTGTGACTTTCTCTAATATTATAAGTGCACCCAAAAAACAATTTATTTTTCTGCTCATTTTCGATTTGGAATTCTACTGAGGGCACGAATGCTTCATTCTTGGCAGATAATCCAGTGATCCAGTGGTGGATCAAGTTTTCATACAACAAACAAAAAATGTTATATGCATATTAAAAAAATACTTATTTTCTCCGTCTTTTGACTCCGCCTATATTTGAAATTCTGCTGCCTACTTTGCTCTCCATTATTCATATTCTCTCTCACACTCGTACAATAAACATCTTGTGAAGAGGCGCCATTTTGATGCGAAACGTCGTTTTTATGATTTAAATGACTTGCATCGACTTATATATATATATATATATATATATATATATATATTCATGTATGATACACACAGACCGTGCATGGAACAAGGAACTCTTTTGAGAAAATTAAATCCACTATTGTCCGAATAAGTAATGGTAAATGACAAACACTATAGTTTTTTCTTTATCATGATGTTAGCCCGACGTGGGCAACGGGTCACTTGCAAAGAGGCCGAAAAACATATACCTTCCCTCACCAGCTATTGGAAAGCAGATAGGATACAGCTTTGGAACAGGATCTAGGAATTACAGCTACACCTAGCATACTATATCCAGAACCTCAATATAAGCAAAAGACTCGTTGCATTCTCGTCGGATTGAATACATCAAAGAAAAAGGGGTAACTATTGTATATTTAGTCAAGTACCAGAGATGAGCAGCCATCTTCTGAGAAGTCACCTTGGCGATACCTGGGTTGACGCGTGCGTATTTGACTAAGGATTGGAGGAAACGTAGGTCATTCTGTGGGGCGCTGACGGCAAGAAGGAAAGTGATCCAGGCCTTCACATACACTCGCACTACGAAAATGCAAAAATCACGAAGACCCCTTTCTTCTTGCTTCGTTAGGGTGAACTGTGAACGAAACATCCACCTTAATAGCATAGATAGCCTTTGACATCCACCAGGCTTGACTCAGAGCTCCAGGAGCTAAGAAGGGTGTGCCACGAGGAGGTGGAATGCCATGGAACAGCGAGGCCAGCTCGAGAAGTTCCCTGTAGTCTTCTCGAGGCTACTGCTCCAACAACGCGGTCCTGAAGAAAGACAGGAACTCTTCCTTGTCGATAGCGATGGCAGCGGCGACAACTTCGTCTGTGTTGGAGTCTTCAAACCGCTCCTGATGGATTTGCTCCCAATGTGTTTGGAAGCACCTGAAGAAGAGTATTTCAGGGGCTGAAGAGGAACCCATGCACTCTTTGAAGGCTGTCGCTGCCACCTATTCCAGAATGTGGTGTCGAAAGACATTGCTCGTACCTTGTCTTCAACACCCCATTGTTTCAAAGCTTCGAGGGCAGGTTGAGTTTGGGAATAGCGAGAAGCCGGGAGACTCCATCTCCAGACACGATAACGGGAAGGCGATCAACCATCTTTCCGATGAGGTCGGGCAGGAGCTTGCCATCCCAATGGACAGTTAGGGGGACGCCCGGCTTGAAAGTCTCTAGTGTGCTGGTGGTGGATTCCTCCCGTTTCTTCCGTCGTTGTCTCCGGATGCTGCTCCAATTCAATACGAAGGCAGTGATGTCGTGACCGAGAATCGTAGCTGTCTCCCCGAGAATCATCATTGCTCCTCGATCGGACACTTTGCTTCGATCCAGCGTTGCTGAGAGAGCCGATGTAAGGATTTCCTTTCGACCGCACTTGGGAGGAGGAGTCTGGAAGCTAGGTCCAGGAACTGGATCGGTGTCACAATCCTCAGGAGCAGATGTCGAGTCGCTGCAGCTCTCGAGCGTGACGGTCGATTGCAGTCGATCTAGGCTTACTTCCTCCCTCCTCCTTCGTTTCTGTTCATTGGGAATTTGCTCTTGCTTCTTTTTCTCCTTCCGTTCGAGTACCTTGTCATCGTTCCACGACGCCCCTTCTCACATGGGTAAGGAGGAATTGCTTGTCCTGGTCGAGTTTAATGGTGTTGAGAACATTGGCGTGGGCGATGTCGATGAGATCTTCAAAGCAATCCTTAAAGTCGCTCTCATTCTTGGCCTGCGTCGCCGTCTTACGGCAGGCACCCTTCTTTAACACCTGCCACCGAGCGAAGAGCTTCTCCAGCTTTTTTACCGCATCCTGCTTGTGCTGGACTGGGATTCGCGCACGATTCCCAAACTTCTGGATCTTCTCGATCGTTGGTGAAGCCGTCTCGCGTGTTGTCTCCTTCTGCTCCATATGTAAGTGGAGGAAGTACGCCAGTGCCTGTTGATTGGATGGCAGCTTCCTCGTACCGGACTATCAAATACACCTTCGTCTTTGACCGAGTCGCCATCATAAGCACTTTTTATTAAACAGTTTTTTTAGCAGCATTAAAAACTGAAAATTAACACCTGAAAACAGTGGAAAACAAGTTAAATAACCCCAAATAAACCAAAGTAGTATGTGTAAACAATACTGGCAGCAGGCACACTATCACGAATGCTAAAGACAGTAAAAATTTATAGACAAATATGACGCACAACAAAAATGCTGTTTGGCAACGCATGTCACTATCTGTTACCATTGATAATTGCCAACGCCTGCCACTTTTTGCCAACGTGTCACCAACTGTGTCACAGTAGACAGTTAAAGACAGTGCTGCTAAAGTTAACATTAAAATAAAATTTAGAATGACAAATTAATTTTATTGGTATTTGAAAATTTTTATTTTGTAATCATTAAAAACAATGCCAATATATTAAAAAATGTCACCAAATTATTGACAGCGTGCGTTGGTACGTTGGCACATTTTTGACCTGTGAGTTGAGGTAATAAGTATATTTATACATTACACAGTATACTCTACACAGTATATACATAATTATTCATATTAAACGGCTAATATCCTTTCTAGTTTGGTCGAAATTAGTTTAAAACTTCATACGCATCTTGACACGTAATAGAACTTGTACAGCTCCATATCGTGAAACATTGAGGGCGTTGCGCGACCTTTAGATATTAAAGGTTTTCCGACAAATTTCGTACGCTGTATTTTTGCACCAAATGAAACATTTTGATAGGGTCAGACCAAAACTATTCAAGGAAAATTTTTTCACCTCATAGATAAGGTCCAGCCTAAATATATGCTATATATGTCTGTGTGTGTGGGTATGGGTGTGTCATCTCTAGGGTTGCTATGTCAACAGATCTTGAATAAAGGACACTTGCACGCTAGAAAAAAAAAATTAGACACGAACAAGCCTTAACTTTCAGTAGCGCGACACGTAAAATAATGTTTTCTAACCTTCTAAGAGAGGGAAACCTAGTATATAATTAAGTATTCTTACCTAAGTATTCATCTGAAGATATTCTTCGACTCATAAAAAATAGAATCACGTCAAAAACTCATGAAGCCGGTTTAATATGGCAATTTGGCAAAGCACAAAAAATATGTTAGCGGGCGATGCCTTCCTCGTTCCTCTCCAGCATGGATGACAATGGCAACGGGCAATGGGGACAGGATTGCCAACTCTGATTTACTAGAAATCACATCTGAATGTTGAATCTCACTTCTCCCGATTAACGAATTAATTAAATTTGAAAGCATCTCCGTCTCAAATTTTTAGTGATGAATAAAATTTTGAGAGTCAATTACTGAATTAAAGGACATATGGCGTCCTTTCCGAGTTTATCAAAGGACAAGGACACATGAGCTGAAATAAAGAACTGTCCTTTGAAATAAAGGACACTTGGCAACCCTAGGTCACTCATCCCTGAGAAAAGTTAAATAGTTGATGAAATTTGCTAAATTAATTTTTCTTAACTCTTTTTAACTTCATGAAAAAAGTACAGAAAAAACCAAAACCAATTTTTTTATGAGAAGGTGGAGATTAAATTTTTTTTCGTCCATTCAAAATTGTTTCCAACATGGAACATCTTTACTCGCTCAAAATCGTTTCATGTCTGTGCAATCGAAAATTTGAATGATACGTCATTGGTTTTACTCTGCAATTTCATTATTCCATTTCATTATTCGATTACTCGTTGGTGTGAGTAGTATGTATGGGTGGATTTTAATGGAAAGAAAATTTTGCCACAGGCAGTAGCACTTGACGGAAGCTCGAAAAGTTTTGCCACAAGCACGGCCATGGAGATAACTTATCGGGGATTATATCTGAATTAATCAGCTTATAACAGATTATAAGTGAGCCTCAATCTGATTACCAAAGAATAATCTCAGCTGTAATCTGTGACAACTGAACTTTTACGTTTCGGGTTACCTGTCGTTGCCTTTTTTTGTAGCTCCTCGTTTTCATTTACTCTTGGACTACGTCATGGCCACGTCGCAACACTGCTTCCGTTAGATTATCGAGGTTAAGCGACGCTGGGTTTGTTCAGTTGTTGGATGGGTGATCAATCTTGGCGTTCACATGATGTAGGAACCAATGATTCGGTTCACACGTAAGGCTGTGGGAACCCTCCGTCATGTGACCTTTGCTGTTACGAACGAGGTTAAACAACCCCAAATAGTCATTTACCCTCAGTAACGTTATGATGGAAACCACCTACCCAAACTATACCTAATTTCACGTACATATGTATACATACATACATATATACATAGGTATGTATACATACATACATACATATATACATAGGTATGTATACATACATACATATATACATAGGTATGTATACATACATATATACATAGGTATGTATACATACATATATACATAGGTATGTATACATACATACATATATACATATGTACACCACGCAATGTTAATTTTTGGCTAGCATCTGAAACTGCACTGGGGTACTGTTATAGCTAAATGAGTGTGCTACGACTGACCAACCGACGGAGAGCGCATGGAGTATTATTTGAATAAAAATATTTAAAGCTATTCTCGGTGAAGAGTTGGAATGGGAAGGCGTAAAATTAATATTTTAAAACTATTATAAATAATTACCGAAAGAGATTTATATTGTTTTGCTCACAGTTATTTTTATTATGTATTATTTATAAATCGTAAAAGGGTTTATATCTGGAATGCTTAATAGTTTGGTATTTTCTTTTATACACCGCACACTCTTCCCCTTTCAATCGATTACCACAAAATTTTCTGAACATGTAGAGATCGAGTGTTGTTCCCAAGGGCAGTGGTCCACAAACTTTTTCAGCGGCGCCCCTCCTTGAATAAGCAAACAAATTAGTGTCCTCCCCCCTACCTTCCAATAATCTAATTGGTACATATTTTCACGAAAGACAATTATTTTTAAAACTCGAACATTTGAAGTCATATAAAACAACCAAAGTTCGTTGTGATTTTTTTTAAAATTAACATTTAACCCTAAAAGGCCAGTGTGGAACCGCACACATAGAAACTAGTGTGGGGGTCTACGTAACCCCATAATGAAAATTACATTTATTGGTTCAATTAAACAATTTATTGTTATTAAACAATAATAAAAATTAACTTGGCTTACAATAGGAGCAGTATGTAGGCACCAATTGACCAGGGAAGTACTCCGGGGAAGCTATGTCTGGCAGGAGATAGTGAGTGCTGGAACTCCCATTTCTCCTGTCACTGTCCCCTTTTAGTGCAGTAGCTTAGACCCTGATTTTTGAAGTAAGTGGACATTCTGGACAAAAGCACCAAACTTGGCTCAAATGTTGTTCAGGACCTTAGCTACCAATTTTTCCCGGGAACCAAGACGCACAACCCTATCTTGGCTGCCATTTTGGAAATCCAAGATGGCTGCCATTTTGGAAATCCAAGATCAGCTAAATCAACAAACTATTGTGAGGAGTAATTGTAAATAAATAGTCCCTAAACCTACATATTTCGATGCCAGGATTGCTATAAAATAATCAGAATTACCCTTAAATGTTTATTTAATGTAAAATATTTAATAATATAACTATATAATATGTGCTTTTCTGTTTTGCAGGTGATTTGTGAACATGGATTGGAGCAAATGCATGGTTTGTCAAGAGAGCAAAGGTGAGACTCTTAAATGTCCACTCAATGCTGTGAGTGGTAAAAAAACTGAAGCATATGCAACATTTATGGAGAATGTCAACGCATTCAAGAATCTTGGAAGACTACCAGTTCCTCTTCTTTTCAATGAAGAGGTGACTGTTGAAGATCTGGTTCAGAATAAAGCTGTGTGGCACAAGTCATGCCATGTTAAATTTAGTAAAGAAAAGCTTGAAAGGGCTACAAAAAAGAGAGAAAGGGCGGATGAAGGTGAAACCAGTTCATCTACGGGGAAGCGGGTTCAGCGGCATCCTATGGACAAAGCAACTTGTGTGTTTTGTCAACAAACACATGGGCATCTTCACGAATTCAGTACATTTGGCGCTGACGTCAATTTACGAATGATGGCTACAGAACTCAGTGACACAGAACTAATGTCTAGAATAGGAGGTGGTGATCTCATGGCCATTGAAGCCAAGTATCATCTGCAATGCTTGACATTTTATCGGAACCGTTACCGCTCACTTTTGAGACAAAAACAGAGCAAGGAAGAAGGCTATGAAGAAAACTTGATGAAAGCAAAGGCAATAGTTGAGGTCGTTAATCATGTAGAAAATTGCGTGGAAGAAGGAATCTTTCAAATGAAGTTTTCTGTGCTATTTGATCTGTATCAAAAAAGACTTCGGGACTTAGGTATTAATAAGGAAATGAACAGAGGACGATTCAGAGAGAAGATTCTGGAGTATTTCCCATATGCCCAGGAAGTGAGTGATGGCAAGAACAAAATCTTAGTTTTTCAGCAGGGAATTCAGGAAATGCTCAGAGAGACAAATAGACAGAATTTTGAAGGAGATACTATGATTCTTGCAAAAGCTGCTAGAATCATACGCAAGGAAATCGTCAACTTTACTGGATTCAAGTTTGCAGGTGCCTTTCCATCTGGTTGTCAACAGGAATCGGTACCTACAACCTTGAAAACCCTTATATCTATGATCACAAATGGTGCTGACGTGAAGGACCAAACACCAGAAGACTCCCCTGCAACTCTCACTGTCTCGCAACTTATCCTTTTTAATTTTAGGAACAAGCATACATCATCATCTAAGGTTCGCCATTCTTTGGAAAGAGAACCACCATTGCCTCTGTATCTTGGTCTGAAAATTCATACTGAAATTCGGTCAAAATCATTAATTACACAACTATATGAATTGGGTCTCAGTGTGAGTTATGACCGAATTCTTCAAGTCGAAAGCCAACTTGCAACAGCAGTGTGCCAGAACTTCAAGACCAAAGGAGTGGTTGTACCAGCTCAGTTTCGTCATGGACCATTTATTGTTGGGGCACTTGACAATCTGGATTACAACCCATCTAGTACAACTGCCGTTGGATCATTTCATGGTACAGGGATTAGTCTGTTTCAGTTCCCAACTGTCTCAAACTGTGGAACCAAACAAGGTGATCTTGTGCTACCTTCTCTAGGTTCAAAGGACTTGGAGTTACTCATGTCCTACTCAATTGTACCAGCTGTTGCAATGGACAAAACCAAGGTAGAAGTCCTGAAGTTGTCTAATGTGTCTGACCCTATTGAGGGACACTACCATGAAGCATGTTTTCAGGAAAAGGAGTGGATGAAAGAAGCGTTCAGGATCTTGGAGAAAGACACGATAGGGAAGGGTGATGTTATATCATGGTCAGCATACCACGCTACAAGGCAAGAACAAGATGAAGATCAAATGAAAACCCTTTCCTACCTCCTTCCCTTATTCCATGAAAAGGCCGCTACTCCAGCGATGATCAAGTATGGAATGAATGCTGTTCGGTCTGCTACTGAATTCCTTAACCCCGGGCAAATACCAGTTGTTGCATTCGATGCACCCCTATATGCCCTTGGTAAATTCATTCAGTGGAAGTGGCCAGACACCCATGGAGAAGACAAGGTCACCGTCATGTTTGGAGGTCTACATACAGAGATGGCCATGTGGAGAACGTATGGAGATTATCTAGAGGGATCTGGGTGGACAAATGCCTTGACACAAGCAGGCATTGCTTCGGCAGGAACTGTTGACTCATTTCTTAAAGCCTCTCATCTTACAAGAACCAGACATGCTCACCAGGTAACAGCTTTGACATTGGCAAAGCTGCAGCATGAAGCCTTTATGGAAACTGTTGGTCCCTATGATGACAAGACAAAGGAAGAGTGGAAGAAGAAGATGGTTCAGGTCAGTCCAACATTCCAATACTGGGAGACAATTCTTCAGATGGAGATAGACGGCCTCATATTCATACGATCACATCGTGCAGGAGACTTTCCATTGTATGTAGAAAGCTTGAAGAAAGTAGTTCCCTGGTTCTTTGCTCTTGACCACCAGAATTACGCACGTTGGCTTCCACTCCACATCCGGGACATGAAGAATCTCCCTCAGCCAGTTATGAATGAGTTTTCACGAAATGGACACTGGGTAGTACACAAGACCAAGAAGAGATTCTCAGCCATGCCTTTAGACCAAGCGCATGAACAAAACAATGAGAAAGTCAAAGGTTCAGGAGGCGCGGTGGGTCTGACTGAG
Source organism: Bathynomus jamesi (assembly GCA_023014485.1). NCBI lineage: Eukaryota > Metazoa > Arthropoda > Malacostraca > Isopoda > Cirolanidae > Bathynomus > Bathynomus jamesi. The sequence goes on along the minus strand of JAJOZX010001731.1, from coordinate 406,378 downwards.
AATCCAGTGGCATTCAAGAAGTGGATGGTAGCAGGGCCAGAACAAGCCAGATTGATTACTGAATATGAAGACGAAAACCTTCCAGAAACTGAAGACAACAACTTCCACCACGAAGAAGGACTATCTACACAGAGAAGATTCAAGGATCATGTTTCTAATCTCGTTGAAGTCTTCCGTGATATGGGAAATCCATTTTGTGATAATGGGAATGAGTTACTGGCCTTAGACACAAGGAATGTCATGGATGAATCTGTGGTCCATACAGTGAGAACTATAAAGGATTTGGGTAAGGAGCAATATAGCCGATACTACAAAGAAGTTGTCACAGATTGTACAAGGTCAATTCATACACCGATCAAGAAGAACTCGCTTGCCCTCTTCAGATGTCCTCGGCCGAAATCTCAGGTACGGAATGTTGGGGGAATCCAACTACTGAAGAACGATGTTGCTCTATTCTCTCATCTGTATATTGTTATGCAACATCGGCATAGTGACATGGATGCATTCTTCCAACACGAGAATCACCCCTTTCCTTCTTCCCTATCTGATGGTGGGAAATTGCGGTTTGGGAAAAAGTCTGACCTACTGAAAATCAATACATTTGAAAACAAGGACAACCCTCCAGATCCTTTTGATGTGAAACTTCTTGATGGAGCTGCCATCGTCCATTTGCTGTCTACTGCAGGTGTTACCAACTTCGAAGAGTATGCAGATCGTGTATTCGTCCCTTATCTCATCAAACAATTAAAAACTTGCCAGCGAATTGACATCGTCTGGGATACCTACACTGCAAGCACCTTAAAAGAGACTACCAGAGAAAAACGGGAAAAAGGAATCAGAAGAAAGGTTGAAGGAAAAACCAAATTACCCCTAAATTGGCATGACTTCCTTCGAGACTCTAGAAACAAGCAAGAACTGTTCGCTTTCCTATCAGACAAGGTTGCTGCAATGGAAGTTCCTAACAACAAAGAAGTTGTTATTACATCAGGACCTGAAGTCATCATCAATGGGGCCGACCGCACAATGCCAAGATGCGACCATGAGGAGGCAGACACTAGACTGTTCATTCATCTTCAAGATGCAATAAAGGAAGGGCACATTAACTGCATGATCAGAACTGTAGACACGGATGTTATTGTCATTCTAATAGGAAAATTCCATCACTTGACGTCCATAAGATTTGAAGTAAATATTTGGGTTGGTTTTGGCACTGGGAAAAACTTCACTTACCATCATATTAACACAATCTGTGCCTCTTTGGGTGAAGAGAGATGCACATCCCTACCACTGTTTCACTGCTTCACGGGATGTGATACAACATCATCCTTTTACGGAAGGGGCAAGAATACGGCATGGGCAGCATGGCACCATTACCCTGAGGTAACTCAAGCATTCACATTCATGGCACGAAATCCATTTGCAGATGTTGACGCCGAAACTCCCCACTTCAAGCTTCTTGAACGGTACACAGTTGTCCTCTATGACAACACCAGTGACATTGAACGTGTAGATGAGGCAAGAAAGGTCATGTTCTGTCAGAAGGAAAAGCTATGGAGACTATCCCACCAACTCAGGATGCTCTTCTCCAACACACCAGGAGGGTCACATACCAGGGAGGAATATGGTCGACCTGTGAGAGAAGTGAACAGAATCTTCCAACTCCTGAAGGATGGGGATGGACATTTAGCGAAGAGTCCCAGTCATGGACACCAGTTTGGACCACAAGACCAGTAGCATCTAAAGCTTGCAGCGAATTGGTCAAATGCGGCTGCAAGAGCAAGAGTGGATGTGGCACCAGGTGTGCTTGCAAGAAGGCCAGGTGGAAGTGTACAGAACTGTGTAGCTGCAACTGTGCAGTTTAACATATAGCGTCGAGCGGGGTGAGTTGGGACAGTTCGGGACAGGGGTGAGTTGGGACAGTAGGCATTGCAATGCTAAATGCCAAGATATTTCCATTTTATGGTGTCCATTTAATAGCCCTGCCCTTACTCTACAAATGTTGTTAATACAAGTTTTCTATGGAACCACGAATAATGCATGAAAATTGTGCAAATATGAAAGGGTAGCATTTTGACCTTTGTAGAATTTCATTTTTTAAAATGCACATATTTTGCCAATTTTCCTCTCCCACATTCAGTTATAGAGCTAAAGGTCTACTTTTTGGTGGGTGAAATCTTCAATTGTTATAGTTTCGTTGATTTTTCTTAAACATGGTTTTCTTGAACATGGTTTTTGTGTTAAAATATTCACGATTTTCACTGTATATGTTGTACGAAGTGTGATTTCTGCAGTAAACATACTTCTGATCAGCTTAAAAGTTGTTTTATTGATCTGATCATGCCAAAAAACATATAGTTTGATGCCAAACATGCCAAGGGAATTCTCTATTGAAACTTATATCAGAAATTCCATTTTGTCTATGGCGGCCATCTTGAAATCCAATATGGCGGCCAAGTAATGGTCTCTGAAGGTGGTTCCGGGGCTATTTTTAATTGTTGGTCCAAAATATACAAGTAGGGAAAGTTTGGTGCTTTTGTCCGGATTGTCCACTTCAACTTGTTTAGCTGCCCTACTATTTAGCTGACCATTTTCCGTGTCTCATCTACCTTGTGAGCGGTCCAGCATGCTTTCAAATACATAGTTCTCCCTCTATTCTTCATTACACATACATGCATTTTATACACCACACAATCTTCTCAAGATTTATATAAAGAAAATAGCATTATGAGCCCAGGAGACCGTTTTCGGTTCTCTCATTCTTACATAAAGGCGGGGGGGGGGGGGCATTTTTGCGGGGGCTCGCCCTTGGCCACTCCTTCCTGCATAAAAAAAAAGGACATCATTTCCAGAAAAACAAATGTACTTTTATCGTAATAGGCCACTATTGCTTTTTACGCTTAATAATTACCTTTCATGAATTTAGACTTTTATTATTATAATAACATAAGATAAAAGTAACAATTAAATATGTAAGATTTTTATTCAGGTAAATCAGAAGAACCAAATAAATAACATTTAATAAACACAGATTACATAAACAGATTTAATAAAATACAATACTTTTACCTAATTTATTTTATCACTTATGTTATTCACCTCCGTTTTCACAATTGGTTAGAAATCTTCGTGGGTCCTCCCGAATGACCATTGCCTGGATATATCTCTTTGAACATAACGGTAACTATGGTAATGTTACTTTTCTGTGAATTTCTACCAAATTCGCAGTTTTTTGACTGCGGACGAAGTCAGTCAGATGTTAAAACTTCTGAGATTAATTTTTTTTCTGGCGAAGGATCTAACTATATTTCTAGGACCATTAGAGGATCTTTCCTGTTCATTAACTGTTTCCGATATTTATGAAAACAACGTGATATGTACAGTTTTTCACGCTGATTTCAAAATTATAAACCATTTCATCGAGAAATATATAACCAAAAAGTTATAATGTGCAGAAACTAGCAAATGTTTGAAAGAGCGTAGGCTATAGAAATTTTAAAATAATACGCTGATTCTAAAAATAAGTTTTTTCGAAATGAAAGTAAATTATAGAATACTACAAAAAGTACTAGAACGGTGTAATCACTGCAAGCATAGGCTAGGCTATTTTTTAAACGGTGGCGTTGCGCATCTATTTTGTTCTTCCGCTGCAAGCATAGACTATAGTTCAACATCTTTTTACTTTCCAATGACTGACAAATTTAATTTTATAGAATTATATAGGAAGATTGAGACAAGAAAATGCAGTAAATTTTTTACAAGAATATAACTTAATACCGAAAGAAAAACAGTGTCCTAGAAAACATCAAATGCTAATAAGCCTAACTTAACCTAACCTAACTGTACATATCACGTTGTTTTCATAAAAATTGGAAACAGTTAATGAAACAGGAAAGACCCCCATTAGATATTTGTGTGTTCTGTAAGAAATTATAATTGTTCTATCAACTTTCACTCTTTTCAACAGAGGGGTAACTATAGGTTGTATAGTAGGGTGGAGCGAAAATATGAATTTTAGAATATCAGTTTGGAATACCTAGGAAAAGTTGTAAATGACGCTGATTCAAATGTCCACCAAATTTAAACTAGCTGCTGTTTCAGTCAGAGACTCCCCAATTAGTCCGGGCAATTAGTCCGGCTTCAGAAGCTTTCTACATAACTGTTTCCAGCTCAGGAACCATTGCCGAATAACATATCCATAATCCGACAAAATTGGACCCCGGGAACACCCCCAAAAATGAAATTCAAAATGGCGGACTGGATGTTTCCTACGAAAAAAAAAATATATATATAATTTACGCTTTTATTTATAGAGATACATTTGATGCTTTTTCTTTCAGTTGTAATGTTTTAAATAATTCAACAATATACAACACAACCAGTTATTACGCAAATATAATGTTATATAGCTTTTTACAGATTTTTATAATCAATAATACAACAATTATTTTTTTCCCAGTTTCAAGTTATGTTCATTACAGAAGAAGTGATACCTGGTCACAAACATAAAGAAATTAATCCTCTTCATCACTATCATCGGATAGATTACCAGTACTTCGGTTGTTATCGCAACCACTGATTTGGCACTCGCCACAAGTGGCTGAACAGGGCATTCCATTACGTTTGCATCCACATCTTGAAGTAGCACATTTCGTCTTGCAGGAGCAGCGGATCATGTTGAGTAGATAATTTGGAGCTGGTGGCTTGTCGCAGGCTGTAGGGTAGTAGGAATTATTCTTTACATACCAACCCCACTGTTCTGCATCGATCTTCTCTTCTGTAGACTTCCAGATTAGTATTTGAAAGTATGTGCGAAAGCTGTGGTACTTTGTGGACGCATCGGTAGGTGGCAAACGTTCGGGTGTAACAAAAGATTTAGCTGTAGCTACCTTTTCAACTAACATTCGATGACGTAGTGCGTTAGTGGATTCAAGTGTTTTGCAGCCATACAACAGAAGCATTGCCTTTCTTCCAGCGGCTTCAATGTCAGAGTGTTGGCAACAATCAGAACATAATGTATTTGCAACTGAACGGAGTTCAGCCACCTTCATCAGTGTGCCGAATGCTTTGGCTTTACCGATCGAAAAAATTCTGGATGTGCTATCACAGCCCGTGAAAGCATGCACAAACAGGAGATACTTGCAGATGCCATTGCCTAACAATGATTGAATGCTGAGAATATCATACACAGGATTAGGAGATGGTCCCCGTCTTATATCGCTGCGATAGTACAACTTGAAACCACTGTCCTTGGCATGGTACAGAAGGAGAATCAGCAAGTCGGTGTCTTCCCCTATTACTGTTGTAGTTGCATTTTCTGATGAGGAAACTGCTGCACGAACGATGTCCACATCAGCATCCCCATCTGCGTTGTGAACAGTACACCCGTGCTTCTTCAACATCTCACCTACGAGGGAAATAAATGCTTGCTTGTTGTTTTCATTAGCCAAGAAGTGTTCCTTCTGGCCAACAAACTTCATAAGAGTACCGACTGCTCCCAAAAGATTCATCAGCGTGTGAAATGATCCCAGCATTAAAACAATGTCCTGCAGGTCTCTCTGTTCATTGATGATTTGGGAAGCTTTCCAGAACAAAGGCTGATCAAAGGTAATAATGCATGGGACTTTTTGATCGCGTGCTATCTTGCTCAAATATAGTAATGTCGAAAATATGCAGGTCATGTCAGTTGGCGACATATCTTTGATGGGAAGGAACGTGATCGACGCCACACCTGGATGTGAGACACTTGATCCACCGTGAATTGCCTGCATTGTTCCGGACCAACTTGGACCTGATCTTTCTGCTGAAGATATCTGCCAGAGAAGACTAAGTCGACTTATGGTGGCAGTGGGTACTGGAAGTTCGCGGAATGAGATGTCCCTCAACATGCTTCTCGCGTGTCTATATTCCCTAATGTCAACGGTTGCAATCTTCTTAATGTCATTGTCACCAACATTACGCCTGTGAATAGAAGGGTGGATCTTGATCTTCGGAGTTATTGCGGCAATCATACCCATTCCATGAAAGGTATTCTTCCCATCCAAAGTGCAGACATCATGATCGACGTTATCTGCTGCTAGAAGGACTGCAGTGTTTTCATCAACAGTAAAAGAGCCAGACCCACTTGCCAGCGCCGCGTTTCTTTCGAATCTTGTTACTTCTGCATACGACGAACAGTAACCCAGCTGATGGAGAACGTCAATAAGGTACCTTCACCTAAAGTTGTGGTGTAGCTGAACCGACAAACCGATCTGTAGTGGACATAGTAATCCTCTAGGACGGGTTGCTTGCATAATGCTCTGCCCAATTGCACCTATTTTTCTTGAAGCATCCTGTCCCGCATATGCTTTTGATAATAGCAATTTCAGACTGTTGGGAATGTAATCAAGAGCACTTTCTGCAGTGATGTCATTTGGAGATGGATACACATCTTTTCTAGGCGAGTCGACAGACTTGATATCACTTCTGATTATTTTTGCAGCAGCTTCTACTAGGTAAATCTTCTGTAGCTCTATATCTATATCACATTCTTTCGACTTTTTGTGATAATCTATAAGAATTTCATTAGCTGTCTCTCGTAGTGTTACTACATCTGCCTTCCCACTTCCACCTGATATTATGATCTTGTCTCCGTAACGTTCTAAAAGCTTTCTCTTCATGTGCCTGCGTTCGTAGACAGAGCTCTGACTTCCTTGAAGATATTCCTCCATTTTGAAATTAGGTCTCCAATCAACAGTTGTTCATCATCATTCTCTTCCAGGTAAGCACAGGTCTGAAGGAATGCTTGGTGTTGCTCTTCATTAGTTGGTCTCCCTTTCTTCGAATCATGATCGTCGGAGGAGTATGCGCGAGGAATGTTTTTTCCACTTCGAAAATTTACGCTGCAGGTGTGATGGTAGACACAATCTGCAGCAGGAAGATCACGAAGATAATACTCCAGACGGCCTTTTACATTAAACGACCATTCATCGCAGCGGCTTTCACAGCACCTTTTTATGGTTTCGGAGAACTCTGTAGTTCTTATTTTGACATGCTCTGATTTTGGTTTGTTTTGGAAAAAAAGTCCACAAAGGTATCACAAAACAAACAGTGAGTAGCACTGGAAAATGCGTATTCATGAAAACGAGCACTTTTCCTTGGTATTGCCTCGGCTGCGGTCTGTCGCTTCTTTATTTCAATGGTCTTTTTATCCGTAAACCTTTTCCTACATACAACGTGAACACTTATTCCAGCTGTTGCAACAACATCGCTTCCACTGCTGCGGCTGGATGCATTTATACCATCTGCTCCTTTTTGCGAGATGTGAACCACTTCCTGTCCGCTGTCCAATTTCTCCTTACAAATCACGCACAATTCTTCAGGGGTCTGCATTCTTGAAGGCGAACGCACACCGAGTCAGCCGTGCACCGAGTCAGTCTGAAACAGAAAACACAAATTAATAAACTGTGTTGCAGTATTTAAAAGGAGTACATAATAACAGTTTTAAAGAAAATGACAAGCACAAATACGCAGATTTGATAGTGGGTAGTAGGAATTAAAGAGTTGTATATAATATAAGTTTATAAAGATGTAGCAATGTCCATTCTCACATACACTCCATACAGTATATTTTATTTACATTACGTGACGTCATAGTTTAATACTAGCCGCCTAATACAATTTTTAGTGTCATATAGGTTAATTTAGAAACGAAAATGTGTTTTAAAACATTTTACTGATCAAGAAAAACGTCATAACTCTCTCTACAAAGCGAAATTAAAATTTATTGTATTTCGTAGGAAACTGCCAGTCCGCCATTTTGAATTTCATTTTTGGGGGTGTTCCCGGGGTCCAATTTTGTCGGATTTTGGATATATTATTCTGCAATGGTTCCTGAGCTGGAAACAGTTTAGAAAGCTTCTGAAGCAATTTTGCCCAGGTTGAAGCTATTTTTGATCTAGATTGCCTGGACTAAATGACCTTGAAAAACCGTCACATTTTGATCCTCAGTCACTCAGTCTTCCTAAAGTCTGTGTAGTGGCGAGATGTGTTACAGTTTAGCTTAGCCTATTAGTATAACTACTTAACCGTTTTTGCATGCATAAATATTTATTTCTTGTAATTCTCTGATTTAATTACATTAATTCTATTTTTTCAGAAATATTAAAATGGATAAAAAAGTAAAGACAAGGCAGTGTAGCATATGCCCAGTTTTTGGCGCTGCTAAAGAACTAAATAGCAATAGGCTTCCAACCGATGAAGAAATGTTTAGACAATATTTATGGGTAAGAGCTGACATAAAGTTCATTAATAATAACAAAGATCCTGCAGTCTCTGACGTATCAGAAAGAGTCGCTTTAGATATTGAAAATATTTGGGTAAAGGCCTCAATTCCAACAGTTTCTCACAAAAGAGTTTTGCAGCTTATTCGCTCCTATCATAATAAATATATGGTGTTGATAAAACCATACAAAGGAAGAAAAGGAAACCCAAATCATCAAAACAAATTAGTTCAGAGAAAGAGCTAAAAAATTATTTGATATTGCTAGCTGCAAATGTGAGTTTGATTCATGTCACTGTGATAAAACTAAAGAGGTTCCTCGCACTGAGCAAAAATTTCTCACTGATTAAAGAGGAGATAAAAATATGGCAACTAGGAACATAGATAAAATAACAACTGAAAAACTTAAAAAGAATATAAAACGAAAAGAAGTGGAACTTTCTCGAATTAGCAAAAGCATTTCAACTAATGATGATGCTGTAGGCCTAGGCCTTGATTCTTCTGATTCGGAGGGTGATATTTCAGCTTGCTCAGGGAAAGAATCAAACCCGACCCAAACAAGAGCTGTTGATGATGCTGGACCGTCTAACTCGCATCAACAAATGAGAGTTAATTTAGGAAATGTTGCACAAGTTTGTGATAGATACGGCATATCTGACCGGGCAGGTGCATCTTTGGCATTTGCTGCCCCGCAACCGCAAGATGTTGGTCTAATAGGAAATGAGGATACCTCCCTCGTAATTGACAGGAGTAAAATTAGAAGAAAAAGGACGAAAATACGGCGTAAAATGCAACAAGAAGATAATGAGGAACACTTAAAAGCTTTATATTTTGATGGAAGAAAAGGTAAAACTAAATGTCATATCAAGCAAGGCAAACAATATTATTACAAATCGGTCATTGAAGAACACATAACCTTAGTAAGTGAACCAGGGTCTTGATATGTTGGTCATATTGCACCTGTCTCTGGTACTGCTCATGGTATTAAAGATTCGTTAATTCAGTTTTTATCAGAAAATGTTCAAAATATTGATGAACATTAGATGTGATGGAACTCCTGTAAACACCGGAAGGCATAATGGAATTGTTAGCCTCTTAGAATTGGCATTAGGTAGACCTTTGCAGTGGCTAATATGTCAATTGCACGCTAACGAACTTCCACTTCGCCACTTGTTATATCACATTGATGGGAGCACAACAGGACCTCATACCTTCTCTGGAACAATTGGCAAAGCACTGAAAAATTGTGAACAACTTCCAGTTGTAGGGTTTGATAAAATTGAAGTTGATATACCATACATAGCAAATGAAGACTTAAGTACGGACCAGAAGTATTTGCTTGAAATCTGTAAAGCTGTGTGCTCAGGTAAATGCTCTCAGGATTTGTCTGCAAAAACTCCAGGAACTTTATTTCATGCAAGGTGGATAACTACAGCAAATCGAATTCTACGCTTACACATTGTTAAAGATAAACCATCAGAGAACCTTCGTAATGAAAGTTTATGCTCCAATGTGGTTTACTATTAAGTCAAAATCTTCATGCACAGAAGGAGGAAGACATGTCTGGGAAACCATTTCAAGATCAAGATGCCTTCCACTTGAGCTGAGAAACGTTGTGGATTCTTCAATACAACGCAACGCTTATTTTGCTCACCCAGAGAACCTATTGCTCTCCATGATCACGCGGAATGCTGCCAGAAATGTTCAAATTAGGAAGCGATTTTTTGCCCTCGCTGGGGACCCTGAACAATTAATTCAAGGGACATAAAATTTTGAGTGAACATTGACAGTAGCCCGTTGACAACTTTTGCAGGTATTCCAATTCGATATTTGAAAAGAAAATTTTTGGTCCATTTTCATTCCACCCTATTGTGATTTACATCAAATTTTGAGAAGCAATATAAATTAGACAACATTGTTACACAGTTCACTCCGCTTGTAGTGAGTATAGATATAGTGAACATTTTCCAGGGAGTTTTCTTTTACATATTAAATTCATCCGCTTACAGTGAACGCGGATCGGGTATAGCGAGCACCAAAAGTCCTGATTATGGATTTTTTTTTCGATTTTTCACCCCTAACCCTGGGAATTTTTTTTTATTGTGTAGTCACCAAATGGTTTTCCTCTGTTTCTCAAATCAACGCGTGACAAAATGAATCGTAAGTCATTGTCTCTAGAACAGAAGGTGCGACTGATCGAAGAATGTCAAGAACCTAGAGTGACTAAGACCCAGATTACTGATTGCTGGGGAGTGAACAAGGGAAGTATCACGTCGATATCGAAGCAAATAGAGGAGCTCCAGAGTCGATTGAAGAGTGGTCGTCAGCATCGACAATAACTTGCAGACGAACGGAGAACTCACAAACGACGATTTAATCAATAAAGCCAAATCAACTAGGGCTGCGAAAAAGCTACGACTTGACACCAAAGAGGAGAGTGATAACAATCAGGAGGACATGTCAACAAACAAAGAATTTCTTGAGGCCATACGGGTGTTGCGTCGGTTCTCGACTGCGGAAGGGGACTGTTGAACCGTCTCTTCGGCAACTTGAAGCTACTGTGGATGACAAAGTTTCTAAAACTAGTAAACAATCCGGATATAGTGAACATCCGGTTATAGAGAACAAAGGCCCGCCCACAGAAGTGTTCATTATAAAGGGTGTGGAATATTTCTTGTCAGTCTTTAGGTGTGTTAATTTTTGTTACATTGAATATTAAAATTTTGAAAATTTGAAAATGAAAATTCGAATTTTTATAGTTAGTAGTCTCGCCGCAAAAATGGGAGAGTGCAATTGCAATGGTGATCAATGTTGCAATGCTGCAAGCTCCCTCCCCGCTCCTTGTTGCAAGACCCCCTCCCCCTTGTTGCAAGAACCCCCTCCCCTTAGTTGCATGACCCTTCCCCCGTTGTGGCACCCCCACCCCAGGGTGCCCCAAAAATGGAAAAAAGGGGGGACCCCCAGCTGCCACAAGCTAGGGGGAATCAACGTAACCTAAGAGAGAGGAGAGAGAGAGAGAAGAGACCATCCTTCGCCTGGCTCAGCTAGACGCATAATAAAGCTCTTGGTCTTTGCACTTGGCTTAGAAGGTCCTAATCAGCCAGTTGGCTTGATCCGTCAGTGGGCTTAGGCGTAAATGGCTTGTTCAGGTGTATATTATTACTTTTTGAGTAGTCAGATTGTGCTATTTATTTAATTAATGGCGATGTTCTTGACAGTTGCTTTAGAAATCCGCCAGTCGGCTTTGAAGGCGTAAACAGTCATTTGGCCATATATATATATTTATTTAATTAAATAATATCGTTTATTTATATAACCAAAAGAATTAAATAAAACGTCATTATGTCATTCAGTTTATTTAGACGAATTATTGGAATTAATTTCATGAAATATATAGAAAATAAATATACAAAGAAAACAGTTCACTCTATACACAGTTTAAACGAGGAATATATATATATATACATATATATATATATATACAATAAAAATAATAACAGTATAAGAAATACACAAGTTGAAGGAAGAATATATACAATAAAAAAATAATAATAGTATAAGAAATACACACTTTAAACAAAGAATATATATATATATATATATATATATATACAATGAAAAATAATAATAGTTTAAGAAATACACAAGTTGAACGAAAAATATATATACAATCAAAAAATAATATATAAACATAAAATTAATAGTACAGGAGAAATCTATATACACATTTATGTTAAATAATAAAATTTTAACAAATAAATATACTGCAAAACCATCAAAATACATACACTTTATGTTCTACTGCATTTAACTACAACACTAAATTCGCACGTGATTGAGTCTACAGTTATATCATTGTTGCTTTGCACTATGCAATAAATACGATTTAACATTGTTTCACCGCTCAAGTTTTCGGGGTGTCTATACTCGATGTAGAGGGCCTTCAATTCTTTCAATACTATTTTTGTGCCCACTTTACATCCGGTTGGCATGTTATCTTTAAACAAGGACAGAATACAATCAAAAGCACGCACAAAGATGGCATCGTTAGCCACAACATCATTATTAAATTCAAGTTTATAAACACTCCTTTCCAGTTGAGGGTATATTCTTATTGATCCGAGTTTTTCAATCGTGAACTCTTCTTCACAATACATATCGGCAGTTGAAATAATCTTCTAAGTCGTAACGACAGCTGCTCATTATATAAAGAAACAGTTCTTCAGGGTGAACGGTGTAGGTGAGTTCAGCCTTGTACCGCCCAAGTCATTTGTACCAAAGTTCATGATATTTCGAAGCGTCTAAATCTTTTAAATAAGCATCCAATTCCAGAAAATTCTTGCCTTGTTCAGTCCTACACTCAGCAAACTCGAGCAGAGCGATATATGCGTATTCAAGAATCGTATCAAAATAAAGCATATCCGTAACACGTGCGTCTGATATAGGCCTCAAGAAACCGACGATTTCAAACATTCTGTCGAGGATGAATCGGTTTCGCGTGGGGACAAGAACGTTATTATCAGACGCATTCTTCCACATCAGTCGTATATCAGTGCATGGCTGTTTGCTATTTATACACAACGTACAAACAATGGCATATGAGGGGGCCTCACTAATCTGTTTTCTTCTTGGATCCTCGTTCTGCTTCTTAACTACCACGAGACTCTATTCATCTCCACAACACTTAAATAAACAACACTCCGTTTACCAGATTTTGTTTGTCTACAAGTCATTTCAAGTACATAGTTAATGGCACCGGTTTTACGACTGAACACGCGCATTGACTTCGTCACGGACACATCGTACACGGCATTGAGAATGCTGCTCAAAGGAAGCTCCATCGTATTCTGTTGTGAGGAGTGCACGTCCAGTCGGTTCAAGCTCTGAGATGACTAGGAGCCACAGGTGGGTGGGCGGATCGGCTCGACGGGAGGTGTGGAGGAGTGAGTCACACCATAATTGATGAATCGTGTACGGTGTTGTTCCAACGTGAGAGTCATGTGAATACCTGTATCCCATTATACCGGGCAATCGTTTAGAGAATTTTTCCGGCACATGAAGTAATATCGGTTTTAATGCTTTATCACTCCCACTTCCCAGAATGCGCACCAGACATTTTCGTTCAGGGGGATTTTCACAAACTAAACACATTTTCTTCACACTCCAGCACTATTTGAGATAAACATATGTCCATATTTATTCTTTTTGCTTAGCAAGCGATACTCAACCCTAAATTCTATTAAAAACTCACGCAGGTCTGTAGCCACAACCTCACTGCAAACCTCGTCATAATATACAGGGTGTACATAAAGTCAGGATCTATTTTTGTGAAGCACTTGGAAATTATATGGAATTCAATCATAAAATGATAAAGTGGTAACATTTATTAAATAATTAAGAGTAGGATTCGACGTGACCCCCATCAGTATCCCTGCACAGCTCAAATCGTTCCGCAGCATTTCTAAACACATTCTGGAGCATTTGCGGGGTTATGTTATCTGCAGCAGTTCGTATACGTGTACGTAAGTTTTCAAGACTCGTAATCTTCGTCTGATAGACGTGCGATTTGATAAAGCCCCATGCAAAGAAATCTAAAGGGGTTAAATCTGGCGATCTCGCTGGCCAAGGTCTGTTACTTCTGCGTCCGATCCAGCGATTTGGAAAACGTCCATTTAGATAATCCTGAACAATTTTGGCATAGTGACAAGGAGCACCATCATGTTGATAGACGACGGTACTAACAATCCTATCCCCAATCAGCTGAGGTTCAATGAATTGCTGCAACATGTCCAGATAAATAAGCCCCGTAACTGTAGCTTCAGCAAAGAAAAAAGGACCATAAACCTTAGATTTTGTTAAACCCATCCAGACATTAACTTTAGGTGAGTCCCTTTCCCAATTTTGGACGAAATCATTCGGTCTTTCATCTGCCCAAATTCGACAGTTATGGCGATTTACTTTTCCACACGTATGGAAAGTGGCTTCATCACTAAAGAGAATGTTGTCCATTAAATTATCACTCCAGATTTGTTCTACGAGATCAGCACACACAGCACTTCGTCGAGGGAAATCTTCCTCATGTTAATCATGTAAAACCTGCAAATGATAGCTTTTCTTCAGCAAATTAACTTTCAGAATTTTGTGCACAGATGACGTCGGGAGGCCGAGTCTGTGTGATGCAGCACGAACGGACGTACGTGGCTCCTCAGTGATAATTCCGCGTACTGCATTCACGGTAAGATCTGACATACACGGTCGTCCTGATCTTGCTTCATCATTTACAGATCCCGTTCGTTTAAATTTGTTCACCAATTTTCGTATTGTCTTGACTATTGGCCCCTGCTTATGAAATCTCCTTCTAAACTTCTCTCTGATGTCATTGTATTTCTTTCCCTCGATTCGCCAAATTACTATTGCCACACGCTCTTCTGTATTCATTCTAAGGGCTTCTGAAAAGAAAAATAGAAAAAAATAATTATTTCACAAAAATAGATCCTGACTTTATGTACACCCTGTATATTAATAATGTAGTGGTAAAAGTATTTCAAATTATCCATTATGACAAGATTTACATTCTCAGTTGCAGGTACGAGTACTCGGTATGATGCAGCATGACATAATACCGCTTTTCACACAACTCATCAGCAAGACTCACTAACCATAACCGTTGCGTCTCTTTTGCACGTGTTGTTTCTTCCACTTCACGGTATATGTACGCTTTTATGCAGTTTAGTCCTACAACATAGTCCATTACATCGTTTGTACCACGAAATCCTGCATTGCTCTGGCCAGAATAACCGTAAAGTATTTGAATAGGCTGACCATACGTACCGTTTTGTATGGGTTTTTGTATGGGTTCTGTCACTGAAGAATAATTGTAAGCTCAATATGTTTATGTACTTACTTTTTCATGGATACAGAATATTACATAACCCCCATCCCTTTTTTGCCATCCAAATGTCCCGTTTTTGTCTCAAGGAAATATGGTCAGCCTATATTTGAACCTCTTGTTCCTCAAGCTTCGCACAGTTCAATGTAGCCTTAAGAATCTGATAGGAGGGAGGGCAAGGGAAGGTAGCCATCGCTATTTTTCGTCTACGTGAGATTTCTTGAAAGACACGTTTGAGATCCATGGATTCCAGCGGTCAACTGAGCACGCAGGGGTAGAGATATGCCCATGTAGTAGCAGGAGTCACGTGACCATTGATCGATCATAGAGGGGCGGAGCTTAGGACTTTTCCTGTACATCCGCACACACACACACACACACACACACACACAAAGGAGAAAATGAAACGCTAAATGAAACACGATTTATTTAATAAACACATATATATATATATATTATATATACACAAAAACGTGTAATATATAAAATAAACATATCATTAACAAGTAAATAGACATATATATATATATACATACACTGTATATATATATGTACAGGGTGGGCGGAAAGTAGCTCCCTAATTTAAATTACATATAAATTATGTATAAATTGTGATTGTATTGTTATATTGTTATGGTGTGTTCTCTAAAGTGGTACAATTGTAACGGTAATCTTTTTTTCTCTAAAGTGTTCTCTTTGTGTTCTCTAAAGTGGTACAATTGTAACGTTCATTTTTTTTTTTTCATTTCAGATTGAAGGGTAACATGGCTGAGCGTTTAACACTGCAGGAGCGTGCCCAGTTGGCGGCACGGTACGAAGTTTGGCAATCTGTCGTTCGAGTTCAAAGATGGTGGCGGGCCATTCACGGACCACGTGCCCAAGTGGACCCGAAAACAATCAAGAACTGCCACTCGAAGCTCATGACCACGGGGTCTGTGGCAGATGTTCGAAGATGTGGTCGCCCTTCGACATCCAGGGCCCAGGAGACGGTGCAGGCAGTTCAGGTAATGTTCGCACGGAGTCCACGAAAGTCAACTCGCCAGGCAGCTCGGGAAAGTGGACTCTCCCGCTACTCAGTGCGAACTGTGCTGAAGAAGGAGCTGAACTGGCGTGCGTGAAAGCCGCATTACTGCCAATCTCTCTCGGACGAGGACTGCGACATTCGCATGGAGTTCGGGGAAATCATGCTGGCTTGGCATGAAGACTGGCCCCATCTCTTCCGCAACATCCTCTGGAGCGACGAGGCGGTGTTCCACGTCGGAGGCTTTGTCAACCGCCACAATTGCCACTACTGGGCAGGAGAGGATCCCATGGTTACCGCTGAAAAACGGCAGAATCGGTTCAGTGTAACGGTGTGGTGTGGTATGACCTCAGATCAGGTTGTGGGCCCGTTCCTTCTGCGCAACACCATGAATGCTGAGCGGTACCTTGCTATGTTGCGAAACGAGGTCTGGCCGGTTGTCAGCACATGGGAGAACATCGACGATCTGATATTTATGCAAGATGGCGCCCCTCCGCACTTCGCTCTTGTTGTCCGTGAGTGGCTGGATGCCCACTTCCCTGGGCGTTGGATGGGTCGTCGTGGTCCACATCAATGGCCAGCCAGGAGCCCCGACTTGACACCGTGCGACTTCTTTCTTTGGGGGTGGGTAAAGGAAGAAGTCTATCGCACCAAACCGAGGACATTGGAAGAACTGGAGGACCGAATTCGGGAAGTCATGTCCTCCATCCCGCCGGAGTTCCTGCTAAAGTCAGTGGACGCCATTCCTGGGCGGCTCCAGAAGCTGGTGGAAAGAGTTGGAGCCCACATTGAATTTTAGAGAAAACCTACCATGTATGCCTACCTTTTCATATTATTTCTTCTGAAATAAATGGATAATATACGTATTTTTTTACCAATCCAAAATAGGGAGCTACTTTCCGCCCACCCTGTATATATATATATATATATATATAACAATCGAAGATTATGGTGTCCAAAGGGTACGGTATCATAGGTACCAGGCACCTGTTAACGTTTCCTATAGGTGTTACGACACACCTTCGTACCCCTAAGTTCCTTCACGCACCCCAGTTTCTGCGCCCGAAAATTATGGGTCCCACAGTCAGGTGGGGCGGCAGGTCGCCCTCATCTTCCAAGCACACTAGATCCTTCAACGAGTCAAAGTTAACGACCCGTCGGTTCGCCTGATTAAGCGTGATACCCTCAGTCTTCACGATATATTTCACTTCCTTCCCCACCCTCACCCGTACCCAATACGTTTTTGGACCTGTTGAAAAAAAAGAGTCGGCGTATGTATGCGATGTCGGCACTATGACTATTCATCTTTGATCTCATCAGTCAACTCTCGGAGGAATTCACCAATTGGTAGCATGTATTCACCCTCCCTCGCTGTGAATATCACACTATCTGTGTCGGCGTACAGAACACTCCACCCAAGAGAATGCAATAGATCCCAAAGTTTGTCGCGTGCGTATGCCTTTGTGAAGCTGGCTACATGTATGTTTGTAACACGTGATGTGTCTGCGGCCAATTCGGTAATGTTGTACTTTATTATGTACTGTTCATCTGTTTCCATCCGTGCATCATAGTCATGCTCCCACAAGATCTTTTGAGTGAACTGGGTACCTATAAACTGATCGCGGATGCGAGTCCATGCAAGACTGTCGGCAGGAGATCTACCGTGGATATCTCCTACGATCCCGCACTCAGAACGGGCGCAGCCGTGCCAGCAACAGCCGTTAAAGGAGTACACAGTCTTCTCACCAGTGGCACGGCTTTCACTTTGACCTTCAAAACCAAAAAACACGACACTGACCTTCATGAGTACTTCCCGCGTGTGCGCGCATGCTTTATGTATACACCTGTTTGCTGCTGTATGTGTATGAGCCAGTAAATAGCCTTTTGCCCATAACTGCGAGGGTTGTTTCTGTGAATGACGGCTAAGGTGTCTTTAGGCATGAAATTGTTTTTGAACACCGTAAAGCACAATGAGATGATCGTGGTTGCGACTTGCAACGGATCGCATTTGAAACGGTCTTTGTAAATCCTTCCGAAGGCCTGGAAACATACTCTAAGCACGCGCACATCATTCACGCAATAACGCACACATTTATCAGCTGTACTATAAGGATTAGATTCATTAAAATTGTTGTAGTAGTGGTCAAAATCTTTCCGTCCATCTGTACTCATACATCCATAGTTAAAGTAATGTTTGGGGGGAGGTAGTCCTACGTAATTTAAATTATCGCTTGAGGAAAGTGTAAGGAAAATACCCTTTTGAAACTTCGGCGGCTACACCCATCACCTTGTGTAGCTTTGCTAATTTACAAGGTGTGAATAATAAAGAGTCTTTAAACTGTACATTACCTCTCATTGCATCTGTATAAGTTTGTTTCTTCTTTTCAAGGGATCACCTGTAAATATCTCAGATGACTCGTACTCAAGCAGCTCCTTATAAAGGAACTGTGTCAAATTTTGCCCCGTTATGTGCAAGAATATACAGTCATTTTTATGAACTTGTCCACTAACTTGACAATATAGGACACAGAGAGTTTCATGGGACTGTCGTGTGCAATCGTTTTATAAACGTTTGTCCGTTTACAACATTTGTGACACTCATCACACTCAACCTCCATGCACTCATCGCAGATAGTCTGACTTAAAAGTAGATGTGGGATAATCTCTGGTTTCTGCAACCGTGTATGTTTTTATATCGTAGTACGCAGTTATACAAGATTTATTTTTAGGCTTAGCGTCTTTCATATAGCATACATGCTTTACTCCATCCGCCTTATATTTCTTATGGCATGTAGGACAGTGAATTTCATCACATTTATGCTTGAATTTCCCCCAATTATCTATCATATGAAACATACCACATTCACAGATTCTCATTTTCCTGCACGTGCCAATTGACTTATGGAGCTCAAAACAGTTATTATTGAAAAATGTTGCGTCTACACACATTACATTCCCTCTTCTCAGCTTCAACTACACGACTTTCACATTTGGAGCTTTTACACTGCTCACATACAATTTAGCAATCCTTACAATGTAAAGGATATATCATCCGCAAACTCGAGACACCCCTTACACAAATCGTGATGCCTTCCATATTTTCGACTTTTATCATAACTCGCCTAAAGGTCCATTATATTACGGATGGGGAGATACGTTGTCCCTGACAGCCCTAAAATAAGTAGGAGTCTTGTACGATCTCTCACACTGCTTTTAAAAATATACACAGTCATACGACGAGCATCCATTCCAAATACAACTATACGAACAGTCATTTCCTGCTCTACCCTTCTCAGCTCTTCACGACCCGTAGGCAACCAAATCTTTTGCGTCCGTGTATTTAGTACAGTAAACATACGGGACAAGACTAATGTTATAAATCCGTAACCACTTTCGGCGTTTATATGCCGCCTGTAAATAGCCTGAGAATGAAGTTAAGAGTATATAAGGTGTGGCACTATGACCAGCAAAACGGAATACACGGTCAATATCTATCGGGAAGTTGTCCATATTGAAGGCTGTACTACTTTGAGAGGCCTGCATTATACGGCCTAATATACACTCTTTATCTACAACTACCAAGCGTCCGAATGGTATTACTACCCAAAAATCATCTACATCTCCGTCATCTAACCCGAACCCGAAGGACAGCCTCATCCTGACTTCATGTTCGTCGCGATTCTGAAGGGCAAACTCTACAATACGTTCAACTCCGCGCCGTAGTCAGTGTTCAAAACCATTGTTATACATTGACTATGTACCGATTTCTAGTCAGGGCAGGGGTCGGGGTGGCCGTGACGCAGCAGCTCGAATTTTATACCTTCCTCTACAACACGAGAAGCGGCTGGTCTGTTGTGGAGGATGTGCCCGGAATTGAACAGGAATAAGGGTACGTATTTTTATTTGAGGAAGGAGCTAGTGTGGGGGTTGTGTCGTAAGACGTAGAGGGTTGGGGCTCTATTACTGGGGGTCTAACAACCGGTGCACTCCTGGCATGTTTTATACCTGATGTGGAAGGGTGTTCATCATGCCTCCGCTATGAACTGTCGCGTAGTGGTGCTATAGGTGTCGCTAGTGTGGACTCGTCAGCGGGGGTGGAGTCTGTGACCACAACTACACTGTTATCAGGGTCGTCTGTAATATCGATAATGAGGACATGATGCTGTATCTCATCGTCATTGACGGTTCTGTGGAAGAAGAGGAAAAACAAGACTGTAGAATATAAAGAACACAACTTAATTAACTTTTTATTATATTTTGTAAATGTTCCACTTAGGGGTGTGACGTGTAAGAGATGGATTCTGTAAATAATTCAGGTTCACGAGCCCATCCACATTTATTATATCTGGCCCTACAGGATGAGGTAAACCTGTGTTTATGCTTAAAATCAGTAAAGATAAGGGGGAGATGTTCTCAAAATTTGTGCATAAAGTTACATAATGCTATTCGATATTTTGTTTCACAAAGGCGTATATGACTTTAATTCGTTAAAGGGAAATGAACATACAGTCATTGTAATAGATGATCTCATGTTAGAAATGGATAAAACGTTTGCCAAGACATTTATAGTGTTCTTCCATCTTAACATTGCGTGTTCTTCATCAATCAGAATCTATTTTTCAAAAATAGATACATGCGTGACGTGTCGTTAAATACACAATATCTAGTCTTGTTCGGCCAACGTAGAGATGTGTCACAAATTGGGGTATTAGCCAATCAAATGTTCCCGAATTAGCGTAAGGATTTTTTGGAAGTTTATAAAGAAGCTACAGGTCAACGTAAGCTAAGGACATTGCTCTCACGAACCATAGGCTGTTTAGTACTTGTTGAGAGACGTGGTACTATTTCTGACTTGTCATGGCACGCTTCATCCATCCGTGCAGTTCACAATGTTGTAAATCGGAACTGTCCCTCTTTGACATGCCCCCAACTCAAGTTTCTATTGAGCACACAATTAGTTCCCCGAATGCTCCTATAGAATTTGTGATACCCAGCTCAGGCTCTTACTTTTTTATCCAAGCTGTGCGCACATGTACGCTAAACTACTGATAGCCCATTCTGATTGAACGGATTGCAATAACAAATATGCTGTATACCTTGAAGTAAACTTTCTGCACTCCATATTCAACCAGTGTGACGTATATTTAAATCAGGTCAACATCTCGGCAGGAACGGGGTACTATCACCTACGAGCCTATCTGGAAAATGTGCTGAACTTTTCCAAAGAAGCGAAGGATACCTTTTTAACTGCCGAGGGCTATTATCAGGCTAAAGACGAGAACATCATAAAGGACAAATTTAAAAATTGTAAAAAGAAAATATTCGAGTGTTTTGGACGACTGCATCAGACTTCACATTCCAGAAGTTGCTGGGGAATGGGGTCGATATGAAAATAAAGCTCACCCGCACGAATCCTGGGATCTGTTTAAATCTTGGGGCTGATCAAGAAGAGGGTGCAAAGCCCGTCCGCCGTGTGAAATTAAGTTTGGTTAAGCAAATAGAAATTGAGAAAAATTTACTACATGCAACAGTAAAATACCCAATTAACAGAGTACAGATCAAACTGTACAGGGTGCCAGCAGGGTTGGCCTCGAAACAGGAAACGTGGCCCTGGGAGTTCTACCTAAAAGGTTATTAATTGGAATGCAGGAACACGCTTCGGTGAATGGAAAATATAAAAAGAACGCTTTTAAATTCGAGAATTTCGGCCTTAAAAATATAACTATACGTCAATGGCGTTGCCTGTGCGGGGCAATGGATACAAATTATTCATCAGACGCTGTGTTCCCGCTTTGCTCGAGGGTTTATAGTAATCTGTCCCATACTGCAGGTGCTTGTGATGAGTTTGGGATTGGGGTAACGCCGAAAGAATTCGTTGATCACTTTAACCTTTATCCGTTTTACATCACATCTGACTTATCTGCTAGTGTAAATACACACTTAAGTCCACAGCAGAGTGGAAACATCTCAGTCAGACTCGAATTCGCCAAGCCGATAGACGCCCCTATTAGTGTATTAGTATACCTCGAATCCCAAGCCCTAATAGAAAGTGACAGATTTAGGGGCTTTGTCACTGACTTTTAAAATGGACGCGAATACACTTCAGAGAGTAAAGAATAGTGAACGAATCACGCGCTCCAAATTTATCGGTGTGTTTGCAAAGAATGAAACATTGAAATTGCTAACTACGAGAAAATGGGGCGGACTTATTTTAAACATGGATATTATTGGTGGTGATGGGATTTATTGGATAGCTATCTACTTAAAAATAGGGACCTCCTTTATTTTTTTAATTCACTCGGGACTCATCCATGGAATGATGTTATTATTGTAAAATTTCTCGAACAGCTACACATTCCCGAAATTGTCTGGAATCCTTACAGATTCCAAGGATACTTGTATTGGCTTGTATTGCCTTCTATTTCTCATCACATTTCACGTGGAAAGGAATTTATAAATTTTTTAAAATTATTCGACCCGTGTTGCACTGAGCGGAATGATCAAATGTTATGCAGATATATTAAAAAGAGGTTCCCGTTTGTGCGCACTCTATTGTGTAAATTTTATGCGTATATAAATTTGAACTTGAGTAATTGTATCAATATTGTCCTCAGTAATATTAGTTTGTATATTCTGTAGCTTATTTAAAATGTAACGGAAACTAATTCTGTAACTAATTTAAGATGGATAAAAAATTATACTATTTTATAAAACATGATTTCTATCATTTAATAAATTGATGAAAATACACTGCGTCTTCTTCTTACCCGAAACACATGAAAAAGAAAAAAGAAGTTCTTACCCGAAACACAAGGAAAAGAAAAAAGCTTACATTATTTCGTCGATAATGCGGCAATCGCTGGGTTGACTGCGCTGCAAAACTTACATCTCCGTATACAGGTCCACGACATGCTATAACACGCGTCAGTTCCTTATCGGACATTTAAGGAGAAAAGATAATTTAAAATTAATTTGATTAGTTCATACATTTCTCTGAATCTTTTTAATAAAAACCCATTTGTTTATATATATATATATATATATATATATATATATATATAAACAAATGGGTTATAGGACTTTAATATTAATTATTAATTATTTATTACAAATGCAAACTAATGTGTAATTAAAAATTGAGGATACCTGCTATTTTGATGAAACATTTTACAACAAAATGTAATGAGATGAAAATGTATTATTACAGTCCATCCATATATATAAATTATCAAGAAGGAAATACAGAATGGTGCTCAAGAACTTTCGCCTTATGACAGCCTCAGGAACACTGAAGTAAAAAGCAAGAAATACAAATACATAAATTTTTATACTCATATCTCTACTGTAAACGCTTCTGCTGGATCGTACGGAGCGTCATCGCAGCTGTCATCAACGCTTTGCGTTGAAAATAATCCGTCCCGATCGATTGCTCTAAACAGACTAATTGTAGCCACCGCAGCAGTGTCGCAATCTTCATATAAAGCCGGGAAATTGTAAAGTTGTTGTGACTGGCTCATGATGCGTGTGTTTATTCAATGTTGAAAGTAACTGCTGCGAGTTCCAGCTGAAAATACTCCCTTTTATATGCATGATTCCCAATTATAATCACCACCCCCCGAAGACTAATAGACGATTCGTAAGTGTGTAGATTCGTTGTCACTGTAACTGTGTGGACTATGTTATATGTATGTGCCAATCAGCTGTCGTAGCACCGATGTAACGGACCCGTGCTTTGGGCATTGAAGTCCTGATTGGTCACCTTCACGAATAATGAAGGTTTGTCTTTATCAAATTTGGCTTATTCTCTCCGCAAATTTATTTTCACTTCTCACATCTCTTTATTATATTATTCAGCAAACTGTAACATTGAAAGGAATAGCCTTTTATTAATCCTTAAGGCACATAACTATAATTTATTCAGGTAAAACAGCAACATAGAGTATTGTAATTTAAAATAAATAAAGAGGTTTATATTGTTGGTCTCTTTGCACTTCATACGACTACCAGCTTCATCCTCTCAGACATTGTTGCGGGGTCTATTCTCTTTCCACCTCATACAATTAACAGCTTCATCCTCTCTCTCTCTCTCTCTCTCTCTCTCTCTCTCTATATATATATATATATACATACAGGGTGGGCCGAAAGTCTGGATCCATAGGAAAATATTTATTTTAATACATAAATTACAACAAATGGTAAATACTTAAAATGAATATCAACTTTAACTCGTAAATGCGTATCCGTGATACTGTACAGTGGTTCGTACTCCAGTATAAACAACAAATTATAACAAATGCTCAAATTGGCGGCCTCTGACATCGAGACACTTAGGGATGGAATTTATGATTTGTAATAATTCTTCGAATTGATGTTCTCGAGATGCGTGTTTCATTTGATAATCTTCTTGTTGACTTTACTGGACTATTCGTTAAAGTTTCACATACCATTGCAGAGGTATTTTCATCAGTTGCAGTTTTTGGACGACCAGAACGCCGTCGATAATGTACACTTCCTGTTTCTTTGAAACGTTTAAACAACTTGCCAACATTCGCATGTGTTACTGGATGCTTATCAGGATGATTTCTATTGAATTCGGCAGCAACTTCTCTGTGTGTAGCGCCCTGTCTTGCGTACATGAGCACAAGTTCTACCCGATCTTCTGTTGTTAGATTCGAAGCCATTTCTGGGCTGAAATAAAAAAGTATTTGAGTATTTATACTGGAGTACGAACTACTGTACAGTATCACGGACACGCATTTACGAGTTAAAGTTGATATTCATTTTAAGTATTTACCATTTGTTGTAATTTATGTATTAAAATAAATATTTTCCTATGGATCCAGACTTTCGGCCCACCCTGTATATATATATATATATATATATATATATATATATATGATGAATAAAACCACGAAGGAAAAAAAAAACACAAAGGGGTGCTCAAGCGCTTTCGTCTAATGACATCCTCAGGAACACTGGAGTGAAAGGACAGATCAAGGCAATATATAGGTTACAAAAATAAACATACATACATACATATTCACATATATATACATATATATATATATATATACATATATATAGTAAGCATAGAAAAAATTGTGGGAGGAGCCAACATTTATATGGTCACAGAAGAATAAAGAAATAAAAATAAATATAAATATAAATTGAGAAAAAATTAATTACAAAATAGTGCCTTAGTGATATATATGTCACAGCCTAAATAATCATAAAGAAATAAACAGGCAAATAAAAAAAACCATAAAATATATATACATACATATATATACATATATATATATATATATATATATATATATATATATATATATAAAAAGACACTTTTAGCACTTTGGCCGACCTTCAATATAAATTCAAATGGCTTGTTTATGGAACAGGTCACAAAAGAATAAAGAAATAAAAATAAATATAAATATTGTAAGTGGAGTCTACCAATTCAAGCTCAAAAGGGAAGTTTTACAATCAATTTAATAGATGCTGCCAAATTGATATATATGTCACACAAAAATAAAGAAATAAACCAAAAAAAAAAAACATTAATTATTAAAAAAATAAAAAATAATAATAATAAATTGAAAGATAAATTTTAAGAGAGGCACACCAATTTATAAGGGAAAAATTACCACATATGCATATTATAGTCACAAACGAATAAAAAAGTACAAGTAAATATAAATTGGAAAACAAAATGATGCCTAGATGATATATAAAGAACAATAAAATATATATACAACATATATACGGTATATATACGAAATATAAACGCAATATATACAGAATATATATATATATATATATATATGCATAAGGGAAAAAAATTACCAAATTTGTTTTTATAATTATTGTCTGAAAAAACGGTAGGTCGCAAAAGAATAAAGAAATAAAAATATATATAAATTGAAAAAATTACAAATAATACACGTACACATGTATACCCGCATAACCAAATATATATACATATACACACATATATACAAACACACACACACACACACACATATACATATATATATATATATATACAAGCTTGACCTTCGCGAAATGAGAAATCATCCCGCAGAACCTTTGTGAGGTTGTATGGTAAGGTAAGGTACATACACATAATATATATATATATATATATATATATATATATATATATACACATTTAACTGCATACATACATACATACATATACACACATACACACATACATATACACACATATACATACAAACACATTTAACTGCAATGACCACACACATACTCACATACACATACATACATACACATACACGCATACAGCAAAAAATTGAAAAATAAAATTGTAAGGGAAACAACAGACAAAAACAAATTTTTTACCAAAGATTTAACAACCTGCACTTTTTGTTTAAATCCATTCTGAAGGAATTCAGAGCAACGGGATCGAGTTGAAACAGACCTTTACTCATGTTAAGGTTATTTGTAAGTTGAATTATAGCCGACTCAAGAATATTTCTATTAACAATGTTGCTAGAGTGAAACAAAACTGAAACATTATTCCAATCAATACAATGGGATAACTCTGACAAATGGACAAAAAGGGCACTGGACAACTGTCCCGTTCTAACGGAATATTGATGCTGTTTTACACGTGTTTGCAAATCCTTTCCCGTCTGACCTATGTAAAAGGAATCACATTGCTTACACCCAATTTTATAGATAATGCCTAAATTATTGGTAGGGCTATTTTTTACATCTGCGTTCATGGAATCTTGTCTTAATAAGGCTAAACGAACCTTCTATCGTGTGAATAATAACACTCGCACCTTGTCAAAGAATATTTTAGTACTTCCATTTTTCCGGGGCTTCTTAGGCATTGCTAATGTACTTAAACTTTTGGATATCAGTGTAGTTTTTTCATATAACAATATTGTGAAAAACATCATAGTAAAAAATAGCCCTACCAATAATTTGGGCATTATCTATAAAATTGGGTGTAAGCAATGTGATTCCTTTTACATAGGTCAGACGGGAAAGGATTTGCAAACACGTGTAAAACAGCATCAATATTCCGTTAGAACGGGACAGTTGTCCAGTGCCCTTTTTGTCCATTTGTCAGAGTTATCCCATTGTATTGATTGGAATAATGTTTCAGTTTTGTTTCACTCTAGCAACATTGTTAATAGAAATATTCTTGAGTCGGCTATAATTCAACTTACAAATAACCTTAACATGAGTAAAGGTCTGTTTCAACTCGATCCCGTTGCTCTGAATTCCTTCAGAATGGATTTAAACAAAAAGGGCAGGTTGTTAAATCTTTGGTAAAAAATTTGTTTTTGTCTGTTGTTTCCCTTACAATTTTATTTTTCAATTTTTTGCTGTATGCGTGTATGTGTATGTATGTATGTGTATGTGAGTATGTGTGTGGTCATTGCAGTTAAATGTGTTTGTATGTATATGTGTGTATATGTATGTATGTATGTGTGTATATGTATGTATGTATGTATGCAGTTAAATGTGTATATATATATATATATATATATATATATATATATATATATATATATATGTGTATGTACCTTACCTTACCATACAACCTCACAAAGGTTCTGCGGGATGATTTCTCATTTCGCGAAGGTCAAGCTTGTATATATATATATATATATGTATATGTGTGTGTGTGTGTGTGTGTTTGTATATATGTGTGTATATGTATATATATTTGGTTATGCGGGTATACATGTGTACGTGTATTATTTGTAATTTTTTCAATTTATATATATTTTATTTCTTTATTTTTGCGACCTACCGTTTTTTCAGACAATAATTATAAAAACAAATTTGGTAATTTTTTTCCCTTATGCATATATATATATATATTCTGTATATATTGCGTTTATATTTCGTATATATACCGTATATATGTTGTATATATATTTTATTGTTCTTTATATATCATCTAGGCATCATTTTGTTTTCCAATTTATATTTACTTGTACTTTTTTATTCGTTTGTGACTATAATATGCATATGTGGTAATTTTTCCCTTATAAATTGGTGTGCCTCTCTTAAAATTTATCTTTCAATTTATATTATTATTTTTTATTTTTTTAATAATTAATTTTTTTTTTTTTTTTTGGTTTATTTCTTTATTTTTGTGTGACATATATATCAATTTGGCAGCATCTATTAAATTGATTTTAAAACTTCCCTTTTGAGCTTGAATTGGTAGACTCCACTTACAATATTTATATTTATTTTTATTTCTTTATTCTTTTGTGACCTGTTCCATAAACAAGCCATGTATGTATATATATTTTATGGTTTTTTTTATTTGCCTGTTTATTTCTTTATGATTATTTAGGCTGTGACATATATATCACTAAGGCACTATTTTGTAATTAATTTTTTCTCAATTTATATTTATATTTATTTTTATTTCTTTATTCTTCTGTGACCATATAAATGTTGGCTCCTCCCACAATTTTTTCTATGCTTACTATATATATGTATATATATATATATATATATATATATATATATATATATATATGTATATATATGTGAATATGTATGTATGTATGTTTATTTTTGTAACCTATATATTGCCTTGATCTGTCCTTTCACTCCAGTGTTCCTGAGGATGTCATTAGACGAAAGCGCTTGAGCACCCCTTTGTTTCTTTTTTCCTTCGTGGTTTTATTCATCATAAATACTTTTCACGTGTCACTTTCGTGAAATAATTTTTCATATATATATATATATTTAGTAGCCGTATTTTATAATTATGTTTTATAATGGCCAGTTTGTAGCTATAGTTTAGATGGGTAAATCGGTACTATGAGGAATGATGTAATTACCGTTATTTTGATAATGATTATTTAGTGAATGTTATTAATGAATGCTTTGGCCGAGGTCACCAGATCTTTTAGATCAAAGTAGTTATTAATTAAGCTATTAATTAGGTTAATTGATAGATCGAGTTTTCTTCCTTTAATTACACAAAATAAATTGAATTATAAATGAAACAATATGGGATTGTTTATATTCGATATAAACGTGTACACTTGAAATAATGCTTACAATATGACAATTAATAACGCGCGGCAGATTGATAGATTCTTTATATAAAGTTAATTGAGTGATATTAAAAGGCCAATGGGCCTTGCACGGTGATGTTTACATGATGGTAACGCGCGGATCACTGTTTGGTGTTCGAAAAACGAGACGTTGAGGTGAAAGTATGAGGCGTCGCCTGTCCTGAGGTTCCCGCGCTGTGACGTTATCTTTTGCTCGCTTGGTATGAAGTCATCTTTGTTGAATTTGATTTGATGAGTTTGCCAATGTTGACGGTACACTGCAACATTGCACAGGTTGCTTGCAACCGACTCCGTCAATTTCAGTTGGCCGCTACATATATATATACATATATACAGGGATATATATATACAGGGTGTTTGAAAACTTTCTCTACAAATTGTAATGGGGGATAGGCAACACCAAGACAAACCCTTTTCGTCTATAAGTGTATGTCCGCTGACGTCACCATTCGGCGCGAGAGGGCGCCGCTGCAATTGGCTAAAAGGTGAAGTAGGCTAGACTCGCGCTTGCCGCGGGCATTCTTAAATGGGACGTAGTACGCGTAACATGGAGCGCTTCACGACTGCTGAGATGGCTGACATGCAAATGGTGTATGGGGCTGCCAATGGAAACGGAAGAGCTGCTGTGAGGTTGTACCGACAGCGCTTCCCAAACAGACGTGTGCCAAACCACCAAACGTTTGCGCATTTGCATCGGCGACTGCGAGAAACTGGAACATTCCATGCAAACATGCATGACACTGATCGGGAGAGAAACGTGCGCACTCCTGACATGGAAGAAGAATTCCAACGGCGATTTGAGGACAATCCAAGCGCAAGCACGCGAGGTGTTGCACGTATCCTCAGTGTGAACTACGACCTGGTCTGGAGAGTGTTGCACGAGCAGCAGTTACATCCGTTTCATCGTCAGAGAGTCCAGGCATTACAACCTCGGGATTACCCTCTTCGTGTGGAATTCGCACGCTGGTTTCTGCAGCAGACAGCGGTGCAGCCTAATTTTCCGGCTTATGTGCTGTTCTCAGATGAGGCCTGTTTCACAGGTGAGGGTGTGTTTAACATGCACAATTCTCACGTGTGGGCGCACGCAAATCCACATGCTACACGGGTGCATGCTCATCAAGA
Source organism: Bathynomus jamesi (assembly GCA_023014485.1). Taxonomy (NCBI): domain Eukaryota; kingdom Metazoa; phylum Arthropoda; class Malacostraca; order Isopoda; family Cirolanidae; genus Bathynomus; species Bathynomus jamesi. The sequence continues at coordinate 376,007 of JAJOZX010001731.1, read as the reverse complement.
ACGGTTCGCCGTCAATGTTTGGGCGGGTATCGTCCATGGCAAGTTGCTGCTCGTGCAACACTCTCCAGACCAGGTCGTGGTTCACACGGAGGATACGTGCAACACCTCGCGTGCTTGCGTTTGGATTGTCCTCAAATCGCCGTAGGATTTCTTCTTCCATGTCAGGAGTGCGCACGTTTCTCTCCCAACCAGTGTCATGCATGTTTGCATGGAATGTTCCAGTTTCTCGCAGTCGCCGATGCAATTGCGCAAACGTTTGGTGGTTTGGCACACGTCTGTTTTGGAAGCGCTGTCGGTACAACCTCACAGCAGCTCTTCCGTTTCCATTGGCAGCCCCATACACCATATGCATGTCAGCCATCTCAGCAGTCGTGAAGCGCTCCATGTTACGCGTACTACGTCCGATTTAAGAATGCCCGCGGCAAGCGCGAGTCTAGCCCACTTCACCTTTTAGCCAATTGCTTCGGCGCCCTCTCGCGCCGAATGGTGACGTCAGCGGACATACACTTATAGACGAAAAGGGTTTGTCTTGGTGTTGCCTATCCCCCATTACAATTTGTACAGAAAGTTTTCAAACACCCTGTATATATATATATATATATATATATATATATATATATATACATAAGGGGTTCCAAAAAACCTTAGCCCCCCCCCCCATCCATTTGCAGCTTCCATGTTTACTTATATCGAAATAGTTTTTAGTGATTATAAAAATATAAAATTCTTTATTTATTGCCGGTATTAAAATTACTCTAGCTGATAAAGTGATAATATAATGGCTTCTCAATTAATTGGTGATTCGGAGAGGCAACGTGTGATAGATCGCATACGAGCAATAACATTTCGGGAAGCTCGTGATGCTGGAGCCACCTTTATAACACGTTCATGGGTTGCCAAAAAGTTGCGAAGAATTAAGGACTTCGTCAAAAGAAATTGGAGTAAAACTTTGGATGAATGTGAAATGGATACAACCAAATCTGGGCGCCCAAATTTGCCACTCTCTCAGGAAACAAAGGACATCATTGAAAGCGGTACGCGTAAGCGGAAAAACAGCTGTGCTAAACTTTCTAGAGAGATCGAAGTGTTGAGAGGAAAGATCGTTAGTGGTGAGATCATTCGACTGTACCGTCATAGGCAAGGTTTAAAGCCTTGGCATGAACTTCCAAAGCCAAGAAAAACTCAACTTAACATCGATGACAGAATGTGGTTTGCCCATTATCTTGAAGATTGGGATGTGGATGATTTCATGCATTTAGCTGTCTCCGATAAATTTTTTGTTTACGTAACACGTCGGCCTAACTACCAAAATGATCGAGTGTGGGCCACAACACCAGATGAAATCGATGACAATGAACATTATCGCGAATTATTAAAAAGTCCAGACTGTGTTGGTGTGTTTGTTTTGTTCACTGCAAAGCTCATGTGGGTGCTGAAGCCAAATGGTCAAGTTGGGATGGACAGTATTTTCGTGATATTATTCTATCCCAGCATGTCATTCCTTTTCTAAGAAACCCAAACAATGTTATGAATGTCGATCAGGTCACACTTCTGCACGATAAGGCTCCCTGCTTTAAGGCATTAGCCACTCAACAGTTGTTGCGGAACCATGAGATCGATTTCTTTGGAAATGAAGAATGACCAGGAAATTTTCCTGACCTGAACGTCTGTGAACACTTTGGATCAGTTATAAAGGACACGGTTGAATGTCTCTTGTTTCAAGAACATGCAGCAAATCGATTTTCGAAGGATACAATGACACAACACATTGAAACTGTTTTAGCAAATTTGCGTAACGATCAAGATCTATTCACGTCACTTTTGGCAAGCTACCCAAAGCGAATTCAGGCTGTCTTGGAAGCCAATGGCGGGAACACCAAGTTTTAATTGTTTCTCATTAAATGCAGGATTAAATTCTCTTTTGTAAGGTAGGTTTAGTTTTACTGTACCTCTAATGGTTTAGGCCATGGGCGGGGGGGGGGGGCTAAGGTTTATTGGAGCCCCGTATATATAGTCCTTTGGTTAGCTTCCCCCCGAATTGTTCATTCTTACGAAGGTCAAGCTTTTCACTCTACCTTAGACCAACAGTTTAACATGGAATCCGAACCACGTTCCATACCTCCTCCAAACCTGATATTTTTATTCGAGAACCCTTAATAATTCGAAATTTTTTAATTATTAACAATGGAATCTGTGACACTGTTGCGGGGTCTGGTCTCTTTCCATCTCATAGGACAAACAGTTTCATCCTCTCTCTCTCTCTCTGTATATATATATATATATATATATATATATACAGTATATCATCCTTTAGTTCACTCCACCTTAGACCTACAGTTTAACATGGAATCCTTCTTCAAATAAAAAAATATAATTTCTCATACAAAAATTTACTTCTTATATTTTTATAATTTTTAAAATTTATCTTTTCGAATGTTTCATTGTAAGACTTATTTAATAATACAATAAAAGTTGAAGATATACAAGAGTAATGATTGTTGAGTGTGTGTGTGTGTGTGTGTGTGTGTGTGTGTGTGTGACACCTCTCGTTCCTGGCGTTGGTATCCCGCCAGCTACCAACTCACCTAATTCTAATGTAGGTGAAGTGGAATATTCCCTTTTGACCTACATTGGAATTTGTGCAGCGTGTGTGTGTGTGTGTGTGTATATATATATATATATATATATATATATACAGTATATCATCCTTTGGTTCACTCCACCTTCGACCTACAGTTTAACATGGAATCCTTCTTCAAATAAAAAAATATAATTTCTCATACAAAAATTTACTTATCTTTTATTTTTATAATTTTTAAAATTTATCTTTTCGAATGCTTCATTGTAAGACTTATTTAATAATACAATAAAAGTTGAAGATATACAAGAGTAATGATTGTTGAGTGTGTGTGTGTGTGTGTGTGTGTGTGTGTGTGTGACACCTCTCGTTCCTGGCGTTGGTATCCCGCCAGCTACCAACTCACCTAATTCTAATGTAGGTGAAGTGAAATATTCCCTTTTGACCTACATTGGAATTTGTGCAGCGTGTGTGTGTGTGTGTGTGTGTGTGTGTGTGCGTGTGTTACAATTTAATTTATATAAAAAACTGTTTTGCACTAACCCTTCGATTTAATTTGTAAAATTCTTATATTCATTAATATAATTATATAATTCGTATATTTATATAATCCTTATATTCTTATATATTTATATTCATATAATACTTAAATTCATATGTAAGTACGTTCATATATTCATTTTTACATAAAGACCAAAATCGCATAATGCAAATTTGGATAAATTTTTGATTTGCTTTCTATTTTTGCCAAATAATTGGTGAATTGTTTCTTCTTAAATTACTTAATCATTTTTTTAGATTTAGCCTAATAATGAAACCTGATTAAATTTTGCAATGTTGATTTTCTGTATACATTTTCTCTTCGTTATAAAAGATGAAGTCATGTCTTGCCTAAACGTTTACTTCTAAATCTTAAGCATTTAATTTTTGCTCATATGTATGTTTAAGTGTAATTCATAATAAAATGCATATTTCAATTTCCATTTCTAGTTATTTCGCCAGATCATGATAACACCAGATCTGTCAATATGCGGTTAATATCTTACTTATCTGTTTAGACGTTGCCACAGCTAAAATATTTAATTTATCTTCGAATATTGTTCAAAACTAATGCAGCCTATAGAGAATAAAAATTAAAAGTGTCAACATTAAATAATAATGATGTCCAGAAAAATTTGGGTATATAAATCCATGTAAATTTTCAAATTGTTATTCTGATTATTCTGATTATTCTGAGTCTGATCTAACTTAGAGGCTGAGCATTACCTATAACATTTTAGCAGTAAATTACAGTAAGAGAAAGTCTTTATCTTCTCCTTCGAGCCTTGCTCTCTTCAAAGAACTTAGTCTTAAATAGAGAAAAAAATAATTTCCCGATACGTGACAAGAAGAATCGGGGAACCTTCAGAGAATTTAATCAGCTCCACAGAATCCTCCGGTCCACTACAAGAAGAAATGGGAGAGTAATATAGAAACAAACTACTGCGATTCCCTATACGGTACCAGCTACTTCAGCGTAACAAATTCGTTGCTGTCACCTAACCAGAACCCCCGTCAACTTCGAGCCGACCAAGACTATAGACGGAGCGGTTAACCTTAGGTTAACCATTGGTTAGCTTCCCCTCGAATTGTTCATTCTGACGAGGATCAAGCTTTTCATTCCACCTTAGCCCTACAGTTTAATACGGAATCCGAACCACGTTCTATATCTCCTCCAAACCTGATTTTTTATTCGAGAACTCTTAATAATTCGAAATGTGGAAGAATGCGTCTGATAATAACGTTAATTTTTACGTTGAAAATCAAACACATAAATAAGCTTTTAATTAAAATATAATTGTACACTTAGCAAAATCAGAGAATTTTGTCACAAAAAGCAGACGGTCAGAAATGTTCGCATACCAAAATGGCAGGGTTTGCGGCTTGAGGCTAAATTGTTTATATTCCGAAGTAGTAGAGGCTGTTTTCCTTTTAGACCTACATTGGAATTTGTACAGCGTGTGTGTGTGTGTGTGTGTGTATTTATTTTTACATAAAAGACTATTGTACGAGGGTAATTCAATAAGTATCCGCACTTTTTAGTTTCACAATTTTATTTTCACATCTGATGGATTATAAACACATCACTTCTCAACATAGTCTCCCTGTTTCAATACACTTAGTCCAGCGATCTACAAGCGTCCTAATGCCATCATAAAAGAATGTTTTTGGCTGTGTGCGTAGCCAGTCATGCACCGCCTCCTTCAAGTCATCATCGCCTTGGAATCGCTGACCTCTCAAAGCGTCTTTTCGTGGTCCAAACAGGTAACTATCAAAGCGATATTCATATCATCTGAAAACCCCATCAAAGGCCTACATTATTCAATTACTCAGAGGTGAAAAAGTTGGAATGATGAGGACGGAGCCGAAAAAAATTCGAAATATTATTTAGTAAATTTTCGTGCAGAATATAAATATTCATAGAAAACGATGACAATAACCTATTGATTTTATTTCTGTACCTTTACATCACTGAAGATGAGCCTCCTTTTGTGTGAACGTTTCATGCTCATAGCTCTAATACTTTTTATTCATTCACTTTGCAGATCTGATATTTTCAATGGTTTTTAATATATATATATATATACAGTATATATATATATATATATATATGAAAATTATTTCACGAAAGTAACACGTGAAAAATATTTATGATGAATAAAACCACGAAGGAAAGGAAACACAAAATGGTGCTCAAGCGCTTTCGTCTAATGACATCCTCAGGATGTAAAAAATAGCCCTACCAATAATTCAGGCATTATCTATAAAATTGGTTGTAAACAATGTGATTCCTTTTACATAGGTCAGACGGGAAAGGATTTGCACACACGTATAAAACAGCATCAATATTCCGTTAGAACAGGACAGTTGTCCAGTGCCCTTTTTGTCCATTTGTCAGAGTTAGCCCACTGTATTGATTGGAATAATGCTTCAGTTTTATTCCATTCAAGCAACATTGTTAATAGAAATATTCTTGAGTCTGCCATTATCCAACTTTCAAATAACTTCAACATAAGCAAAGGTCTTTTTCAACTCGATCCTGTTATTTTGAATTCCTTTAAAACAGATTTAGATAAGAAGGGTAAAACATTAAATCTTTGGTAAACTTGTCTTCTACTTTATTAACTTTTAATTTGCATTTTATTTTTTTATATATATCGAAACCTGACCATAGGCAGCAGTGTGTTAAAACCCGGGCAGAGTTCCAGTATAAATTTGTATTTTTATAATCCATTTGATCTTGTGCTAAAAATCAATATTTTTCCTTACAAATCTGTACGCCTCACTGGTAATCCTTTAAGGTTTTAATTTTTAATTTTTATTTTTACTTCTCTGTTTATTGTATATGTATGTATGTATGTATGTATGTATGTATTTGTATATATAGATATGTATGTATATATATATATATATATATATATATATATGTGTGTGTGTGTGTGTATGTTATTTATTTTTTCTTTTTTTCTTTCTGTAACCTATATATAGGCTTAACCTTTTTATGTACTTCAGTGTTCCTGAGGATGTCATTAGACGAAAGCGCTTGAGCACCATTTTGTGTTTCCTTTACTTCGTGGTTTTATTCATCATATATATATATATATATACAGGGTGATTCAAAAGTCTGGAAACATAGGAACTATGCTTTTCAATGGAAATATACATATATATTTGCAGTGAAAAGCATAGATCCTATGTTTCCAGACTTTTGAATCACCCTGTATTTCTATGATGATAATGAAAATGATAAGCTTTATTAGCAGGATATAAAGCCCATAAAATAGTATAATATGCTTGAAGGTAATAAGTGATAAAATAAATCAAACGATAATAAATTTAAAAAACTAAAAATTATGACTAAAAGATAAATAAAAATAAGAGGCGTACTGAAAGAAGTAATAATAACTATCGAAATTATAAGTCTACAAAATGAAAAAAAAAAGGAAATAAAAATAAAATGTACAAGTAGCGACAATACCAACATATATACATGGTATTGATAATGATGATAATGATAATGACAATGATAGTGTTTATTGGCAGGAGACAGATCCCATAACATAAAAAGGTACAGTATCCATCAAAGTAATCAACGATACAACTAATTAAATAATAAATTTAAAACAAAAACAAAAAAGGACTACAAGAATAAAGAAATAACAATAATACACGTAGAAAAACGAGAAATCATTAAATTAGTAATAACAGCTTCATAAAAATAATAAGTACATGTAATGGAATGGTTAATGTAGGAGTTAAGTGATGCTATAGACAAACACTTTCGTACCAAGAGGTCCACAGTCTCGAAGACAAAAAGCAGAACTTATATATATATACAGGGTGTACCGTACATAAAGTCAGGATCTATTTTTGTGAAATAATTATTTTTTTCTATTTTTCTTTATAGAAGCCCTTAGAATGAATACAGAAGAGCGTGTGGCAATAGTAATTTGGCGAATCGAAGGAAAGAAATACAATGACATCAGAGAGAAGTTTAGAAGGAGATTTCATAAGCCGGGGCCAATAGACAAGACAATACGAAAATTGGTGAACAAATTTAAACGAACGGGATCTGTAAATGATGAAGCAAGATCAGGACGACCGTGTATGTCAGATCTTACCGTGAATGCAGTACGCGGAATTATCACTGAGGAGCCACGTACGTCCGTTCGTGCTGCATCACACAGACTCGGCCTCCCGACGTCACCTGTGCACAAAATTCTGAAAGTTAATTTGCTGAAGAAAAGCTATCATTTGCAGGTTTTACATGATTAACATGAGGAAGATTTCCCTCGACGAAGTGCTGTGTGTGCTGATCTCGTAGAACAAATCTGGAGTGATAATTTAATGGACAACATTCTCTTTAGTGATGAAGCCACTTTCCATACGTGTGGAAAAGTAAATCGCCATAACTGTCGAATTTGGGCAGATGAAAGACCGAATGATTTCGTCCAAAATTGGGAAAGGGACTCACCTAAAGTTAATGTCTGGATGGGTTTAATAAAATCTAAGGTTTATGGTCCTTTTTTCTTTGCTGAAGCTACAGTTACTGGGCTTATTTATCTGGACATGTTGCAGCAATTCATTGAACCTCAGCTGATTGGGGATAGGATTGTTAGTACCGTCGTCTATCAACATGATGGTGCTCCTTGTCACTATGCCAAAATTGTTCAGGATTATCTAAATGGACGTTTTCCAAATCGCTGGATCGGACGCAGAAGTAACAGACCTTGGCCAGCGAGATCGCCAGATTTAACCCCTTTAGATTTCTTTGCATGGGGCTTTATCAAATCGCACGTCTATCAGACGAAGATTACGAGTCTTGAAAACTTACGTACACGTATACGAACTGCTGCAGATAACATAACCCCGCAAATGCTCCAGAATGTGTTTAGAAATGCTGCGGAACGATTTGAGCTGTGCAGGGATACTGATGGGCGTCACGTCGAATCCTACTCTTAATTATTTAATAAATGTTACCACTTTATCATTTTATGATTGAATTCCATATAATTTCCAAGTGCTTCACAAAAATAGATCCTGACTTTATGTACACCCTGTATATATATATACACAGGGTGTTTCACAACTGGTCTGCCATACTTTGGGGGGTGATATCGAGTAAAAAAGTTAATACAACATAGGTGCTATTTCCAACCGTTGCGGAGCTACGGACATTTTAAGGTGCACGGAAAAAATAAACGAGGATAATAATCTGATGTATTTATTGCTGAATTTTATGAGATACATCTTATAAATGTTCAAAATGCCCGCCTCGGTTTTCAATGCACAGCCTTGCTCTTCCAAACAAGAGTTCACTGCCCATTGAATAATTTCGGGGTGTTCTCGTATGTAATCAACGGCATCCATAATCCGACGTAAGAGTTCCTCTCTCGTTTGTACTTTGGTCCTGTTGACCATCTCTTTCATAAGGCCCCATTAAAAGAAATCTAACGGGGTTAGGTCAGGAGATCTCAGGGACCACGATATTGAACCAGCACGACCAATCCAGCTATTTCCGTATCGCTGATTCAAGTAATCCGTAACATGACGACCAAAATGTGGTGGCGCCCCCTCGTGCTGAAAGAACATCCTGCGCCTTGTCTCCAAGCGGTTTGTTCTTCAGGAAGTTCAGATAAATATCAGCAGTTAATCGTTGTTCCAAAACGAACGGTCCAATCAGCTGATCTCCAATTACACTTCACCAAACATTCACTGAGAATCGATGTTGAAAGTTTCCTTCAACGATATCATGGGGATTATCGGTGGACCACAAGTGGGAATTTCGTCTGTTGTAAATTTCATCCCGAAAGAATTGTGCTTCCTCAGTAAACAGTATGCGATTAAGAATTTGGCGATGTATAACCATCCACTGGCAAAATTGAACACGTCTATCGTAATCATCTGGTTGAAGAGCTTGCATACGTTGCAAATGATAGGGATACAAACCGTCATCACGTATGGTTCGCCATACACGCGATGCGGATTCACCAATTCGTTTAGAAATCCTTCGAACACTGGTAGTTTTGCTACGTTGTACTAGGTCCAGTATGCGCTCTTCCACTGCAACGGGCCGTCGTGCTACATGTTCTTGGTCACGTGGAACAATTGTCCCTGTTTCCCTTAATCTCTGGTGTGTGTCACTAAACACTTGCCTGTTCGGTATTCGGCAGGTTGGAAAACGCTTCGATATTCCTCAACAGCCGCTCTGCTGTTATCATCACAGAATCCATAAATGAATTGGATATCAGCGTATTCAGCGGGTATGAACTGTTGATTCATTTTGATTGTTCACCTGAGCGCAACACAGTGCTCTTACCACAGATCAGAACTAACTGAAAGAAAAACCTGAGAATTAGTTTTGGTAACTTCGTTATTGAAACTACCACCAGTGCTGCCATCTATCGAATTTCATACAAGTGAGGATTTCTTGTTTGCACATCTTAAAACGTCCGTAGCTCCGCAACGGTTGGAAATAGCACCTATGTTGTATTCACTTTTTTACTCGATATCACCCCCCCCCCCCCAAATCACTCCCCCAAATCACCCCCCAAAGTACTGCAGACCGGTTGTGAAACAACCTGTGTGTGATATATATATTGTAGAAAGAGGATGACAATTATTGAAATAATGAATAGGAATAGAAGAAGTTAGTGTATTTCCTTTGTACAAATAATAATTAGTAAATTGGAAACCTTTAAGATGACGTAGCGAAACTACTGAACAATGTAGATGGACTGTCAACTTGGGGAAAGGGAACATTTTCAACAAAATAAATGTTGGAAATCAGAGTGTTCAGACAGTGAACCTGGAAGTAATATGTTTCCGAAAATTAAATTAAGCCTAAAGATATAATCTATCTATATATTATAATAAGAGAGCTGTCCGTCTGTCCGTCTGTCCGTCTGTCCGTCACACTTTCAGAAATTGTGAGAAAAAATTGTGAGAAAAAAATTCAGAAATTGTAAAAAAAATTCAGAAATTGTATTACGGGCGGCAATGTGAAGCTCAAGATTTTCATGACTGTTCTTTTCTGTAGTTTAGCAATGGGGGAAGGGTGGGGGTGGGGGTAATGGGGGATAGGTGGGGTAATGGGGAGGGGTGGGGGTAATGGGGGAGGGGGTTAGCCCCCAAGTTGTATGAATGGGGGTTGAGGAGGTTTTCGGAGATACCAGATTCAGAAATGTTGACACAATGTGAAGCTCAAAATTTTCACGGCTGGGTTCTTTTTTTGTAGTTTAGCCTGTCTAACCGTCAGCGAAGCGGCGAGAACTGTACTATTCTATATTATAATAAGAGAGCTGTCCGTCTGTCTGTCTGTCCGTCTGTCCGTCACACTTTCAGAAATTGTGAGAAAAAATTGTGAGAAAAAAATTCAGAAATTGTAAAAAAAATTCAGAAATTGTATTACGGGCGGCTATGTGAAGCTCAAGATTTTCATGACTGTGTTCTTTTCTGTAGTTTAGCAATGGGGGAGGGGGTTAGCCCCCAAGTTGTATGAATGGGGGTGAGGAGGTTTTGGGAGATACCAGATTCAGAAATGTTGACACAATGTGAAGCTCAAAATTTTCACGGCTGGGTTCTTTTTTTGTAGTTTAGCCTGTCTAACCGTCAGCGAAGCGGCGGGAACTGTACTAGTATAATATAATAAGAGAGCTGTCCGTCTGTCTGTCTGTCCGTCCGTCACACTTTCAGAAATTGTGAGAAAAAATTTTGAGAAAAAAATTCAGAAATTGTAAAAAAAATTCAGAAATTGTATTACGGGCGGCCATGTGAAGCTCAAGATTTTCATGACTGTGTTCTTTTCTGTAGTTTAGCAATGGGGGAAGGGTGGGGGTGGGGGTAATGTGGGATGGGTGGGGTAATGTGGAGGGGTGGGGTAATGGGGGAGGGGGTTAGCCCCCAAGTTGCATGAATGGGGGTGAGGAGGTTTTGGGAGATACCAGATTCAGAAATGTTGACACAATGTGAAGCTCAAAATTTTCACGGCTGGGTTCTTTTTTTTGTAGTTTAGCCTGTCTAACCGTCAGCGAAGCGGCGGGAACTGTACTAGTTATAATATATTTATAGTAGCCTAATCTTGACCAATTTGATGTTACCGGTTTATAGCGTAAAGTTGGCACTATAATAATGATAATGGTTAATTGAGTGATAATGATTGATGGTTAATGATAAGGCTGGAGTCACTAATTTATAGTCACTCCAGCGTTACCAATTTATAGTGGCCTACGGATCACCGATTTGATGTGGCTAAGAAAGTAGGCTTACTATAATTACTGAATAAAATTATATGAAATTAGGATCACCAATTTGGCCCTACCGTCCAAATAAACAATATTTAACTAGGAGAGAAAAATTCTCTTGTTGTTTTGTGTTTAATTAGGAAAATAAATTACTTATTTGTTCACAGCGATTAACAGTTCAATAAAGGTATTTATAATGATTAACAATGATATAACGGCATTTATATTATGCTAAAGATGACTGAGTATTAGCAATAAGAAATGGTTATACAGTCTAATTGTTAAGTAAGTACAATGGTGATAAACATTAATTTAGGTAGGCTAATGACATACCAAGTGAACACAGGATAAATAACGAAGCCTAATGAACAGAAATAAGGGAAATAATGCCGGTACGGTTGGTACAGTACGTGGATTAGGCTGTCAGTTAGGCCGTCAAGAATGAAATGCATAAAAGAGCACATAAACAATAAAATACACGATAATTAAATTATATTAATGATCACAATAACAGGGTGATACAAAATTACGATATTGGTACAACACTTCAATAGGCCTACTGCGGTCTTAATGAGAGTGTCAGTTTTTGCTTGCGTACACTTGGATATAGCCTAAACGTGACGCACGATTACACTGTGTAGGCTTCGTGTGAATTGCTTAAGACGCAGGCAACGGAAGCTTACCGCAATGATGAATACTCTGGAGATTGAAGAGGTGCTTGAAAGTTAACCGTATTGCGTTCGCCCCCTTGGAGACTGTGAGGTTTGACCGTATTGCGTTTCACCCGTCGAAGTTGACCTTCAAGACGGTAGAGAGGGCATATTGACATACTTGTTGAACGGACGCCGATTGAATTATGGTGGAGGATGAGCGAAAAGCGAAATGGGTTTGTGGCTTGTAGCGTAGTAGGAGGTTCATGGACCTGGCCCTCGAAAGGTGCTTCTGTCGTCAGGGTGGCCTTGTCGGCGAGAGGATGAAAGTTGACAGCCGGTGGACTTTTATTAAAGATGGGCCAGCGGAATGTCTACAGCAGCGATGTTCTTTCTTGCAGGAAGGAATTGTAGAGTCGCCTCAAGTGTTGCCTCGTTCTTGTATAGGGAAGTGTGACTTGGGACTGAGGCCGGCTGAGGTCGTGATGGTGCTGCGTGGAGAGAGTAGATGCACGAGAACAAAGTACGAGTGGAGTGAGATTGTAGAGAGCTTTACATGATGATAGACTTCGTATTGGCTCGACCAAAGCCTTGGAGAAACAGCAGGCCGCTCTCGGGCGAAGGCCGGAGAGCGGGTGGCTTGACGAGTGGTGCTACTGACGAAGGTGCTGATAGTGAGACGTGTCGACCAAGACGAGAAAAATGACAAGCGAGAAGTGAGGATGATTTGAGGAAGAAGCTGCATTTTATAGGTCTTGGTGACGTTCACTGGTGGTCGCTTCTGGAAATACCACGGAATCTGTTTCCTGTGTGGGTCTGTTTCATGCCCACGTGTGTAGCCTTTGTTTTGATTCCATGATGTTTGAGAATGGCGGGGAAAGGACTTTCTTTGTCTGACCGTTACATATCTATAGTAAAATCTATGGGTGGCTTTTGTAATTGAATGTAGGAAACAGACTTTTTAATATTAATTGGTTTCATCCAGATATTGTGCAGTCATATGTTAAATCGAGAAGCTTTGTTAAGATACTTTTACTTCGTCACGACGAATCCGGTCACGTGTAAACCTCGTCTTTATATAAGGGCTGGGATGAAGTAAGAGAGTCAGACATATCTTGCCGGTGCGCAGAATCTCCAGAGTTTGGCACGACTAGCGTGGGTTCTGTACTGGTTAGCTTATTATTGGAAACTTGGAATTCTAAGATATTTTATTTTATAATTTACTCTAAGTTAAGATAATTTCATTAAGTTCATTCGAACTTACAACCATATCAATATGTATCCAGCTGATTGAAATAGTTCCTAATAATTGTGGAACAATAACATCGTAAATTTGATTTCATTTTACTCAAGCCTTATTAAATATTAAATCATTAACTGCACTCTAAGAAAACCTTGAAATTTTGCACGAAGAAAATGTGAGACGCATTTGAGAGTAGCAGAAAAAAGTCAACCTGAATTATTATATCGGCTGTCACCGACTCGACGGGCGCACGTAGAAAAGTAATTAATATAAAAATCAATTAAATACGACCCCTATTATATATATATATATATATATATATATATATATATATATATATATATATAACTTATATATATAATTTAGTGGTGGACCGGATATCTGCATCCGCACTTCTGACTGCGGATGTTATGCGGATATTACCTCTAATAAATTATGCAATTTACAATTAAATTAGCTTATAAAGTAACTTATAAGGCCCAGTCATGCACACTTCATGTAAAGTATTAATTACACTGGTCAACAAAGGTTTTTCATCAGAGTAAAATTTGTGGTGGCTGGATAGCATTTTTCACGCTGATTCCAAAACTGCATTCAGATTTTTTCTAGCACGTATAGTTTTCAAGATGAAGGCATATATATAACTACACAGATTTAACCATTTTAAATAGGCAAAATACTAATATTTCAACATTTGATTGTGTTTATTTTTGTGTTTTTTTTTAGTTTATTCATCTTATTTATTTCAATTATCTTAATTATACATCTTATGTATTTCAGGTGTGAGCTTTTACGTCTAGCAGCATTGTGATTCAGGCAACAACGCCGTGCTTTGTGTGTCAAAAGATCAGTCCAGTCCAAGAACTTGTTGTGTCAAGTTGGTGTACATTTTTTTTGAATTTATAGTTTCCTCAGGTCAGTCAACATGCCTCGACAATGTAAGAATGACCCCGGCAAGTTCTGTTTCGTATGCGGCCAGTTGACAACTAAAACACAGCGACGAAGTATTACAACCGACATTAAGAAAATATACAAGCTATACTTTGGTTGCCATCTAGGTGACCAAGATAAACCATGGGCGCCACATCAAATCTGTTCTGGCTGTTCAAATGGATTACGTGATTGGCTTAACAAAAAGAAAGCTTCAATGCCATTTGCCATACCCATGATATGGAGGGAGCCGAGAGATCATCATGAAGACTGTCATTTTTGTAGTGTGAACTTAATGGGGTTTTCTGCCAAGAACAAACACCAGATTGTATATCCAAACTTGGATTCAGCACGTAGACCAGTAAAACATGATGAAACATTGCCCATTCCAATTCCCCTAAGTGATAGGCTAGATTCTATCATAGATGACATGGAAAGTGATGAAGGTGTAACTGGCGTTTCCGGACCATCTACAGAACCAGAGTACACTTTTGAAGGTAGATATTTAGAGCCTAAAAAGTTAACCGAAGGACAGTTGAATGATCTTGTTAGAGACTTATCGCTGTCTAAAGAGAAATCAGAGCTTCTCGCCTCAAGACTAAAGGAGAACAATTTACTTGAGAACAATGTTCGTATTAGTTACTACCGAAAGCGGAATTTTGAATTAACAGCATTCTTTTCAGTAGACTGTCCTCTCTGTTATTGCCATGACATCAATGGACTATTTACAGCCATATCTCGGACGTATGTGGCATCTGAGTGGCGCCTCTTTATTGATTCGTCGCAGAGAAGCCTGAAAGCAGTTCTTTTGCATAATGGTAATATAATGCCATCCATCCCCATTGCCCATTCCGTCCATCTAAAAGAGACATATGACAATATGGATATACTACTTAAGGCAATCAAATACGACAGTCATCAATGGAATGTTTGTGGAGATCTAAAAGTTATGGAATGCTTATGGGTATGCAGTCAGGATTCACAAAATTTTGTTGTTTCCTTTGCCTGTGGGACAGTCGCGCCACTATAGAACATTACACCAAAAGTGACTGGCCACTTAGGTATACATATGTCCCAGGGATAAGCAATGTCCAGTCTGTCCCTTTAGTGGATCCCCAAAAGATCTATCTGCCACCACTTCACATTAAACTTGGTTTAATGAAGAACTTTGTTAAAGCAATGGGTAAAGTCAATTCTGAAGGGTTCCAATACCTTTCAAGAAAATTTCCGAAGGTTACTGCAGCAAAATTGAAGGAAGGAATTTTTGTTGGGCCACGAATAAGGGAGGTTTTGAATGACACTGAATTTGAAAAAGTCCTAAGTCCGCTGGAATTGAAGGCTTGGCTGGCGTTCAAATGGATATGTGAAAACTTTCTTGGAAGCAACAAGTCACCTGCGTATAAGGATGGAGTCAAGAACCTCCTTGATGCCTTCAAAGAAATGGAGTGTCGAATGTCGTTAAAAATTCACTTCCTGCATTCCCACTTAGATTTCTTTCCTGAAAACCTTGGTGCAGTGAGTGACGAGCAAGGAGAGCGCTTCCATCAAGATATTCAGATGATGGAGAAGCGCTACCAAGGATATTGGAATGAAAGCATGATGGCGGACCATTGTTGGATGCTGTATCGTGACAATCCAGGCCAAATTTACAAAAGGAAATCACACTCACAGCGCTTTTAATAAAATAATGTATATATTCTTTATTTATAAGTACATTGAATAAGGTATATGATGTATTTGTTGTTTAGCATTCCTAAGTGTGATCTATACATCCATAAATTTTCTTATAGCAATATCAAAAACTTAAAAATATCAAAACCAGTGTATCTATATAACTATACGTGCTAGAAACAAAATAAAACCAGATTCGGAATCAGCGCGAAATATGCATTAAGAAAAGTGTGATCATGTTTGTGATGAGAAAAAAAAGTTTCATTTTGTTGGCCAGTGTTATTAATGAACAAACAAATATATAAACCTCAAAATATAAATACCTGGTAACAAGAAAATTGAATGAAACTTGTTTCATTGAATTTTCTGTGGCTGAAACTATTGAGAAAGTTATTATTTTTATCATAATGAAAACATTAATATTAATTTTAATTCTTATGCATTGCCTGCCATAATATTAATATCACGAAATTTGAAAAATTATGTAATATATTCATTATTCTATATTATATTGATAGATTAACTAAATATCCGCATCCGCGGATATTGAAATTAAAAATCCGCATCCGCAGATGTTGAAAAACTGACATCCGGTCCACGACTAAATTATATATATATATATATATATATATATATATATATATTATATGCATTTAACTGCGTGGTCATTGCAGTTAAATGCACATATTCACGATTTGCGAGGGTGCCCTCTCAGGGCATTGGTTTCTGCCCTATGTAGGAGAATTTCGATTTATGATTGATCGAGGTCCGTGGTGTAATGGTAGCGCATCCAACCGGCAATTGGAAGGCCCTGGGTTCGATTCCCGGGCGGTTCGCCTCATTTTTCATTTATTCGTTATTTCTCTTCCCCGTGTGCAGAGACGCTCCTTATTACGTCGTTTCTATTCATATATATATATATATATATATATATACGATGTCTGTTCAAAAAGTATCCAGACAGGGCATTTATTTTTTAGAACAAGGTCACGCTTGGAGTTGTGACTATGCTAAAGATGTCTCTGCATGTCGAGACGAGACAAGTTCACTGATAGGGTTGCACTTCATTGTGTAGCGTCAGTCCACTTTGGTGAGTCGACAAAGTTAAATTTGTTTTGTTTCCTGGGCCCCCGGCGATTTCTTACAACGTCAGAGAGTTACGTGTTGCTCTTGACGGTGAAGGTGTTGTGCGCCATGAATATGCTCCACAAGGACACACTGTCAACAAGAAATTTTACGGTGAAGTTTTGAGACAGCAACGTGGAGCAGTTCGGAGGAAGCGGCAGCAGAAGTGGGGGTCCGGAGACTGGATGCTTCATCACGAAAACGCGCCATCTCACTCGTCGCAACTTGTCCAGCAATTTTTTACCAAAAACGCTACCCGCCAAGCACAGCAACCTCCATATTCGAAGTTCAAACAAACCCTGAAAGGACACCGATTCGATGATTTTCAGACCATTAAAAGAAATTCGACGGATCAGCTTTTGGCCATTCCGAAGAGTGCTTTCGAAAAATGTTTCCAATAGTGGCAGGATCGTTGGGTAAAGTGTGTGGCTTGAGAAGGAGCGTATTTTGAGGGAGATTAAGCCTTAAACCCTGTAAGTACCATATTCTGTCTATAATCGCATCAGTCCGGATACGTTTTGAACAAACCTTGTATATATAATGTATTAACCTTCGGTTAGCTTCTGCCCGAATTGTTCATTCTGACGAAGGTCAAGCTTTTCGCTCCACCTTAGACCTACAGTTTAACATGGAATCCGAACCACGCCCCACCAGCAGCCCAGCGTCTTAACCACTAGGCCACCCATTTAGTTACCAACCACTTTCTTTATTGTGTGGAAGGATGAACAGCTGGGTTTTGCTGCGCGCCGGTTGCCGTCAGCGGGTTTCGAACCCGGGGCCGATGGATTCGTAGAATTTCAAAAAAGATAATAGTTTACTTTTTAACTGGTTTATTTAATTACAACAAAAATAATAATGGAGGAAAAGCGAAAGCGAACACGTGTTTGAACAATATATGCAGGGAGAGGACTTAAGCTAACAAAACAATTTAATTGACGAAACTAAATTTTAAGCAAACAGACACACCTGGTCATCAACAACTCCCCGTGAGAGACTGCTAAACTAGAGCATTTCAAAATTTAAACCCGTGCTAGCCTCCAAATTCCGCTTTCGTGATTGGTGGATGCCTCACCCTGACAACAGTTACTTATATTTTGTTCCATTTATTTAATATTATAATTATTAAATTTTAAATAAACATTCAACACTGTTACTTCTCCACCAGTGATCATAAGCAAATAACCGGATCACCTGAAGATCAGGACCCCCAGCCTTCTTAAGTTAGCCTTATAAGGCTAACTAACGAAAATATCACGACTTAACCTAACCAATCGTCAAGGGCGTACAGTTGACCTAACGATTGGTTAGGTTAAGTCGTGATATTTTCGTTAGTTAGCCTTATAAGGCTAACTAACGAAGGCTGAGGGCCCTGATCTTCAGGTGATCCAAAATAACATTTTAAATTGAAGTTAATGCTTATAATTCGGAGAGTAGAATATGTTTGCGATTTTAATTAAAAGAGCTAAATTTCGTGACATAAAACTAAAACTTTCGACCCAAAATTCGGGTGAGGCTCTATCGCGTGGTGATATTAATGGCACATGGATTTCTTTCTATAATTACTTTAAACGTTTCGAAACGAGTAATACCTCATCACGCAAAAAGAGATTGGCCAAGTCTGTTAAACTTAAAGGGTGAAATTAAAAGTAGCTTAACGTTAAAAAGGAACACTTATTTCAGATTTAAAGAAACAAATAATTTGTCCGATGAAAATACTTACAAGTTATTGAGAAGGCGAAGCAAAAAACTTATTAGAAAAAGTAAGCGCAACGGTACTTGTAGGTTATCTCCCCCCCACCAATTTTGACAGAATATTTTCGTTAAAACTAACGACAATATCACGACTTAACCTAACCACTTATCAAGGGTGTACAGTTGATCTATTATTAATTATAACATTGTTTGTTTCTGGAATAGTATTTACTATTTACTAATAGATTAACTGTACGCCCTTGATAATTGGTTAGGTTAAGTTGTGATATTTTCGTTAGTTTTAACAAAAATATTCTGTCAAAATTGGTGGGGGGGAGATAACCTACAAGTACCAGCGCAACTATGAGCTTTATATAATGAACCAAATTAAATCGAATCCGAAGGAATTCTATAATTACGTTTGGAATAAAAAAGTAACTTTGCAGACAAATGGTCCACTCATAGGCGAAAACATCGAACAAATTTATGATGACTTACAAATGACGGAAGTTTTAAATAAGTTCTTCTCTTCCGTGTTTGTTTATCAACGAAAATATGAACAACATTCCTATTCCTGTAATCATGCTCAGCGATGATCATTTAAAGCTTCGCAATTTTACCATAGTGAAAGTGAAGTACTTTTGGCCATAGGTAAAATTAATCCTAATAAAACTTCAGGTCCAGATAGGGTACCCAAGAGTACTTAAAACAATGAACTGAGCAGTAGTATCTCTTCTTACATATATATTTAATAATAATAATAATAATAATAATAGTAATAATAAATCTTTACAGTCTGGAGAAGTTCCGTTCGAGTGGAACTTGCGAATATGATGCCAATATTTAAAAAAGGGGACAAATCGCTTCGCAGAAATTATCGTCCCATTAGGCTGACTTCAGTAGTTGGTAAGCTTATGGAGGCGATTCTTTCGGGATAAAACGGTTAATCATTTAGAAATGAATAATTTAATAAAATTCTCAGCACGGCTTTCGACGTAATCTTTCTTGTCTAACTAATTTGCTCAACCTTATTAATGATACTGTAAACATATGTAACCAGAGTAAAACAGTAGATGTTGTATATTTCGATTTTCAAAAGGCGTTTGATAGTGTCTCATAAGAGATGCGCTAAACTTCAGTCTCACGGAATTGATAGGAATGTTCTCAAACGGATTGAAAATTTGATGAGCGGACGTAAACAAAGAGTGGCCAGTGATGGCAAAGCGTCTAACTGGAGAAGTGTAAATAGCGGCGTGCCTCAAGACTTAGTTCTCATACCGGTTCTTTTTATTATTTATATCAGTGACACCAACAAAGGAATTGAGAGTATAACTTCAAAATTACCAACTGGGGGACGAACAAAATCAGCGGCAGAACGTTTGCAGATTCAGGAAGATGTTAATAAGTTACTCGAGTGGGCAGAAATTTGGCAAATGAACGTTAATATACAGTAGATAAATGTAAAACGTCGCATATCGGTAGAAACGATGTTAATGAGAAGTATTGCATATGCGATGAGACACTAACGAGAGTTACGGAAGAGAAAGATTTAGGTATTATTGTTGCGAACACACTCAAACCGAGTAAACAATGTATCATAGCGGTTGGAAAAGTAAATAGAATCTTAGCTTTTATTGGTAGATTATTATTTTGAATTTAAGTCCGAAAACACAATGTTAACATTATATAATTCCTTTGTACGTCTCCACCTGGAATGCTGCGTTCAGTTCTGGTCCCCATATTTACGACAGGACATAGACAGAATAGCGAGATTGCAGTGACGGGCTACTGAGATGATTTTTAGAGTTAGAAACAAATCATACGCTGCCCGTTCAGAAACGTCAAATTTATTCTCACTTGTATAAAGGCGGATTCGAAGAGATTTGATCCAAGTGTTTAAAAGGAATAAAGGTTTTGATAATGTCGACGCTGAAAAATATTTCACCTTCAGAAATGCGAATAGAACTCGCGGTAATGGCCTCAAATTTGTGGGTAAGCACTTTAATTCTAATAAAGTTAAACATTTCTTCTTAAATCGTACAGTTAATTTGTGGAATGGATTACTAACCAGCGTTGTTCAAAGTAATTTGGTCGAGTCCTTTAAAAAGACAATAGATTCTTATCTTGCCTTAAACTCACAGTTAGAAGCATTTAGCGGATAAAATTATTTTAGAATTTTCACTTGGATTCTTTCCTTTTTGCTTTAAAAATTTCACTTTTCATTAAATTTCCTTCCTTTCTTTCAACCTCTCTTCTTTGCCTTGTTTTAAAATTTCCCCTTGTCTTTGAATCTTCTTACACCTTTTAACCTTCCTTCTTAAACAGAGCTTCGTCGCTACCAGCCAGTCTGTTGCTCTATGGTATTTGTATTTGTATTTTTATAACACACTAGTACAGTTTCCGTCGCTTCGCTGACGGTTAGACAGGCTAAACTACAAAAAAAGAACGCAGCCGTGAAAATTTTGAACTTCACATTGTGTCAACATTTCTGAATCTGGTATCTCCCAAAACCTCCTCACCCCCATTCATGCAACTTGGGGGCTTACCCCCCATTACCCCCACCCCTCCCCATTACCCCACCCATCCCCAATTACCCCCACCCCCACCCTTCCCCCATTGCTAAACTACAGAAAAGAACACAGTCATGAAAATCTTGAGCTTCACATTGCCGCCCGTAATACAATTTCTGAATTTTTTTTCTCACAATTTTTTCTCACAATTTCTGAAAGTGTGACGGACGGACGGACAGACGGACGGACGGACAGACGGACAGCTCTCTTATTATAATATAGATTACGCGTAATAGCATTTGAAATAATCATTAATAATCATATTGAATTTCATATTAAAAATCAACACATGAACACGAAGTATCCATGGAAATCGCTTTTACTGTAATTCCCCAAAACAGGAAGTACAGTGGCGCTCATAAGTATTCGTACAGAGAGAAATATTTCAGGAATATTCGTCCTTATCTTGTGTACCATGCAGAGGATAGTTATGAAAAGTTTACTGTTCGTTTGAATAAATTTAACAAATACAAAAATTAGTTTAACTCCAAAATCTAGTGTAAAACATCAAAGAATTTGAGGAAAATAAAAGTTAAAATGCAAAAGTTTTCGTACATTTAATTACAAAATTATTTACTACTTTGTGCGTCCACCTTTTCCTTGAATGACTTCAATGATTCATTTTGGGTATTTTTTTTACGGGGTTTCGACATCTCTCAGTAGAAATTTTAACCCATTCTTCAAAAGAAAATTGTTGCAATTCATTCAGATTCGATTCAGTTCTCTTCCGGACACCTTTTTTCAAATTAAACTATAAATTCTCGATTAAATTGAGATTTGGGCTTTGACTGGTGATTAAGGGAGCGGCAACTGAAGCCCACATCAAAGCCTCATCAAAGCTATTAAAGCACAAAACAATGTATGAAGCACAAATAGCAAAGTCTATCAGTGGAATGCAAGAACGTGTATCAACTTTACATAATGCATATTTCGTATGAAAGGATATTTAGTATGAAAGGATTTACACGTTATAATGTGACATGGACCAACTAAAGAGATAGAAAGAATAAAGCAAAATTTAGTAAAGAATTCATTCTCTTTATTCTTGATTGAAAGAAAATCCTAAAAGAACGTTTTTTCAAAACATTTGAAGGACAGGACCGGAAATAATTTCATTATATACTTCCAATCCCAAATTGTTGGGCAAATTAATGAAGAAAATAAAATAAGGTACAAAAAGAAATGACAGTATTAAACAGCACATTTTGACTAAAGATAATAAGAAACTGATAGGAAGGAGCTAAAAACCTCAACGTATGTCGACAGTTAGCAGCTGACGAGGAAGCTTCTAATAGTGGCTGTATCCTCCAGCGCGGGACACGTCAACGCGAAGAAGAGGCGACGTCAAACCGAAACATGAACGCGCTGGTGGCCAAACTTCCTCAAATCTCCGTGCACGGGTTGTCTGCGGTTGGCCAGACTGGCAATCGACGGCCTGTTGCGTGGCACAGTCAGAGTGCCGATCGGCTCCCTGGGCCGGACCTATACCAGCGTGCTATTTTTTTCATTTTTCATTTTTGTCTCCGGCGACATTAAGACTAATCCAGGCCCCACTACAACTTACACATGTCGCCATACACAAAAACATAGACACAATGGGACCATGAGACACATACAGAAGCATAATATTAACATTACAGTACAACGTAGATGGCCTCACAAACAAAATCAGCACCTTAGGGAATTCGTACACAAACAAACATTCACATAGCACTTATACAAGAAACAAAACTAAAACGTACACACAAAACACCCACCATCCTGACTTCACGGCGATCCGTTAAGATCGTACGTAAAAGCATTAGCTACACTGATGCGACCCAAACATTACAAACACAATCCAAGCAGATACACGATGAAATACAGGCAGTTAGCATTAAACACGCGCAAAACACACCACCACACTCATCAACATTACATCCCACCAGATAGTTCACCTCAGGTCCAGGCAATTACAATCCACAGTACACAATCTGGCCTCTCTCACTAATGTCATCTTTGGAGGAGACTTCTAAGACTTTGAAAATTGTTTTGATAAATATAAATTTTGTTTTTAAACGTGTGTAATGTTTTCTGACACACACAACACACACACACACACACACCCACCACACACATATATAAGGTACAAAAAGAAATGACAGTATTAAACAGCACATTTTGACTAAAGATAATAAGAAACTGATAGGAAGAGCTAAAACCTCAACGTATGTCGACAGTTAGCAGCTGACCGAGGAAGCTTCTAATAGTGGCTGTATCCTCCAG